>VZTH01010125.1:699108-916162 GCA_013397815.1 Aleadryas rufinucha
CCCCCCCTTAACAGTTTTCATGAATCCCAACAGTTGTAAGATATCAAGCGCCCACATTTAGGCTTTTCCAGAAGCCCTCACAACTGCTTTGAATAATGGATGTCTATGCTGAGGAAAAAGACACGCGAGATACGAAAAAGTCAGGTGATACCAACTTTGCAGTTCCCCTGACAAGATCTCGGACATGACAAAAACTTGCCCTGACGTACCCTCTCACCCATTTCAGTGGCAGTGCGCTGCCTTTTTCAAAAGGCATTTTGAACTTGCAACACCATTTGATAAACAACACGTCTGCGTGTTGCTGCTAATGGCCAAAGCACGTGGCAGTAAAGCAAAGTTGATGCAGTGTCTTGATACCCTACGTCATGAAAAATAAATTGAAATGCGTTGATAAGATCTACTCTGTATGAAAAACATCTCCCTCTAAAAAGAGCCAGGTTCAACCCTGGGTTGTGTGGCTCTGTATATTTCGTAGATTTGCACAGTATTGCCTAGATTTTTAATAATCAGTTATTAAATTATAAGCGTGTGTCATAGGTGTCTACCGTGTTCCTTTCCTGGTGAACTGAAAAATAACAGCCCATGGACGGCAGCAGGGCTGCTTGCTGGACACGGGGGCTCTCCACCTACATTCCTTTGGCTGCAATTCAGTCACAACAGAGAGAGCTAATGCTGAAAGAAACACTGCACCGCTTGTTGGAAGTGGCATTCCTATTTGTTAAATGTCTGTCTGTGTGACATGGCGCTAATTAGAGGAAAGTCATTGCCCTGAGGCTCTTACACATGCCTTATGGTGGAACCTGACTCCTGGCCCTAAAGCTGGCAAACTTCAAGACAGTGTGCTAGTGGATGGAGCAGAAAGCATTGTGCTCACTTCCTCTAGACATTGTTTTCTAAGTGTGGGCCAGCAAAATTAAAAGGTCCCCTGGAGCTGAACAGCGTATTTGGGTAATAGCTCTCACAGTTGGAAATCTCTCAGCTTTTTCGTTCAGAGCAGTTCCTGACCCTCCGAGGAGCACCCTAGAAATCCCCAACCTTGACTCTGCACCTTTCCCCTTTTGCAAGATGGCAGAGGACACCATCAGACCACAATTATGTGGTTGCTTGTCCCATGTTTTGTGGCAATGGTCAAACCTTCAAGCCTTGTTTTCCTATCGCTTCTCAGGGAACAGGACAGAGAACAGGAAGGGCAATGCCCATGGTTAGCAGCTGTGCTCTCACTGCCCTTATGGTAGCAGCATCCATTTCCCTGGGTTGCCTGACAATAACTCCTGTAGGGGCTGTGTCCTCAATGAAAGGAGTTCATTTGGGGGGCAAAACAAATAAGAAAAACACTCCTATTTTAATTAAGAAAATTATCTAAATGAGAATAATAAGTACCATTTCAAGCGGATCGAACAATGTGGTCCTTTCACATTCACTAAGTCAAACTTTCATTAACCCCAGCATGTGCCTTCCTGAAAGACAGTACTAAATTATCTATAATATTTCGCTTGAGGCAGTATTTTACAGAAGCATAATTCTACAATAACACCATTAACAGTAATGGACTGTCATATGTCCTGTGTGCTGTTTTTCAGGGGACTAACTAAGGCAGCAATAAAAGGAATGGTATAAAGATGGATGACAGATCCCAACTCCTCTCAAACACTGAGCAGATGTCTGTGAGGATGAAATGCTGTTTGAGAAGCCTTGCCTTGAAATGCTGCAGAGCACAGCTTGCTGTGAGCTGTGCTAGGTCAGAAAGCCATATCCTACAGATTCTAGGTGTCCAGCAAAAAATAGCTTGCAAGAGAATTCCTTCTGTTGAGAACCACCGTCCATCTAACCAAGTTCAGGGGGTTTTTTTGCTTTTCATGGAGATGCAGCTGTCTGTGTATCATGTGATGGGCTACGGTGTGATGTGAAAATACAATAGACAGTGTAGCTGGGATAAATTTTACCCAAAGGATGTGAAGGCACTTATGGGTTTAGTATGGCAAAGCAGCTAGAAATGATCTGACTTCACACTTAAGTACTTGTAACTTTGCATTTAAGTAAACTCCTGAGTGCTTTGTTGGATCAAGTCCAAATATACAAAAAATAACACAAAATGCAAAAAAGCAATGAACCTGAATTTGCTTGAGTGCACATTCAAGCTGTTCATGAGAGTTTTGCTGAATGTATGTATTTTGCCAGATACATATAAAATATCACTTGAAAACTTGCTTGTCAATGCAGTGAGGGATAGGAAATGAGTTGTGGAGCATATATTTCACATCAAGGGACACTGTAGTAAATATCACAAAGACAAATCTCTATAGTTACTAAAATGCAGAAACAGCATTATGCTTGAAAAACACAGACAAAAAAAATTATGTGAAACCCACCATACACAACTGAGAACAGGGGAAGCCAAACTTATGATTTGATTTAGATCTAAATATGCTACATATTTCATTAACTAGACAGAAACTGTACAGACATATCATCATTAAAATCCTTGCTAGTGCACTGAACAGGCAGTTTTATAAAATGATTGTAATTTATCTAGGAAAAATATCCACTCAAGAGCAAAAAAAGCCCCAATTATTTTATTTTCTTTTTTTTTTGATACCGTTTTATCAAAAAAATTGGCATCTGCAATTCAGACACAGGTGGAAGCCTTCAGTTCTTACACTTCAGCCTAAGGGCAAGCACAAATTAAGCTGCTTGAGATGAGAATGAGATATTTTACATACTATCCACCACTTTGAATGTTCTTAATGAACGTGAAAGTTATGTGAGTTTTAAATATAAATGTCTGTGTGTTCTTAGGGATTAAATTGTCATTTCAACTTGAGAGTCACATCACTCTTATGGCCAAGGTGGGCCACCACTGATGCCCTGTCACCTGCAAACCCTTTAATATTGTCCTTGGGAAACATATTTAACATCTTTGAGGTGTATGTGGGTTTGCTGTCATAGTGAGTTTTAATTTTGTAATTACTTGTGCACAAAGTCATTCCTATCCAGAGAGAGCTGGCATTAAGGAGGAAACCTTAACTGTTTTTATGGGAGAACTGGGACAGTTTTTGGGATTTCGTCAACTTGACACCTTCATTTTGCCCTTGGAGACTCTTGCAATACTCCACTCTGCTAAACTACCAAACTCTGGGAAACGAGTGTCAGTGTTAACACTTTGTGTCATCTCTGTAACACTTAGTGTACTGGCACCTGCGACAAAATTACCCCCTTGTGGCAGGAAGTCTGTAATCTCCTTCCCGGAGCTCTGAACTCTCCCATCATGCTGTCAGCCAGACTGCACCCATCAGGGCTGGCTTGCAGATGCCTCCATTCCCATGGAGGGATCACAGGAAAACAAGCTCGACAGTGAAGAATATCTTCAACAGAACTGCCCTCCACTGCTTAAAAGGTCAAGATCCTCCTCCTTCTTTAAGCAAATGGAAGCAGAAAAACTGTCACCGGAAAAAAAATTACTGTCTCAAGAAACCATAATTTAGATCAATCCTACCTGTTTGGAACTAACAACTGCCATCAGCCTTTAGTCCCCAATTCTATACTGTCAAGAAACAGATTAAATGTACTTTTTTTTCTGGGCACACATATATTTTCATCCTCTGCTTCCTCTTACCTCCTACTTATAATTCCCTTACATTTTTTTTCTGGCCTTTCCAAGTCCTTCTACACCTGGTTAGTCAACAGTGTCATAATAATACACAGGGAAAATGATGACATGCAACTATTATCCTAATTATATAGAGCACCTTTATTTTGTATCAATTGTCTTTATAAATTTTGTTTCTTACCCATGCAAATATTAACACTACTTGATTGCTCATACCTATCTGGTTTAGTCATAAGTACTCATTGCCTCTTCTAGGGTGGAGGGGGCAAATTACATGGGAAGATACACAGATACAGATGTAGGAAGGGGAAAGAAGTGATCTATTTGTATCAAAATCTTTTCCAAGGATGATTAAGAGTGAACAACTGCAAACCTCTATTCTTGAAATGGCAAAATTAAACATTTGTGGAAGCATGTTTAAAGCTGAATGCCTGTAGAAGGAAGAGGAAGAAATTTTGCTCCTAGTCTGCTACAAAAGCAGACACAAAAAAACAATGTATGATACCCTTCTGTGGGGAAAAAAAAAAAAAAAAATCACTGATAAGACAAACCCCAGAGCAGCATTCTGAAATTTTCAGGTATGTTGCCCATGATTTTCTAATTAAAAATAATCCAGAATTACAATGTCTAATTATTCACAAGTTTCCATTTTGCCCGTGTAGCTACACAAAGGATGGCAGGTGTCACATGCAGAATGTATTCACCCTTGCTATGCTGTGCTGGCTGGGAAAAGGGGTTTCATCCTCCTGTTTCAGTCTAGGAAGTATTGAGGCTGCCTTTACTTGCACATGACTGTCCACTGTCTAAAAGACTCGTAAACACATCATCTGCCTTGGTTTCTGCAGCAAGCACCTCTCTGTAGAGGTCGCAAAGTCCTAAATAAACTAGCCCTAAATCCCCACAGGTGATTCACATGAGATCCTCCTACTTCTTTTTTGTAGGGAGGCAAAGGGAACACAGAGCAACAACGGATTGGGTCTCTCTGATTTGTTATTTTAAAGCAACAGCCAGTGATATTACAGGTGTTATTCTCATTTCAATGAGTATCAGTTCAGGCACAGGGGTTTATTAGGGAACTTGAAATAAGTCCAGAGGCTCAGCAGTGTCAATGAGACACCAGCATTCAGATGAGCCTAAGGAACAGGGTTAAGCTTGGCACAGCTAAGAGAAAACTTCTAAATTACCTAAAGGTTTTTCTCCTCCTGCAAACAGCAACAGCATCCAGAGAAGAGAGGAGAACGCACTCCAATACCTGCAGCAGCACACCAACAGTGTGTGCTTTCCAGGAGAAGCACATGAAGTTGTAAATGTGAAAACAGAAGCTGAGGAAGAAGTGGTATCTGAAGAGAGAGGCCCACATCTGCCTTTTGCTCTTTGTTGTGAGAGAGCATGTCAGAGATCACGTTTTCTTCCGTCAAAGAAGAACAAGGAAAAGAAATAAAAATGAAAGTCTTTGTGTTCTTTCCTCCTGGGTACATAAAGCACATCTGTGTGTGCACAAATAAATAAACCGGGAGCAACTGCAGTTGAGGATATGCTGTAAACAATAAAGCCATTTATGCCATTTCATACTTCTGTTAGCATTTGACGTTTCAATATGATTATGTATTCCACAAATTTTTAGAGTCTCTCATCATCTTCGGCAGGGTCACGAAAGGTTTTATCCCCTTCTGTCAGCCTCCTGTATGGATAACAGGGGCAATTGCCTACAACAAAATGTATACAAGATAATAAAATCCATACTATAAGATTATAAAACAGGCTTGTTGTACCTGCAGTTAGGGGAGCAGAAAGAGAGAAAGATGAACTCTAAGTTTCCAGTGTATTTTCCCCAGGTGTAACTTTGTCCTGCTCCATCAGAGCCATTTTTAGCAGCTGGGGAATCCTTCTTGCAATTTCAAGATCTATAAAACAGTTTAAATCTAAACCCAACAGAGTGGAGAATGTAATATACTGGGTTTGATTGATCTGGATCTTTGGGTTTCTAAAACCTCGCTGGTTCAAAGAAGATTGCTACGAATATATTGTTTGTTCTACTTCAAAATCATACCTTTTGAGAGACACCCACATAGCTTAGCAATAGATGTGCAAATGCATTACATTTTGGCCTTGGTACATTTTGCAGAGTGGGAGTGTAAAGGGAAAAAAAAAAAAGAACGTGAAGCCTTCCTTGTAAATTAAAGGTTTCATACCCTAATAAATAATTTCTTTGGCTGTTGGTAAATGCTTCCATTATCCCCTAATGTGGAGAGGCCCACAGGGACTGGGTGTCTGCTTTATTCAGAAGATGTTTTGACTGTTCCATCAGGTAAACAACAGAGCCTGGACCTGAGTCTTTTGTGTACTCCATGGAAAACTAAAGCAGCTGTGGAATAACCGCGCAGACACTCACAAAAGCACACACAGTGTGATGGTGGCTGTTCACCCAGGTCAGTTCTTCCTTGTCTGAAAAGAGGGTGGCTATCCCCTGGTCACAGTGGTGCTCAGGGCTTCCATGATCCTGTGCCTTGGGTTGTTATGGGAAGGATGCCTGACGTGGATGTCTGATTCAAAGAATAGCTGGAGGCAGCTGAACCTGCTGTAAGCTGACAAGGATGAAACACCAAGAGAGAAATTTTCAAATGAAGAGCTAATTAATGGGTGCAGTTGTGTGCTGGTTATCAGGAGGGCTCTAATTACAGGCCTAGAGGAAGACCGTGAAACTAATGAAGAAATTCACATTTTGGAGAGAATATCTTGCTATGACATCAACCTCCAGGTGATGGGAAATGAGGAGACTGATGGGCTGAAAAGACTGCTTGCCTTTAAAAAGCACAGGGCTGCTCACCTGCCTCTCTCCCAGCAGCCAGGTTTATAAGGGAAAGGTTTTTACCAGTGAGGAAAACAAGAAGAGCCCAGCGAACTACACCACAGTCAAATCAACCCACAGACAGAACTAAAAGCAATGGGAACTACTTAATTTCTGAATGAGAAACTCATATTCAATAAAAGGGCACAACACAAAACTGAGCCCTTGATACATGGACAGGTCTAACAAAACAAAACAAAAATACCCTCAACAAAATTGGAATTTGAACATTTCATGAGAATTATATGATTTTCCACACTTAATTAAATTAAATTACTCTTTTGGCTCAGACATTTTGCAATGGGCAAGAACTACACAGAATTGGGGGGGTGGGTAATTAGTTGTTTTTTGTCTAAAGTGAATAGCATTTAAAGAAGGAGATTAGAAAAAGAATACACCCCCCACAAACAAGGCAAGCATGCAGAGCCCATAGAAATTCACAACAAAAGTTTTGTGGATCATGGAAAAGGCATTAAAGGGCTGGTGCAAAACCCTGTTCCTTCAGAAATCAACTGCAATTCTGCCAGGATTTCAATCCTTATTTTTCAAAACATCCCGTAGTCTGTGCTCTGCTTTGGTACCCCTTTGTGGAGCTCAGTGAGAAGCCCTTTTGCAATCAGTGTCACCCTCACCTCTCCAGTCGGTGTGAGTGAAGGAAGGGGCAGAGGATGTCAGCGCTGCTCTACTCCTACCCAAGACTTGTGGGTCTGCACACACACCTTAAAAACATCCGCTCTTAGAGAAACGGTTTTGAAGGTGGAATACACCTATCCACATAATTTTTACAGAAGACCACAGGTAATTTTTTATACATTGAACCAGTATGGAGGCATGCGATGCAAGTAGAAAGGTTTCACTAATTACTGGTGTCCACCATTCATGCTAAAACTCTAACACACTATTTATATTCATTTCTATCACACTATTTATATTCATTTCTATCACTACAAACCTAGTTAAAACACAAATTAGCCGTAACTTTTATTTTGCTATGACAAGACATGAAAAATCAAAACTATATTGCTCATCATAATGTCATTCTTCCAGTGCATACTGGAAGAAACAAAAAAATTGAGTTGTAATTTTTGTCTGATTACCTGTCAGAGTTGGCTTGTGCAGGTCACAGTTCTGTAAGCAGTGAAATAAACTCATGATGATAAACTGGAAATTACAATACTCATGTACAAGGCCACACACACAAGCATGTACAGCCTACATGTTGGAAACACCCTATTTGTTTTCTGCTTTGTTTACTATCAAATCTTATTTCTCTTTCATGCTAAGAGACAACTAATTAGAAGTCTACTAATCAATAGACCATTTTATTATCCGGTTCAGCTCTGAATAATCCTCATAATTTAACGAGCTTCTGAGCAGGCCAGCAGGGAATATGCAGAGAAAAACAAAGAATCTGACAAATACCAAGGGCTAGTCAGTACAAAGCAGCTTTCAAGAAAATAAAAAAGCTATCTGAGATTAGTTTTAAGTAGTGGAATCAAAACAAGCATAATGCAAATCTGGTTTTCCTTCTTTTCTTTGCAGTAAAATCACAGCTGCTTTGCCCAGCTAAACCATCTCTGGCTGCTGGAGGTGGCACCTCTGCCTGAGCCAGGGAGAGCTCCATGGCCTCAGGAGGGGATTATTTTGTTCAAAGAAAGGAAGGGAAGGAGTGCATTATCCTCCCTCAGTGCTCCCCAACAGGTTTAGGTTTCTCCATGGAAGCTTTGAGGAAAAGTCCCAGCACAGCTCTGCTGGACCAGCAGCATCCTTGGGCAGCAAAGCCAGGTGCTCCCCAGCTGCCATAAAAGTGCCCTTCTTTATGCCACTGTAGAAATGGATTTGTCACCTTAACTCTAACAATAAAGAAGCAGGAACATCCTGTCTGTCACAATATTCATATATCCACAGATTACAGAAGCAGACAGTTATCTGCTCAAACCAATCCCCCTCTATTTTTTTTCAAACAATATCATTGGATTTTATTCGGCATTTTAGAAGTGTAGACTTATTTAATTGAAAGCAACGAGGATAATTATTCTTTGTCGATCAAAAATGTTTTCTGTGCTTTAAAGAAGACTACAGAATAAAAAGTAGGACAATGCAGAGTAAAACCCTTAATTAAATAGTCCTGAACGTATTTTATATGCACTTTCATTTCCTTGACAGCATAGCTGTGCTACTTCCTCATTCATTGTTAATGAACTAAGTGTATCCTTGCTTGGTCTTGCTCCAACATTAAAACAATAAAAATAAATAAAATCAGCCTAATGTTAAATTTAAGCTTTTAGGTCCATAAGAAATATTTACAGCTCAAATCACAGTCAAGTTTAAATCAGAAACTTTTCAATATTTAACAAAATATCTCTGTAGCAAACGCATAAATCATCAAATAAATAAGACGAGGAAGGATGGAAGCAGGCTTAGAAAGAAAAAAAACCCTAAAACAGGATACAGATGCAAATGCTTGTGTATACATAATAAAAAGTCAAAAGTCAGTACATTTCTAACTGATAAAATTTTCACATTCAACTTATTTTACTGTGGAGTCCATGACTGATGATCCAATTAATTTCATTTATGAAATTATTTCTAAACATTTAATTAGTGCAAAGTATAAGCACAGTGCCAGCTCTGAGGAGCCTGGGGTCTAACAGGTCCAAAGAAAAGGCTTAACAGCCCTTCAAAGTCAAAATTCTGGTAGGAAAAAAAAATCTCGAGTACAGGTTACTGGCCTAACATTAATTTATTTGTAAAATCTCCTTTAGATATTTTTGCCATATGCCATGCCAGGTCATTCTTGCTTGGGTCTGCCTCTCAATAGAATAATTTTCTCTGCCCCGGAGCAGTTGGAGAAGACCCTTCCCCAAGCCTCCTCTTCCTAGGAAGGCAGAGCTGGAGGAGTCCTCTTGGCTCAACAACATCCTTACTATAAACCAGCACAGGACCTTCTTACCAACCAACCACACCAGTTCACTTTTCACTGTCTGACACCAACCTTTTTGACTGCTTCTTCTGGAACACAACTCTCTCAGTACCCTCTTAGTATTCCCAACTTAATTTTACCTGTGGGCCTGTTTCCTCTCAGGGCACTTCAATACTTTGGCATAAATAGTCCTCTCCCCTCACCCATTAATTTATTTTTATTTCTAGTCATTGTTTTCATAGAGTCATAGAATGGTTTGGGTTGGAAGGGATCTTAAAGATCATCTTGTTGTTCCAGCCCCCTGCCAATGGCAGAGACACCTTTCACTAGTCCAGGTTGCTCAGAGCCCCGTACAACCTGGTCTTGAAAGCTTCCAGAGATGGGGTATCCACAGCTTCTCTGGGAAACCTGTTCCAGTGCCTCTCCACCCTCACAGTAAAGAATTTTTTCTTAAGGTCTAATCTAAACCTACCCTCTTTCAATTTGAAGTTACTCCCCCTTGTCCTGTCACTACATGCTCTTGTAAATGGTCTCTGTCCATCTTTCTTGTAGGCTCCCTTCAGGTAGTAGAAAGCTGCAATTAGGTCACCTCAAATCCTTCCCCTTTCCAGGCCAAACCATCCCAGCTCTCTCAGCCTTTCCTCATAGGAGAGTTGCTTCACCCCTCTGATCAGTTTAGTGTCCCTCCTCTGGACTCTCTCCAACAGCTCCATGTCCTTCCTGTGCTGGGGACCCCAGAACTGGATGCAGCACTGCAGGTTTTGCTGAGTTAAAACACGCCATGTTCTTGTAGAGCATGGAAATGTGAACAAGATCATGTCAGACAAGCAGGATGTAAGCTCAGAGATTATTACACTCTACAGTAACTATCTTAATGTTGTGTGTTTTTGAAATACATTGGGATAAAGATGCACATTTCCAGTGGATGCAGAGTACTGGTGTTCTGCAAGTGCCACATAAAGATGGGGTGGTTGGCTGGTGCAGAAATAGCCTTTTTTTAATCTCGTAGGACAGGATCTTTGGCAGTTCTCCCTCCCTTGAGGTACAGCGGCCAGCGGTGCAATTGCCTTCTCCACGGTCACACCACTACAGCTTACTCATCCTGTTGTTATTTAGAACTCCACACGCTTTTATTTCTCTTTCATTTTTAACTGATGAACAATTAACTTGTAGCTCAATACTTTGTCATTCTGAAGGATGTGATTTTGCACTTGATCCCGATGAATTAATTTCTGTACTCCTACTCCAGTCCACAGGGTCATCCAGCTCCACACCCTCATTTTCTCCATGTTGGTGACGCCTGCTTTCTTTCTGTCACACCTAATCAGGGCACCTCTGCTTTCTGAACTACTCCAGGGCCACATTTTTACTGCTGTTCTTTAGCAAGTCTCAAAAGAAGAGACAAGACTTGCAATCAACTAGCTCATCAACTGGAAGCAAAGTGCTGGTTTTCTGTTCCTGGTAGGTTGCATCTGAAGTCCTGGCTTCATCTCGTAGCTACCTACAGCCTTTATCCCAAATCAGAATCTGGGAGAAGGTCATACCTACTCATTTATAGAGAAAACAAGAGCTACAAGAACAGAGTCAGGCAGAACTCTAGCAAAAAAAAAAAGAGGAAGAAGATGCCAAAATAAGCTGCAACAGCACTGCCCATACCACCAGAAAGAAGAATGATAAATGTCTCAGTCACCACAGACAAAAGGAAATATTTGGAGTCATACCGTTATTCTAACCCACAATGGTACATCTTGTTGACGTATAAAATTGATCCTAATAGCAAAACACATCCTCAGTAAAATGAACAACTCTTAGGGTTTTTTTCTGCAGCTGTAACAGATAATTGATTAATAGTGCAGAAGCCAAGAAGAAATAGTGTGTATGACACCATATTAATATTTTTTCAGACAGATAAAGTAAAGTTTTAAGGCCTCATGTTCTTTCTTTGCAGACTGGTAAATTCCATCTGTTAAAAATGACTTTCCAGTTGGCACCCAGAAAATGACTGTACTGTTGTATAAGCATCTCCACTAAGCTTTGTCATTTATTTCTGTAATTAAAACCATTTTGAGAAAGACGTAGTCAGTTCAAGCAAATTACATGTTATAATAAAACAATTCTAATAACAATCCAGAAGTTATTAATGGATACTCAAATCTATATAGGAAAATATTAACTGGAGTAGCTCCTGAACAGGATTATTGCTATTTTCAGGCTTTTGAATGTGTAAATGTGTTTTCTGCACAGAATGTGGCAGTTACATTTGCATAAGAATCATAAATCCAATCCAGAAATGTAATTTTATTTTTCTCAATAACCAGTCTGTTAATTTATCAGGAGCTCTGAACATCTGAACTGGTGGAGCAGAGGATAATGATATGTCTTTTTCATGGGATTTAGTAGCTAGAAACAAGGAGGGAACTGAAGGATGAAATTTTTAAAACACCTTGTATTGATTGCAAAAACACAGTTTACCATTTCTTAGAGATGTCTGCCTGGTGTTTGCCAGCCTCTCCTCAGCTCTCCAATCCCGATAAATGCATCACAGAACTAATAAAAACCTCTTCCTATTCTGATTAATTGTTTTGAAAATATCAAAATTTTGTATCTCCCAGAGCCCTTCCTAACAGAACGTACTGTGGCTAAAAGCCTGCTGGCAAATCACTCCACACAGATGCCTTAAGCATGTGCTCACACAAAGAGCCAAAAAAACAACTTCTGACTAAGGGCTTTTGCTTTTGGAAGTGTAAGTATTGACAGATAAACTTCCTCTCTCTTCTTGCCTTCAGGGGAACAATTTCTGCTTATTAAAGACCATCCCTGCCCAGGTACCTTTAGAAGAACTAACTGAAGCAATTAACATCCTGACCCTAGAAACATGGAGTTCCAAAGGGACCATACAGCTAGGTCCAGAAGCTCTGGAGATATTCAGGAATTTCATTCCAGTCAAGACATGCAGTAAGATGAGGCAATGGTGCAACCCACTTTGGCCAGAACACTTCTTCCCATAATTTCATTGAGATTGATGAATGAGACAACACTAAGGATCATGACCTCATAAATTTGTGGGAGTTTTGACCTTTCAAGCACAAGATAATCATTCCAAGATCATTTATGCTCTGACAAGGACAGGCTATGAAGATAAAACCCAGCATATGATAAAATGATCATGCCCTTTTTGACATCAGAATTCTTCTGTTAGGAAAGGGCTACACAAATCCACACTACTGTCATTGTTGGTTTATTACATGAAAGCCTGTAACTTCTGTGACAAAAATAATGTTCTTTTAGAAGCACTGAACACAACAGTCACAAATGAAACATTTTACAAATGACATAGCCAGAGTCTCTGATAGCTGGGCCAGACCATGGGAAGAGAGTGATACAAGAGCCACGGTAAACCAGGAAGATCCTGAGAGTAAGATGAGCTATTTGCAAAGGTATGCAGCTAGTAATTATATGTGTGATTAAACATCCTGGTCTCCAAAGAAATTCCTATCGTGAAAGCCTACAAAACAGGCTTATTTCAGTCTAAGAAGCAAAAAGATGGTAATTTTATAGTGGAACACGGGGTTACGGTCGTGTCTTTTCCTCTTACAAGCAGTGGCTTCTCATGAACCCTTTCACAGCTGAAGCCCAAGAAATACCTCAACCAATTATAGTCCCTGTGCTGAAATTTGACAGGTGTAACACATTCTTTGCTTCAAAGAAGAAAGCACCTTTCTCAGAGCCAATTGCGTCATCTTGCTTTGCAAAGGCCACACCATGTTTTTATTTCAGGGTAGACCAGTGCTGTGACCAAGTGACTGAATGGTGACTCAATAGTCTAAAATTAGCTGACCTATCCCAGGTCTGAGACATGTCATTCCACCTATGACATCATCAAGAAATGGTACCCAATGCTTTTGCTTCTTGCCATAATTAGAAGCCTTGAGGGTTGTTGTTTTTTTTTTTAATTAAAAAAAAAAACAAACCAACACCTTCCCCAAACAAAATCTCTAAGCAAATCTGGTTCCTCTATGACAGGTGGCTAAATCACAAGGGAACTCATACGAAATCCTAACTTTACAGTGAGATAAAGGATGATGTTTGCGATTCTTTTAAGTAAGTGAATATTTTATATTTGCTTTTACTCAAAAGCTTTTAAACTCCTCTCTTCTCGACCCCTTTCTCCCTTCCTCCAATATTTTTTTTAAATAGGGTAAAAGAAATAAAAGCAAACAAAGGAAAGAAGGAAAGAAAGAGATTATATAGTTTTTGGCAAAAAATGGCCCTGCGGATTGAAAACTCTCTTAAAGCAGAAATATATGGACAAATATAAAAGAAGACAGTTTCCATATGAATTCACTTTCACCAGAAAACAACAAATCAAAACTCTCTGAGATCCTTCCTCCCTTTTCCTGGCAATCACAGAAGGGCTCATCAAATCAACAGCCTAAGTAGGCTGGAGTTCTGGCCTAGATGAGTGAGTGGTTCAGCACCACATGAACAGAGACTTCCATTGGCACTCTGAGGTTGCTGGTATGGACTTGCTCATGAGACACATGATCTACCCAAAGCAATAAAGCCTCCTCCTGCACCCACACTTGGATGCACCATATAAAAGTCCATTCAAAAAGACAGCTACTTGTAGCATCGACAGGAGTATCCCACTTCTATATATGCTGACTTAGAAACTTGCTTTGAAAGTTTCACTGCTGAAATCAGTCATCTCAGTGTTCCCAGGAGGGGGGTGGGGGAAAAAGCCTGTTATTACTGCAAGAGAATAACAGAGCCATGGGGATATAGCAGTTGCAAGGATGCTGCTAAAGCTCAATGAGAAATGGCAGCTTGAGAAATGCTGTTGTTTCAGGAAATAAAATGGGGAATAGGTTTGGAGGGGGAAAGATAGTAATGATTAAATAAGCTAAGCAAAAGGGAGGAAGGATACAGAGATCAATCAAGCAACATTTTTCAGGAGAGGAAAAAATCTAGAATTATATGATTAATAATGAAAAATAGGACAATTAATGAAAAATACAAAGGAAACACGTGGAAAAATTAAGAAATGGTCTGTCGTGTGGGTGAGAGCGAACACAGAGGAAGACAACAACGTCAGATATATTATGCTACTTATTATGCTACTAAAACTTTTTTTTCCCCGTGTCCATTTGCTTTTCAAACTCTTGCAAAACATTCCCTCATCTGTTTGGTTTGGATTTTTTTTTTCCCTAGTGTGCAAACTCACATTTCTCATCATTGTTTTTTCCACTGCAGACAACAACCCTCTTCTTTAGCCAGAGCACCATCCAGAGAGACAATGTCATGCACAGCTGACTGTGTCTTCAAGTGCATTTGCTTGTATTTGCTAAATGCATTTTGAATGTGTTCTGTTCACCCACCTCTTCACAGCAGAAGCTTAGGGAGATGAAACATTGAGAAATGTCTGTTTCACAATCAGTCCCAGACACACATGCACACTCCATATTTCTATAAGGGGTTTTAAGTAATCGGAGGAAAATGGATGCATTTCATATTGTTTAATCAGTGGCTAATGCAAAAACACAAAATATCTTCTTTGAAAGTATTCTGTCATTTCTGTAGCCCCTAACCTACAATTCTTTTTGAAGAAGAGAAGCTTCAGATTGTTTTGGCATAAAAATTTCACTAAAATCCTGAGTAAATTGGCTTATTTACTTACATATACTCTTTGCAATGTGTTTTGCCAAATAATACAGTTATACTGATAAAAAAATGTGTCACTTATAAACTCTTGCAGTTTACTTGTCTTTCTAAGATCCAAAGGATCTAAGAGATCTAAGAGATCTTTCTAAGATCCAAAGGTTCTAATAGAGTCAGGCCTCTTCACTGTGTTAAAATAATCTGGACTTTCAACACTGTAAGCACAGATGTATTCACACCTCTGCTTTTCCCCCCCAAAAAGCCTGGTTTGGGGCTATTGACTGTGTGGCAGAGCCTAGTGCAAAAGATGATCATAGAGGTGTGCCTGTGATTTGAGGTTTTGCCACTGAGATACTGCAACCTGAACCAGAATCAGATGCAAATTTCATAGCCGTCCTATTAATACACATCTTTGACCAAAGATCAGCCCATTTGTGATTTTTAGGCATTGTTTCTTTCACTGCTGAACCTCTTCCAGATGTCCTCGTCACTTTAGGTTACTGCCCTTCAAATTTGCTTTATAATGTGCCTTGTGCATTTTGTAAATCAAGGCTGAACTCTTCACTTCTACAAATTACTCCTGAAAATAACCTCACTCATCTTCTGAAGTATGATCTGCTCACTTGATGAAATATTAAGATTTTTCCTTAATGTGTCCTGGTCAAATTCATAATTATAACACATATTCCATTAAATGTTCCATGCAATAATTAGATGATAATAACTTGACGATTCCCCTGAACAAGGCAGAGAATAGGACCTGTGTGAAATGTCCTCTTTCTGGTGCACTGTTGCAGGGTTGGAATCTGACTAGTCACATATAAATTCAGAAAATTGAACAAAGTTACAAAGCTACATTATACCATCAGAAGGAAATTCCGAATAAACTCTTCAGTGACAGGAGGTTCAGATGCAATCCAGAAAAAACAGCCTCCTTTGTGGAGAATTGTTGAAATTATTCAGACACAGCTTAACTTCGTGTCTGAAGTTTGACAGGGAAAACTGCAAGCTCGAGAACTCTGCCACCAAGATTTCAAAGAAAAATTAATTTAGGTGCACAGAGCTTTTGTCAAGTAGAGGAGCTCTGGATTACTTAAAAAAAAAAAAAAAGATAAAATTATTGCCCACATTCTGTTTAAAATCTTTGTCAGCGATATGGACAGTGAGATCGAGCATGCCCTCAGCAAGTTTGCTGATGACACCAGGCTGTGTGATGAAGTCAACAGGCTGGAGGGAAGGGATGCCATCCTGAGGGCCCTGGATAGACTTGAAAAGTGGGCCCAGGTAAACCTCATGAAGTTCAACAGAGCCAAATGCAAAGTCCTTCCCGTGGGTTGGGGCAATCCTAAGCACAAATACAGGCTGGGTGGAGAATGGATTGAGAGCAGCCCTGAGGAGAAGAACTTGGGGATGTTGGTTGATTAGAAGCTCGGTGTGGCCCAGCAAAGCACACTTGCAGCCCAGAAAGCCGACCAGATCCTGGGCTGCATCAAAAGCAGAGTGGCCAGCAGGATGAGGGAGGGGGTTCTGCCCCTTTGCTGGTGATTCTCTGTCTGGTGAGAACCCTCCTGTGTCCAGCTTTGGGGCCCTCAACATTAGAAGGACATCAACATGTTGCATGTCCAGAGGAGAGTCCCAAAGATGACCAGAGGGCTGGAGCNTGATTAGAAGCTCGGTGTGGCCCAGCAAAGCACACTTGCAGCCCAGAAAGCCGACCAGATCCTGGGCTGCATCAAAAGCAGAGTGGCCAGCAGGATGAGGGAGGGGGTTCTGCCCCTTTGCTGGTGATTCTCTGTCTGGTGAGAACCCTCCTGTGTCCAGCTTTGGGGCCCTCAACATTAGAAGGACATCAACATGTTGCATGTCCAGAGGAGAGTCCCAAAGATGACCAGAGGGCTGGAGCACCTCTCCTATAAAAAAGGCTGAGACAATTGGGGTTATTCAGCCTGGAGAAGAGAAGGATCCAGGGACATCTTATTGTGACCTTTCAGTATCTAAATGGGGCCTACAAGAAAGATGGAGAGGGACTTTTTACAAGGGCATGTAGTGAAAGGACAAGGTGGAAAAAAATTGCCTCTGCATTGAGGGTAGAGGGGAGAGAGATTAAGACAAGACAAACTAGTGCATAAATAACTTCTATGAACAAATCCCATCTAATACAGTAGTTGTGATACCTGAAGATTATATAAAGATTATTCTATCAAATTTAATTTAATTTGTAAACTTTTTGTTTTGTTTCAGTGGTGCCACAGAAAACTCCAAGCTAGAATGCTGCCTTTCTATTTAAATTTATAGGATGGTTCAAAACCTATTGGAAGGTTATAATTTTCTAGTAAATGATATAGTGACCTTTTCATGGTGCTTAAGAAAGCAATTCTCAGGCTATAGATTTTTCAAACAGTGCACCACACTTTTAATTTAGGAAAATGTATGCACAGGATTTGCAGAACAATCTAAATTATTCTGCACTTGTCAAGATTTCAGGAGTCACATCTATTATTGTAATATTTTTCCCACAGAGTGCTTCCTTCATATCTACACAGAAATAGTCCCTGAAATGTCAAAGAATATGGAAGCTGTGTGTTTGCTTGTTGACTTGTGAGGTTACAGGTTGCCAGACTCACATGGCAAGAACAACTGCAAGGCCAGATGACAATCAAACCCCACTCTTAATTACTTCTGCTGCTGAGTCTAAATATACGCCCAGCTTGTGCTGAAATTGTGTCGTGCCACATCTTGCTGATATGTGTCAAGGGACTGCGTCCTTCGTTCCCGACCAGTATTCTGAGGTATCAACAAGGATAAATTCAGTGCGGGCATTGTAGCAGGTGCCGAGACCTTGCTTGATATGTGTACATATGCATGTCAACCTAGATAATATACTTGGGCATGGCAGGCAGAAAAGAACATAAATCACTGTCAAGACAGGCTGCTGTACTGCCTGGAAGACTCATGGTGCTTTACTCAACCCAGGTGCCATTTTTTTCCAAATGAGATTTTGATTAAGAATTATTATGCCTCAAAGTCTTTTAACCCCAAGCCCTCATCTTTTTGACTGCCACTTCAAAACATGTGTTCTGATTAATAAAGTAACCTCACAGAGATTACAACCACATAGGCATTAGCTAAATCCCACTTGAAATGAACACAAGAAGCCAATGGTATTTGTCAATCTGACTTTCTTGTGTAGTCAAGCTACATTTTGTGTGTAAATGCGTTTTTAATCTGTCTGCTACTTACATATTTGCTGTGAAGAAACAAGCATACATTTTCTTTCATTAGGCTAAAGGTTGAAAATCATTTTGAAGTATAAATAGCATCAGACAGTAAAAATGCTAAAGGGTAGGAGAGGTCCAGTAGGTGTAGCTTAGGCTCGTATTACTCTTCAAACATAGAAGAATAAATGTCTTCTAAGTGCCTGGTGTTGGATGCTTGGCTATTAAAAATGGACCATTAGAAAAACAAAACGACAACTACTTCTGTGAGCTGCAGTCTTTCTCAGGATCAGTGCTCTTCCTGGTTTTGCCACCCTTACACATCAATACATAATTTGCAAACAAATCAGAACCAGATGACACCATTTAAACTTTTACAGAACCATTACTCAACATACCTCTCAAAACTGAAAAATACACTGCACAATGTGCACAAATCATTGAGTCACTTAAAAAACGTAAGCAGGGAGAGGTTTATATGCTGGAAATCCTATACAACCTTTCGAGAAAGGCAATCCTGTCTTCACTGTGCCTTATTTTCAAAGACCAAATGAAGCATAGCTTCTTTTCCTATCACTCAAATTGGCTATTTTCTTTCATACCTTTGTGTTCTACTATTTGTGTCACTGCAGCTAGAATTGCAGGATTTATTTAGGAACAATACTTTATCAATCATGAAGCACAAAGCACAGCCCAGTCTCACAGCACATATGTTTTAAACAATCTTTTACACCTTATCTTACTTACAGAAGTGTAAGAACTGGTAGCCTGAATTAGGATCTTTAGTGGTAACCATTAAACATCAAGAGCCCTTTTTTCCTGGACAGTCTCAAATTTTTCATTTTCTGTTTCATTTTCAGTGTTATTTTATTACATTATTTTATAATGGGAAGACAATCACAAGACATCTTGATGTTATGTGATATAGTGCTCCTTTTCAGCCAGATAGGGAAAATGAGTGAAGCATTTCCGGACAATTTTCCAAAACTTCTACCATCTTTTCCTCTCATACAAAAAAAAGTAGAAAGTACTATTTTCTTTAAGCTTACTTAAAAAGGCTTCCTGATCAACTAATCCTACTTCCATCCTATTTACTTCACGTGGAGGCTAAAACTGAATCTATATGGTTACAATTTAAGGCATCAAAAAGAATACTAGCCCCAGGATATTTGAAGAGAAAAAAACCACCAATCAGACCTCAAAATCCCAAATGTATTTATTTTATACATTCACAAAACCTTTTAAGCATCACCAACACAGAGGCATAAAAATGACATTTATTTCCCAGTTGAGGGATAGGACACTCTATAATGAGGTCTATGCTTTGTGGATAATTGGCAATGGAGAACATCTGCCCTCCTGCACACTTGAGAGACTACAGATCTTGAGGCTAGTGGTTCATGTGGATGGACTACAGGGCAGGTCTGATCACCTGCTGACCCAGCCATGGCATCAACACACTGAGTTTGTCCCCAAGAGCCACCTCTTTGGTATCTGCAGAACTCGAAATCTTATTACTGGTTGTGAGCCAAAAAAAATACTCCAAGTCCTGTCTTGTGTGAAAGCAGCTCTTCTCATACATGTGGGATAAAAAGGGACTATTTGAGAGGTAGAACAAAGGACAGATCATTCATTAGCTGGGTTTATGCCTTGGGGTAGGAACTACTGGGACAAATACATTGCACTGTTATGAGTCCAATGGGAAGAAAACATGAAGAGCAGAAGATGAATGGAAATGGAAAGGTTTAGCAGCTGGGCACAGGAGAAGGATGGCTAGGCAAGTTGAAAGGTTCATGTTTCAGCTTTCTGCACAATTAGCATGCCTCTCTGGGCACTAATTTTAATCCTCTTGAAGAATGTTTCTATTTTAACATTGATTGGCAGCAACGCTAGGAAAAAAGGCAGAAACATGTTGGCTTTGACCCTACACTTGAATTTTGTGAATTACTAGCAAAAGATATAAACTGAATGACCGTCAAGCTTCTACACCACAGGACAGGTGTTTCTAAAAGCACCTCTGAAGTCTGACACAACTGGTTAG
Source organism: Aleadryas rufinucha (assembly GCA_013397815.1). Lineage (NCBI taxonomy): Eukaryota > Metazoa > Chordata > Aves > Passeriformes > Aleadryas > Aleadryas rufinucha. Next base: position 719,401 of record VZTH01010125.1, read on the forward strand.
AAGAATGGACTTGTCAAAGAGAGGCCAGAGACGGAAAAAAATGCTTGATCCTGAAAGCAGAAATATATGGTAGAAGTCAAAGACGGGAAGTTTAAAAAGAAGCCTTCACAAGTATCTTTTAAAGTGGCTAAGAGGACTTACAAGGGCTAGTTTTTCTCTCCACATAACTAAGGAGACTGACCAAGATTTCTACTTGTATTTTTCCCATGCAGTCTTATTCTGGATGCCTACACTCACAGCTACTCAAATTTACAGCACCTTGATTCAAAAGAGTCAGAATCTGGTCCCATGTGATACTGAGAGTATCTACTTTCCAGGAAAGAGGCATAGGAGGCACTGGAAATCAGGCTTGAGTCACAATGGCCCTTTGCAATGTCTCCTATTAAAGCACTTTCAGTGTCCACAACCAATAGTATCAATATACATTAATATAAATCGAACTGAGCTAGCCACATTTTAAAAAATATGTTGATTTTCCGTCTGTATTTTGTGCTGTAAAGATAAGGGCATCTGCTCATCTGAAAAAAATGAATGACAACCCCAAACCTGTCAGAAAAAAAAAAAAAAAATTGCTGCCATTTTCTGGATATTTAAACTCACTGGACTTCTTTGTCATCTGCAAAAATTGTAAGGCATTATTTAAAGGTGAAGATATTTAAATGCATAGGGTTGCTAAATTCAGGTTTTTCTCATTTCTCAATCTGATTATTATTCAAATGCACTCTTCTTCTTTGATAAAATCAAGGCACCTCTTGATGGTGTCTGAAAATCATAGCCCAGAAAAATGAAATAATATCAAATATCATGAATGATATGGAAAAGATTGGGCACCAACAATGTATAAACACTCAAACCCGGTACAATACAACTATAAAATGTGTTGGGCAAACCTCAAAACACCAATCGGCATACAAACTACTTGATAGCTAATAAAATACTTGGATAGAAAAATGAGAAGTATTATTTAAAGCACAGTACTTGCAGAAAAACAGTTGCAATATTTTGCACTAAATTATGCAACTCAGATAAATACTGGAAATGCAATGTTGTCAAATTTATACCGAAGTTGATGCTATGGGACTAGTTTGAAGTTCAGCTATTCAGCATGAGGTATTAGGCAGAATAAACTTAATTCTCAACTTCAATTTACAGCTTGTAGGAGAAGTTTTCCTGCAAGGGAATAACATCTCTGCCATCAACAGTTGGTCATAACAACCTGATTCCTTGAAATGCCCATGACAGGAGAAAGATTACATCCAATAAAACAGAAGTCACCAAAATTCCCCAACTCACAGCAAATTATTTGTAATCCTTTAAGTGAAGCAAATGATTTACAAAGGTCTCTGTTCAGGCAGTGGAGGGAGTTAATATCTACAGACTGAAGTGTACAGTTTTTCTAGATTAGCAAGGATGGCATATATTATTTACCAACCTGGGCATTGTTATTCTTTTGAAGCTTCCATTTATGTTCAAAGACAAGCTATAAAACAGAGGGCAGCAGAGCTGTTCTGACTGACCGTTTGTCATTAACAAATGACCTTCCCATAGGTCTTAAAGTGTCTTGAATATGCAAACTCTATTGTACCAGAACACCTTCAGCCCCACAGGAGAGCAATAAAAATGACCTGGGAAGACTTCTATTAAAATAATTATTCTAGATGAAAGTACCAGCCATTTGTGAAGTTTATTAATACACTAGTGTATATTGCTAATAAATTAGTGTATTAATAAAATGTTAAGGTGACACTCCTATGAAATGATTGTCTTAGCCTTTTCTGCGTGTGGACGTGTGGCCAGTTTTCACTGTAAGACCTTCAGGTCTTAATGGTATCTGTCACTGTTCTCAACACTCCAGCATTGCAAATGCATATATCATAATTTCACTTCAATGTTTAAAAAGACAAATTTCTAGCTCTCCGGTCTGCAGAGTAGAACCTGAGAGTATGAACTCTGGGTTGAAAAATGAGGAAGTTATAATTATGGCAATGCTACAAGGGTTGTGCCTAGTTTTTAATAGCATTTACTTTGAAGTACTTCTATAATTCATGGTTTTGTTACATCACCTAAAAAGACAGGGACTTGCTGCAGAAGAACTAGCAACAACTTAATACCTGGACTACTGATACATGGAGAAGGGCTGATATTTGGTCCTTTTCTAGAAACAGCAGGAAACATCCTCACTGCTGCCACTGCACAAATCAGCACCAAGCTGAAGGATAACTTTGTGTCTAGGCCACTGCAGAACAACAGGGGACATGAGTTGTTTTCAGCACTCAAACAGAATTTTAATCTCCGGGCACATCCTGCCCTGCTTTTCATCCTTGTATTAGTAAAAGTATCAGCAGAAGTCAGGAAGAACTACAGGGTCTGGAGGATTCCTCCCTCCCACTCCCTAAATCCTCATCTCACGTGTCTTGGTTTCCCAAAGCTTCAGACCTGAGCAGATGAGGACAGAAGTACATGGGGAAATTATTCCAGATGCTGTGGTTCAGTGTAAACATATCAATCATGATAGGCCATTTCTGATGCATCATAACAGCAGCTGTTGAGCACAATAAATTATGCTTAATATGAAATATAATTTCCATTTACAGAATAAGAAAAACTGTAAGTTCAAACCAAGAGTCTGGAATTGCATGAAGCATAACAACCTATCCAAAATGCTGCTAAGACAAGGGAAAAGCACCCTCTAAAGCACACTGTGACCTTTCAGTGAGATGATATCCAGTCAATTACATGGCTGCTGTGGAACTCAGACTCTCTCAGTGAGGTTGATGGCACATGACCTTAACAACGAGGAGCCATTTGATATTAAAAAAAAGAAAACAACAAAACCAACCAAAATCAAAATAGCTGGAGGACAGTAAAGGGGAGCACCATCACAGTGCATAACTGTGAAGAAGAAAAAAGCATGTAAAAAAGTATAATGCTTACATCAACAGTGCTGACTGATAAAGGAGGAAGACTTTAGAAAAGAGAAGAGAAAAAAAATAAGCTGGAATAAGGAAAGAGACTGAAAGCCAAAGGCCATGCCAGTGCCAAAGCACAACAAAGCTTTGACATGGCCATAATTTATTCAGAGGGCAAAGCAGTGTAAGGGATGAGAGTTTGATCCTTTTTTCTGGACTTGCAGCCTTTTCCTGGGTTTATTTCCTCTGTTGGCCACATCACCCACTGTATGTTCCTCTCACCTGTATTATCCTTAGCAGTTATTTGGGAAGTCAAACCTGTGCCAGCAGGAGCTGAGGGCTGTGCTGATCTGGACGGGCAAAGGATCCATCACAGGCAAGCCCAGAAGCTGCAAAAGAATCTGGATGGGGTAGGACACAAGCTATTGTGGGGTGGCTCTGGAGGACTCAGAGGCTAGACACACACCTGAAAACCTTGTTGTGGTGAGCTCTTACCCTTTCCATAACACCCTCTGAAAACACACCCGTGCCAGCCACAGCGTTGTAGTCACTAAACTGCCTTATGTGCCAGATGTTCAACGTTTAACCAGTGTTACAGTTTAGTGGTGTTCTCACAAATGAAGCTACACATCAACTCAGATGCTTGCGGCTTACTTTCTATAGAGAGACCTTTAAAAGCAGCGTGTTTTCAAAATCTGGAGGCAAATGTGAACAGGCAGTGATTAGAAATGTGTTTTTAGAGTCTGTGGGGATCAAGATCGGGCCCTCATCTGGGAGCTGTGAACAACAGATAACGCCAGAGGGGGACAAACAAAACTACGGCTGGGTTTACTCTGTGTAGCCTGATACTATGCAAGCAGGTGCAGTGACATGTCTTCATTATTACTTAATCTTTCCATCTCATAGATACGGGGATTGGGACAATGATGAGGATTGGAACTGTGGTGCAGCATACTGAACTGGGATAATCTAATTTACTTTAGTGTCTGCATCGGTATTCAAACTCAGCTGTTCATGAAGCAAAACAAGAAAATACATTTTGCCCCTTTTCTAAGCCACTTTTTGGCTGTTTCAATTATTTAACTAAGCTTCTCAGTGAAAATAAATGCCAAAACAGCTTTGTGGAAACCTTCCTCTCAGAAAAAATAAAACCACTGAGCACAGAAACACGAAGAAAGGCAGAAAGATGAAAAACTTATTTCATTCCAAGCATGGATTGACTGCATATAAATTAATCATACTACATAGGGAAGGGAAGAGCAAATCTCCCTGAGATATAATTGTGTCATGTATCACAAAACAGATTCAGGTCACACCATGGTGGAACTGAGCATGAGTGACAGCAACGGTGCAGTGCTGTGGCAAATGCATTTATGATCTTAAAAAGAAATAAATCAGCATTTGTTGATAATTACCCCCAAAAAGAGGAAGAAAAATAACTGCAGGACTTAATAGTACCTGCTCAGTCAGTCTGTGGTGGAGCACTAATGCTCATGATGAGGGAGAGGACGCTCTGCTTCCTGCAGAGATGGAAGAAATGACCACGATACAACATGAGAAGCAATTCAAGAAGATGATCTGATAATCAGGAAGTCACAGAATAAGACAAAGATTTTTTTAAAAAGCCTTCAGGTGATTTACAGAAAACAAAATCTCTTATTTTATAATGCCAGATTTCTGTTCCTGATCATTTAAATCGGAAGATGCTGCTTTAGCTTTTAGGAGAAGAACAGAACCCTTGCAATGGCACTGTAATGAGTATCAAAGAAAGGAGTGTCAAGACCAATAAGCATCTGTCACAAAGGCACAACTGCAGACAAAGCAGGATCTCAGGGCATCTTCAGACCCCAGGACTACTTTGCCCTAAGCTAAGAGAAGCCAGGCAGGATTTCGCTCACAAATTAAACTATTATTTTCTTCAACAGAAAAAAACCAACCAGCCAAAACAAAAAAATCAAACAAACAGGAAAAAAAACCAATGCACAACAAACAAAACCCTCCAAATCCAAATAGATAAATTTTCATAAGTAGATGCTGCTCCCCACACCTTTTTGCTGGGGATGTGGTCATTCACAACATACCACATACACCCTTAGAAATCATGTCCATGGCAAGCTAAGCTGTTCAACCCTGAGAGCACAAATGCACAGTGGATGCTGCGAGCATTACTAAAATATAGCCTAAGCATCCCTTTTCCTGTTCCTGTTCAATGACTTTAAGGGGAGGCAGGCTTCCTGGACACTAAATTACTAGATTGTAACCTGAGGTTATCTTTTTTCCACCTACAGGCTTATTCATGTTTGTTTTACTTTGGAGGGAACTTCATCAATGCTTAATACCCAATGACTTGACATCAAGAGAACTACTCTTCTACGTCTTATGAAGTTTTTTTGGGTAGAGGAAGGTTCCTCCATTAGCTTTTTGAAGTTCAGTGCTTGAAAACTGAAGCTTTTGATTAATTTGTAAAGGCAATTCTTGACTTACAGCTGTGCAAGAGAAGGAAAAAGAAAAAAAAACAACCCCTCATTCTGAGCTTGGAGTTCTCAAGATAATACCAGAGTTCAGTGGAATTTCTGAGTTAAAAAAAATCCCATGAGATAACAGTCTCAGTTAAACACAACAGAATGCAGCAGTTCCTCTGTGCAAAGGTATATACCTGCACAAAGGAAACAATGCATGGGTAACCAGCCAGCTTGCACTTTGCGTTTGCATCTCATCACATCTCAGCGCTACTCTCCAGCGCAGCAGGCAGTTAGCTTGCCCTAATTACTGCCAGGGAGACCCAGATGCTTTTGTCAGCTCTTCAAGCACGGAGAAAGATTACCAGCAGGCAAGCCAGCCATAGGATCAAGGATGGCTCCTAACAGGAGGCTTGTAAAAAATCCGCTAATACTTATGTTCTCTACTGAACAGAAGAAATCTAAACACCTTATAAATCTGAGATCAAGCCAGACTATTCGTGTATAGGATTATCTTCCATGCTCAAGAAACAAACACAAACTCGGTCAATTAAAGAGAGAGTTATTGCAACAAACTCTTTTTAGTGTAGTTTGTCCAGATACAAAACAATGCCCTGAGCAGAGAGAAAGGCACAGCCATTCAGCAGGTGTGCCTGCCCGCCGAAGGGAAAGGATGTGACAAAAAGATGTGGGGTCCAGCAACTCCCACAGCTGGGTGTGGGTTCAACCTCTTCCCGACTCCAGAGGCAGAGGAGGCTGGGGCCCAAAGGATTGCGGCCACTTTGCCTACATGGATAGTCTGAATGAAGTAAAAGCAATTACTATTTTTCACATTTTGAAATTACATGGAGAGGATTCTCCATTCTCTTGCAAATTGAATTTCACAAGCTTTCAAAGCAATTTGGCTTAAGCTTGAGAAATAGACTCAGCAGCAGCTCTTTATCCAGCAGTAGTGGGGGAGGCCAGTGCCTCTTATCACTGATTTCAGCAGCTGGTTGAAACCAGCACAAATTCTCTATCACCATACAAAATACAATTACCTCTTTTACCCTCCTCATATGAGAGAAGAAAAAAACCTGTTTGTTTGAAAAACTAGGACTGCAGCTTAACCTGAAATACTTTCTTCTGTTCAGCTGTATGATTTTTTAAAAAAATGAAAAGCCTGATTAATGCAGTTCAGGGCTGCTTTTATTGTAAATCTGTAACCATTTGCTGACTTATTATATATGGTGAAACTCACCTGGATCAAACACAGCTTTTAACTACAAAGGTGACCTCAGAAGACCCAAGCTCTCCCATGTCCTGTCTCTGCTGATTGTTGAATTTGAATTGGTCACTTTGGCTTCTGTGTCTGCAAAATGAGCAGAGCAATCCCTTCTCCTTAGCAAAAGCCAAGGAGACACACTGATCATAAAGGAGGTGTTAGAAGTTTAATATTAATGTTATTGCCATTACGTTGTTAGGAGTATGATCCTTTTTTGAGCAAAAGAACAGAAAATTTGGAGGGAGGATCCTCCTGTTGCCACAAAAGCAGCCAAACTGGCATTAGATGCCTCTGTGTGTCAAATCCCACATGACTTCAAGCAATGTTCAAGTACTGACAATATCTGAGTCAGAAAATTTGTTCAGCAAATTAAACACACTGCCTGAGATGTCAGGATAATATTCAGGAAAATAGTGTCTTATCCCAGCACAGATCTATTGCTCTTAATTTGTCTGTTTTAAATGAACACTGACTTTGCACCTAAACCTTTGATACTTGCAGATGCCATAGCACACCATATTGGGGTCTACCTGAGTAGCTGGTGGTTAAGGATGGACTTAAGGATATCCTTAAGGATAAGGACTGCAAATTCAGGTGGTTCACTGAGGTGGTTCTCTTAGCCCATTTTTCATTTGGAATTCTCAGCTCAACAGCTCATGCATTCTTTTTTTTTTCCCTATGCAGAGCAAGAAAATTGGAATTTTGTAATTCACATTCTCCTTTTGGCTACACTGATGGCCACAACTGAAGTCAATAGAGTTGTACCACAGTGACTGAGAATTTGGCTTGGTATATGAAACAGTTATCAGACAGTTTTGTTTATTTGCCAAAGTCAAGGATCTGCTACCTTTTGCTTTCTGTCCATGTCTTGTGCCAGGATAATACACATTTCTGATCCAATTCTCAGAGCATATTCATTTGTAAGTAAAAAAATATATATACATATATAAAAAAATAAGGATTAGCTATTTGGCTTCTTTCAATGGTAGCTTTTTGTCCTTCTTTGAGAAACAATTCCTCTCAGAGAAACAAAAATGTAGATGCTTTGACAATAACAAGAAACTTGTCAGCACAGCCCAGGGAATTTCCTCTCTAGTTCACTATTTGCAGTTTCCTCTTGGTCAAGAGTGGCTGCAGCTTATTCCATGCAACATCTACTTGTTACCCTCTGTGCTTTCAATGGATGTTTGCACTCCAGTTCTCAGAACACAAGTGAAAACCAGCATTAAATTAAAGCTTTGCTGCCAGCCTGGGCAGAAAAGGACTGACATCATTAGTAGCATCAGCCACATTTATTCCAGCTCTTCTTTGCCAAAGTCAGAGATGGAAACTTAGAGAGATCCATCAAAGTTTGTACTGGAGAAAGTTATGCTAAAATTTATATTATGCCATAATATTAACAGATCTGAGGTCTGCTTTTGTTTATGGCTATGTGTATTCATGTTTTATTTGCTAGCACCCTGTATCTTCTTAAGCTTCAACAAAACTGTTATAACTATGGGATATTCTAAGAAGATTAATTACTCCTATCTACCTTCTCAAATTATCTTCACTGTCCAAACATCATCTTTACAAAGAAAGGCCTTGCAGCCCTTAAATACCTTCTATTCAAGATTCCGCAGATCACTTCTCTCCCACAGGAAGTTAAATACAGGCTCTTGAGGCAAATATGACAGCAGAGTATGTAGGAAAACAATCTGTCAATTATTCATGTATTTTTAACTGTCAGTAGTGTGGTACAGCAAGTGGAAAAAAAAGGAGGAGATCTGACATAGTAATGAGCCATCTTCCTCACAGATCACCAGTAAATGCTCTGCTGGTCACAAAGAACCACAATTAAGAGAATGCTGGCATTGATAATTAATGAGCTATTTAAAATGAGCAAATCAGAGTACATTTTACGTGCCCTTTCACCTGTGGGTGAGATTTTGTAGAATGTAAGTCACAGGTGCTCTGCTTGGATAGGAATAAAAGAGTTCATTCATTTCAAATTTTTGTCACAGAACAGTGGCTCAGATATCAGTATCACACCTCATGTCACATCCTAATTAGAGAGATGAAAGAAAAGAGAACTCCTTCTTCTGTAGGAAATGAATGAGAAATGATTGAGATTTTACCTTTAGCTTAGACCTAGGTTAAGATATCACCAGAATAGACATTATTATTTCTAATTTCAAGAAAAGACATGATTCAAGAAAAGGCTTGAAAAGCACATGTTTAAATACCTTCCAATCCCAGCATTTACTTAAGAACATGTGTCTTTGTTATGTTTAAAGAAAACACATATATTTAAATACTATCTTGAATTGGAATTCCTCTGCATACTGAGGCCCCACATGCATCATCTGAAAAATCTCATATGCCTTATTCATCAGCAATAGATTTTATAAAATTTCCTGTTATCCTACCGAAAAAAATAAAGCAATTACAATGATTACAGCCAATACTCAGGAAATGCACCATTACAGCTCTGTCTTGCTGTTAGTATTTGTAAATAAAATTGTGCGCACACTGTGGCTTTCACCCCTGCCACTGCACTTTTTTCTTCTTTGACCAAGGAATACCAGCTAGGAGTTTTACTCTAAATTCTATTTTCTCCCATGTGCATATGGACTCTCCTTGTTACCTGACTGAAACACCTGAATACACTTCCTTTAATATTTATCTATTTTTCTTCTTTTTTTTTACTCGTTGGCTCCATCTACCTAGATCGTGTGAGTACAGTTTCTTACTGATGGCCTTGCCTTGCCAAAAAGAAAACTTGCCTTTTGGTTTGGTTTGGTTTGGTTTGGTTTGCTAGTCAGCTGAACAGCATGAGCAAAATTTGCAAGTAATTCTGTGGAAAATGTGTGCTTAAACCCCAAATATTGGGGGTTAAGCACACATTTGAATATGTGTGAACACATTTGAATATATGTGTTCACATTTCAGAATATGAAAAATATGAAAAATATTTTTCATATTCTGAAATATGAACAGCTATATATTCAGAAAAGCAGGGAAAAAAAAAAAAAAGAAGGCACACTGTGTTACAAACCCAATCTTGTTAGGTTATCCAGCTCATTTTACCATCAGCCCAGGACTAGAGAGGAAAAACAAAAATACAGCTTGTCTGATGTTCAACACTAAGTTAAAATCAAAACTTGTTGCTTCTTCAACAATGCTGAAACTTCCACCTACTAAGATTAACAACGTTGCTCAGTGTCCATCATTATTATTTTAATATTGCACTAGAAAGAAAATGGAATTGCCATATGCTGAAATTATCATGTCAGACATCTGTTACCTCCCTCTTATGAAAAAAAAAAAAAGCACTTCAATCTATTCACAGACTAAGCAAGCTGATAGCTATTATTAATATATAAAGATATTTATTATACAAAGATGTTAAATTAAGTGTAGGATTAAATTAATTGTAGGACTTTCTTTAAAGGCTTACCTGTTTAATACTAAAAACATAGATAATGGTATCTATTTCTGTATGGACTCAGCACTACAAAAACTATTGTAAAAGTCTGAATGCTAAAGTCAGTTAAGATTGCAGAGGAGGCACTGCCTCAACAGATTTGCAAAGCTTTTCAAACAGTTGATTTGAAAACATTGGGCTGATCTCAGCCATTTACAGATTTATGTCTAATTAGATGAATATAATACACACAAAACACTTTTCAAACACTGGTCTTATTTGGATTTTCATTTTGAAATTTTTTTTAAATTTGCCTCTTCTTAACAATAAGGAATAATAATTTTTTTTTTAAATCACACAGGAATAGGTTTGAACAGAAGTTTTTCTTTTCTTTCGTTCTTGGTGTGCTACTGATAAAAACTGAAGAAATACCTTGGGTCATCAAAAATTATTCTTCCATCAATCATTGGGGAAAACAACAACCACATCCTGACCCCTTCTCTCCTGCATCTGGTTTTAACCATGACTGTCATTTCATATGGAAAATGCTATTACTGCCTTTATATCTCATTTAATTATAATATTTGGCCATTTTGATCACTTTAGAGAACATTATTTCTAAGACTATTCCTGTGTATGGTGATGCTAGCTACCACCATCCACCCCAGGGAGAGGAAATGTCAATGTCATTATCAGGGGCATTTTAAGGGCTTATGTTGCAATTGGACATTACCTCAGCATAAAAATGTAGTGAAAAATTATGTTTATACACTCAAATACCTATGCAAATACTTTATTTAGAAGGCAACACACATCTAGCTACCACTGCTATGCTACACTGTGGAATATGAAGGTATTGATAGTGCTTTGGTATGGATTAAATCAGTTAATTACCAAGTCCATCACACATACAGAAAATGTATTCAGACTGTCATATTCAATACCTCTGGGAGCTTGGAATTAAGCAACTAAGTCTTAGTATTAATGTAAGGAATTATCAGCTTTCCTGAACACATTAAGTCTAGATGGATGTCCCTAAAGCATTCAGTAAAATTCCCAGACACTTAATTTTAGTGAATTTGTGGCCTCATGAAACATGGAGACAGGATCTACACTCATTTTTCCAAAATATGACCTGAAATAGACATAAAGAAGGGGGAATATTTCTCTTTGGAATTTATTAATGCCAGCCCACTTGTGAAAATCACAAGAGAATCAGGATAGGAAGAGAAAAGCAAATGATCTATTAGTCAGTGGAGTCAGCTATGGCTACACAGACATCAGAGCCTCACTTGTGCTGTTCCCAGCATCCTCCCAGTGTCTACTCAGCACAGATACTGATGTCCTGCTTTAAAAACCTGAAAATAATATGCAAGTGTCATTTAAGATATGTCTAAGGCCACTTGTTCTGACCTCATCTTTTTTTTTAAAATTCATGAAAATGTCAGAATCTTCCCTATTTTTATAGTGTTATGCCGGGAGCTGAGAAAAACCTGCAAGCTGGTGGCCCTTTCAAAATCCCTGTCGACCTCTTCAGTCTTTCTTCTCGACAGGATCCACTCACAAAGCCCCAAACATGTAGTGTGTGGCTGGATTTAAAGACCTAGAAAGACCATACAGAACATTGTACCTTCAAATGTTTTGTTTCCCATGTGAGCCTCTTTCCTCCAGAATCTGAAGGAATGTCAGCATCATGGAAACTCTTCACTTGGGCTTTCTCCCACCTGATTTCTGCTCTTTCTAGAACTGCTTCTGATTTACCTGCTACACGTTCTCCCAAACCCTGGTACTTGCACCACTGTCTTTTTAGATACAGACACAATCCATAGTGATGATGTCTCTGAACACATCAAAGCCAGGAGTGGATTTCATCTTCAGCCCATCATCATCTCACAGTGGGGAAGGGCACGGTTATTTATTAGTGGAGAGGAACTGGAGGAAGATAGTATCATTTCCCCTAGGTCAGAATACAAACCTATATCTTTGATTTCTGTTCAATTGGTGAATATATCAGCACATCCTCTGGAGTGGAATTTAAGCAAATGGTTCCTATTTCTCAGCCCATGTTCCTATGCACTTATAGGAGAGAGTGGCATACTTGGATCCATGGAAAAACTTCATTTCTTCTCTTCCTTAATGCAGATGCCTCTGCCCATCATTTACGTTCCCTCTTTGGAGAGACTGGCAAGTCTCACAGGTTTCTCCCTTAAGTCCCTTTCGAGACTTTACTGTTCCCCTTCACATTAAAAAATTCCAATCTAATAACTTCATGTGGCTTTTAGAAGTGTGTATGTGTGTATATATACATATATTTGTGTGCTTGAGAAACCATACTGCAAAAAAGAGACATTTCAACAGAGATTCATCAAGTGAAAGGAAAACTATGCAAAGAAATAAACACTACATGCAAAATTATTCATAACAGAACTGCAGATGTTCTAGGCAAAGAGCATGAAGACATAACTATTAGAAAGTATCTAACTCTGAAGTAATGCCTGCATATAAACAAAACATAAGTTTCAGCTGTTCGAATCAACTGTTGATTACTAAATGAAAACAAATATTTAAAGACAAGTTTAGCTAACACATTAAATTAAATAAATCAGTAAATCACAAAGTACTATTGAGTTATTTGAGACAGACATAGGATGTTTACACTACCCACAGGAGAAAAAAAAAAAAGGTTTTGAAGAAACCTTCTGTACTAATTTATTAACTGAAAGTCCCAAGAATTGTTTGATTGAAGAAAATGATCTGCAGTCTATGTAGCAGGCGTGCCTGTGAATGAAGATTTGGTCTTAATAACGGTAAGCGAGCAGAAGGGTTTCACACATTGCTGTCACCGTCATGTTTAGAGGAAATCTCCAGTACATAATACCGTTGTATCACCTAAATTTTGAAGAGCTCTGATACATGCCTGATGTTCAACAAAACATCACACAACAGACTGTTGTAGTCAGGTCTTTGCCAGCCACACATAAAAGCAGTTTGAACACTGCAACATGCAGCAATTAGCCTGATTAATTAGATATGGAAAGAGAATTCGTCTCCCTTTGGCTCCATGTGCCATGGAAACCCTTGAAATCCACTGGCTGGCTGCAGCAGCAGGGCTGACACTGCTGCAGTGCACTGGGGGAGCTGCAAGTGTGGCAGCACTTTGAAGCTTTATCAGGGTAGGGTGCCTGCTCTGGGCTCTCACTACCGAGAGAAGAAGGTCACACCCTGAGTCAATTTGCTTTTCTTTCCCTCAGCTCTCAGGAATCACACACAAAAGAAACAGAATGTATTATTTCATGCTTTCTGAAAGGAAATTGTGTGAGCCAAGCTTGTAAAACACACAGTACTTCAATCACAAAAATGCACCAAAGGAAGTGGTTAACGAGATATTCAGGCTTAGCAGGGCTCCAGAAAGTGATAAGGGGACTGAACGACTCTCGCTTTCTTTTCACGGGAGAACAGAAGCTCTGAGACACAATACAAGGATTTCTATCCTTCAAGGCTGCTGAGAATCAGTGACTGTAACATCCAGCCCTTTTCAGCCACCCCAAATACAGAAAAGTGCATTACAGCCATGTGAATGTACGGTTATGGGTCACCAGCACACCAACAACCTCTTGTTCCACCTGGGTGAAACAATCCCATTTCTGTATAATCCTGGTGTTTGTTTGGTGTGCTGGCAGACAGTGAGAACAGTGGAAGACACAGAGTATGAGAGAGAACCAAGCATTGCTTCATGTGAGAGGACTCTTCCTAAGAAAGAGGTTGACAAAAAGAGCTGTGACTGTGAGTGAAATGTTTCTCCAGCAACAAATCACTGCCTAAATTTGGGTGTGACTTTGCTCAGCAACCATTTGATGCTATGTCCCACGTTATGCAAAGGGATGGTTTAGAAATATTACTGTCCTAACATGACATGAGCAACGTACAAGGAATAAAGAAAGGCAGCATGCTATGAAAATGTTAGTACCAAGATGATGTTTGCTGTACTATATTCCACTATGTTTAAAAATGGTAATATGTCAGAATTTGAGACTGGATAAGACCAATCTGGGTTAAAAAAAACCATAATAAAGCATATTGTAATAAATGAATTTGGTCATTTAAACATGAAAGTACAACAAAATTAAAGCAGCAAGCGGCCTGAGATCCTTTTTTCTCAAATTGAACTTAAAAAGAAATCTTATTTGCAACTGATTAATCAGCAATTTATGCAAGCATCTTGCCATTCTTTGGATTACTAGCACTACTGTAATTTCATTTACAAGCAGATTTTTTCCCTGTGTGTACACACTGTAGGAGGTAGTTTGAAAGCAAGGTTTTAGACATATCCCACTGGCTGAACAGAAATTCCAGGGTTTGGCTTCCTTTTGGAGGGGCTGGAAACCCATCCCACCTGGATGATGCCTCTTGAAGTTTATCCACAACAGAGCCAAAGACAAACCAGAAGCCTTTTCTGGATTGTGCAGTGTAGCAGGAATGATGCAGCATTGTTGATGATGTTCAGTTGTTTTTGGGCCTTTAGTTTGCCATGTAACCTGTCAGGATTTGCCTCTGGTGCTCCACTGTGCTCCAAAGTGCCTCTATGAACATTTCCTCTCCAAAAAATGCCAACAACAACAACAAACAGCAAATCTTATCCCCTGAGCTTGGCACAATTAAGGATACTGTTAGAGTATTTATATATAAAAGTGTCCTAGGATAAAATTTTCAAAAACTTTGATGAAATATAGAAACATTAATGAGTCTGAGGAACTTTTGAGAAACTCATCCTAAGCACACACACACACTTTGTTTCTTTTTAATCTTTGCTTTTTAAACACAAAGCAGAGGAAGACCTGGCTCTGCAATATGCAATAGAAGACCAGGATGGACACCAGAACTGACACAATTTAGCTTCTCTGGGAGCTAAATACCCTTGAAGTTTTTATGCTGAAACTAGATTTGACTGACTTGGTCAAGGGATGCAATATTTATTAAGAGGGACAGACAGACAACCATGAGATCATATAAGTCATACTTGAAAACAACAAACCAATGAACCAGTTCAAGAGGCAATTGTACTGAATATTGATTTTCTAAAGCCATCCTATTTATACAACTTCAGTACTCCAGCTGAAGAGCCAATATTCAATAGGCAAATATTTTGCAGAAGAATGGGAAAGTCAAATGTGATCAGGTAGCAAATATTAAAACAAAGATAGAGAAGGTTAATGTTCACTGTGTCCACTTTTCAATGTTTTAGAGAACTTGAGTGTCAGTGATGTTGATAATTGTTTTAAAACAATTAATCAAATTACCAAAAATCACTAGAAGAAACTTAAAATTCTTAATATGATATTTTAAACCAAAAAAAACCCAAGGAAAAGTGCATGGGCTTCATGCACTTAGATAAATTTCTGTCAACCTGCAATTGAAACATGCACTTCACAACTACCATTTTGCACAGAGATCCTACTGCCAATGAGATTTGTCCTGAACACTCAAATTTCCCAGCATTTGTCATCTAAGGGACACGTATGGGTGCTAAGCACTGGGATGCTGGAAGCTGTGGGATTCACTTCACTCTTGTGAGCATCTGTTGAGTCAAATCCTTGTGATTTATCAGAGCCCTGGCAAAGAGCTTTGCTTACTGGGGCTGATGAGCTGTGGAGAAGTTGGTGTGACCATCCAGAGAAAGAAGTGGAAGCAGTGCAGATACAGGGAAAGAACACAATGCCTGTTCTTAGAAATAGGACTTTGCAACCCATGCAGTCATAATTTTAAGCCAAAATGGGTGGAAAAAAACTCATCCTCCTATTAATATTATCTGCATACATTTAATGATTATTGTGTCTCCACAAAACATGTTCACATTAGGGTAGAGGTTATATATTCAACTACCATTCTTAAAATTGAACTCCTTCCATAGATAACACCCCTGTTTTTTCCAGTGCTTGTTTTTATTTGGCAGGTGAAGTCTCTGAGTCAAGCCTGTCATTGTCCCTACTACAATGAATGCCATTTAAATCTGCTACTTCAATATATGTAAGGAAACATACCCTTCACCTGTATGCCCTCCAAGGCAACTGACCAAATTTCAGTTCATTGATTTAGTTCTGCCTGACCAGAAATCAGTGCCTATTGTTCCCAAACATGTAATCGTCTCACAGTATATAGCAATTGCTGGCTAAGTGGCTTAGTGTTATTGATAAGAACCCACCCTGATGAGAACAAAGAGTGCCAGAATACATTATGGAAAATAAAAAAAAGCTATTTTGCACACAATTTTCAGAAAGAGTTTCCAGTGCATGCGGTTAGAGGCTGCTCTGTGGATAGGCTTTCTTAATCAAATCCTTAGAAAGGGATGAGAAATGAGCATATTATTCTTGATTTACTATCACTTCATTTATGATTTCCAGTTAATACAGATTCACAAAGCCGTGCCAAAGAGATACTAAAGGCCTGATTGGGCTTTCCTAATTCAAGCAAAACCCATTCTCTAAATCCTTTTGAAGCCTTTCAGGCTTCTGCCAACTCTTGCAATTTTTATTGCAAGCCTTGCAGTACTTAGTGTTTAGCTTAACATTTCAGCTCCTGGAGTTCTACAACGTGTGAATCTTTATTTTCAGTTTTAAAAGATGTTTATCACCTTCACCACTGAATAGAAAAACTTGCAAATTAGACTTTTTAAAAGTGTTAAAAATAGAAGACATAAAGAAGGAAGAAATTAACTGTATCATTTTGCTGAACAACTTCATAAAAATGTGATACTCTTAGACCAAATTCATGATTTCTGAGTCTGAGTGCATACTTAAGGCTCCCCAAAAGTTAGCAACACCTATTTTAATTTAACACAAGTCCTGTTCTTGCAACAATTGAGCTGGGTAATTTCTTTCCACGCTCATAAAGGTATGTAAAAAGTTGAGCCTCCTCCCATGCAGTGCTGAGGGAGCAAAGGGCCCCCCTCTCCTGCAATCCTCAGCTGCCCTGCCAGTGGCAGGGGCTTCCCCCAGGTCTCAGTGGCAAGGTGAGAAGCAGAGGAAACATCTCACTGACCAACCAGTTGGTGCCAGTTTTGCATCAACTGCTTGACCAGGCAGCCCAGTCCTTAAATTGCCTGCTCCAGAGTCTACTGTAGCTCTGTGGTGGTCCTACAGCTGTCTGAATAGCCTGGATATAAAACCACAGGGCAGTAAAGTATCCCTCCCACAATGGCTGCAAATCTGCACGCTTGTCAACACTGAAACAACACACTACTTGCTTTATTTCCCGCTTCCTCCCACCTCCTGATTTCCTCTTTTTTTCCTCCTCCTTACCTGATACCTTTTGTTAATTCTGTGAGATATTGGAGGCAGGGACTTTCACTTCCTCTGTGTTTGCACAGTGCCTTGCATGGAGGCTGACAGCTTGAATGCCATTATAATCAAAGGATGAGTAGGGGGGAGGATTTAAGGCACTAAGGAAAATGAGGCATTCACCTACTATTGACATTCAATGAGCTTTGAGTACCTTTCTCCCCCTTTGAAAAATTTACATTTCCAAGTGCAATAATTAAGATGTCAGTCATCACCAAAACATCCATTGTTAAAATATTTCCAAGCTGGGAAAACCTTCATTTAGAATCTCTAGCAAATAAGCATTTCTTTATCAGAAGCACTAAGACATCCTTCATGGAAAATCATACACAACAGTATTCAACATACTTTGTGGAAGTCCCATGTGTATCTTGCATCGTATATTGCTTTTGTTAATATCTGTGAGGAAGCAGAGACTCCGTCAATTAAACACTGTAGGTTTTTTAAAAGAACCTTTCCTATAAATAGAGATTTAAATGATCTCCTTTAAGTATTGCAATCTTTAATTGAATTCAGTATCTCTGCAAATGGAGCAAACAATCTCTGACTGATTAGATCATTTGCTTCTATTTTATTTCAGCCATGCACTGGTTTGTAGTAATGTAGGGTTTTTTCATTAGCAATTGCTGTTCAGCTGCATATTTTCTTCAATAACATAATTAATGCTGGAGAGGTAACTTTTCTTCTTGTGCATTACCATATGTCAATGTAGTTGACACTCTTGCAGAGGTTATATACAAGCAAAAACCAGATAAAATAACCCAAAAAACCCATAAAGGACAAAAATGAAAGAGAATGAAGAAATTAAAAGTAGATTTTTTCATGAGGTGGTAAGTGCCTTTGTCTGCAGTGACATCAAGATGGAAAGTGGTTACTCAGCACCCTGCAGGACACATCCATGGGAGCCCTATGGGTCACGAGCTCAGAAATTATTACATGCAGGTAGAATAAGAACCAGGTATGAATGAAGAGAAGAAATTGTGTTCCTAAGGTGATTCAGTAGCTTCCTAGGTCTTTGTTGCATGAATAGTATAGCATCCTGCAGACAAATTTCAGCTCTGACTTTGGGATGTTATCAATCTCTCAAAATCAAATCATAGGCCTGATGGCAAACTGAGTTCCAGTGCAGTCCCTGACTAATTAGGTGTATGAAATGACATATAGAGATTCTACCAGGCAGGACATTCAGACACAGATGAAGTCAAGAAGGGCTCATTTATACACTCAGGATGCCCCAAGTGCTGCAGTGACATTACCATGGAATCCTTGCCTCATAAATGTTGATTTCAGGCTCATAAATCAGGAGTTTCCCATCAGATTCATGAAGTCCTTGCTCCAGCCAGGCTAACAGGTGACAGAGGCTGATCAAAACCTTCACCCAGAGAACATGGTTTGGAGAGATGCTTTGCACGTCTGGGTGCTCCTGGAGCCTGCTGGAACCTCCTCATGGTGGGGTATTAAAGAGCTCATGGTATTTTGGCATAGTTATTCAGCCAGAAATGGATGAGGAAATGGCACAACTGCATCGAGGCCACTCAGCCCCAATGGCAGTGAGGTTCTCTAAAAAACTGAGTAGATGTTCTGATAGAGTCAATAAGGGCCACATCTTATTTCAGGCACCACAGGCTAGAAACAAATCAACTTTGGAAGATCATTTTGCCCTAATTATCTTGTTTCCCCTCTTCAGAAAAAATTGCACCTCACCATAGTTGTCAGAATTTAAGAAAATTTTCTCCAAAAATGTCCCTCAAAAAGAAAAGTCTTGGTGGCTAAACATGCAAATAGTGTGCAAATTATACTGGGGAATACTCCCAGAAACTGAGGCCAACTATCAAGCAATTATACCAGTAAACATCTGCTGCCCACAGCTCATGCAAGGTGCCAACAGAGAATGGTTCCTGTGACATTTTTCCTCCAAAATTGTGCCTGGGAGTTATATGAGAGAGTGGCAGAGGCCAACAGTATGCTGGGAACTGACAGAACAACTTAACTTTGTTTAATTTTAATTTAGTAACACGAATTGAGCCCAAATTCTTCCACACTGTGAGGGTGTTCTACACTTTTAGAGGCAGACCTTTCCTCTGGTAAATTTGATGAAGCCTTATATTTTGCTGCTGCAAAATATTGAGGTCACACTAGTTGGATAATAGAGTGCAACATACTATTTAAAACAGAATTAATAACAAAGAAAATTAATTGCTATTTATTAAAACTTTGTAACTTAACTACAATAATTATTAAAACCCCCTGCAATGTGAAGCCAAAATGCTTTTTGTTTTAAGGCTCATTTTTAAGTTAAATGTACTGCTTCAAGTTTGTTAAATACCAAATTTACTTTTACTTTACTGTAGTTTTCGGTCCATAGTATAAAGCATACAAAGATACTACAGACAGAAAAGCTGAAGTGTCAAGTTTGATGCCCCAATCAAATTCACTCTGTGACTTGAGTTTTCACACAGGCAACCTGACCTCAGCCTCTGTCTAATGTGCATGTGCTTCATTCTTGAGAAAATGAACCTCATTCAGCACATCCTGTCCCTCCCTACAGCTCATGATGCTTTCTGTGTTCCTTGTCCTACTTCTGGATCTCAGGAGTGTAGCTGTCATGGCTTGATGGCCCAGTGGGCACACAAACAAGCATGTGAACCAAATGAACACAAGAAAAGCTTTTAGCAGTGTACCTTTTTTTCTTGGTTCAGTTGAGGGTTTTTTTTGTTTGTTTTGTTTGGGTTTTTTAAGAAAGAATAAATGTGAAAGAATCTTTCCCACCACAGGAATGTCTTGATAAGTTTAAGGTTTTTAAAGGACAATGTCCGACTGCTGTTACTCAGGGTATCCACAAGATGAAGGTACTTAATTCACTCACCTGTTTTTCTCCCCTCCTTTCCCAATAATTAAATTCCCCCACATATTACACAGAGATCCTGACAAAACCTGAAAGCAACCAAATATATCACCAAATTCATGAGATGCAAATAACCTCAACAAACAGTAAACAACAGCCTATGACTTGGAGCCTGAGTCTCCCATGGTGCAGAGTGCTCTTAATTCCCTCTGCTGCCACTGCCTCTTATGAGGAATACTGCTAGAGAAGATGATCAATCATGGGACTAGAGGGAGTGCTAATTCCCTCTTTTCCAGCCTCTTGCAACTTTTTGTCTTCACACCTCCTTCCTGTTCTCTCTTAAAACTGGGTCTCTTTTCTCTATCTCATGGATAAAGTCACCACTTCATTTCATCATCTCTAATTCCAGACATCCTGCATTCATACACTGAAAGTAATCGATGTAAGCCATCAAAGGAAGAAAGGGTATTTAAAAATATGCACCACTATGAAGATGGATGACAGAACAATATAACAGCACCAGAAAAATCTGAACTGGTAAGTTTGCCTAATTTAGAAGAACAGCAAAGTCCTTACTTTCTCTCTAAATGCTGATGAACATCACATCCATGAGCCATGTATGGTACACAACTTTCAACTGTAACACATGCATTTCTTTAGCAGGAACAATTTCATCTGCAGAGGGAATGCGACAAAGGAAGTTGCATTCAGAGGTGAAAGGTATTTGCAAAAGGCGAGGAAGCCAACTAACCTGACCAATGGGTTCTTTGGTCGGAGCCTTTCCTCTTCTGGCGGTGCTCGTGGCCAAAGTGGTGGTTGTTTCCATGACTGACGTGGACATCTCCGACTGCATCGCGGTGGCTGTGGACTCGGTTGTCATAGAGGAAGGCACTTCACCAACAAGTCTCACATTTCCTTCTATCACGATGTTGGCATCATTTTCTGCTGCCATATTCAGAACTTTCAAGCCATTGTAGTAAAGACCAGAGAGCTGGCCTTGGAAAGGGTGGCCATGTTCCTTGCCTCCAATTTTTATGGTTGCTTGGCTATTGAAGATTGTGAGCTGACGCCCTGTGAAGATAATATTATATACATGCAAAAATGTTGACTGTGAACGCTGTACTCTACACGAGTGATAACAGATTGTCATGGGGTGAAAAATGAGAGCAATAAACTATAAGAAAAGGATTTGACTCATAATTCATTGCTTTTTAATGAGGTGTCCATGAAATGCATAAATTTTGAGAGCATTTGCATTTTTTTAAATTTACGACATTTTGGGATTTACATGTTTTTTGCTAAAAGGCCAATCAAATATATTTGTAAACGTGTTTGGCACTACAAGATACACCCCTCTCCCTTTTACCTGAAAGCAGTGTTAACCTTTTGGTGTGTCTCAAGAATGCCAGGTTTTCTAATTCCTTAAGATAACTTTTTCTTCAAGTCTGCCAACATTTAAAAGTTTGGGTTTTTTTCCACGCAATGCAGCATAGAGCCTATAGCTTTATGTACAAGTGAGTTTATGTATGTATAGACATATACAAATATGTATATACACACAGACAAAGTTTATATATATGCCAACAAGTCACTAGGTCAAGTGAATTTTAAAGAATTTATGCAGTAATCTGTCATATCTCTATATATGTGAATATTTACATTTTTAATTAAATATTTCCTTTTCGTATTTAAATGTTTATTTCCCTTCAACATACACACTGAAAAGAAACACATGGTTCACACTGAGTATCTCAGAAGCAGATTCAAAAATAGATGTCTGATTGGCTTTCAGCAAGGCTATCAATTAAAATAAAATATTTTAGATGTAAAAGCGGCTTCAGAAATGATACACATACCGATGGAGAAATCATGGCACATTTCCATTAAACAGAGAAATCCTCAGCAACAGTACCACTCTTAGTAAATAGAATAGTCACTTTAGCAGATTGGTTTCTGCTCACAAAAAGCATGCACACAACTTTAAGTTCTGTTTTAATTAGTGTTTGTTCCAAAATCCCCTTAGAAGGTTGCAAACGTTAAAGGGACTTCATTTTGATTGGCAATTCATATTGCCCACTATTTAAGATACCTACAGTTTAAACAAATTTTTTTCAGGACCATAATGAAGATATCATAACTACAGATATTTTTAGTTAATAATTTAGATGCTGGAACATGTAATATAATCTATGAATGATTTATAATTTTTGGTTAATGTTTGCTATGAGTACCTTCATAGATTGAGTTAGTGGATTATATTTAACAGTCCCTTTAACCTTAAGTTAACAGGGTAAGATTATTAAACAGCTGGTACTTCTAGAAATGTATAGAAATTATTATACAAGGTATGCAAATATTACTCTATATTTTACTTTTTAAAATTTTTTTTAATTTAGTTTTACTGAAATTTATTTTTTATGTTTATTAGTGTTACAATGAAGCACTACTTGGTTATGTTCAAATTATTTTTTTATTTGAAGTTTTAATCAATGTTTTTTACCTTTGTCGAGTAGCCATTCATCAACTACTCGACCAAGTCGATATGGAATTCGCTGTCTAGCAATCGCCAGGCGCTCGTTATCATTGTTTCCTTTAAAGTTTAAAGAGACATTTCATTGGTTAAAATCTGTAAGGTCAAAGGTTAAAAGTTAATACTTAAAGCTTGAGCTATACAGTTGCCACATGATTTTTTGAAATTTGGAATTTTAAAAAGTGCTACCTAGAACATTTCATGGTTCAGACTTTTCATTCATTCATTTATTTTATTTTAGCAAACAAAATTATTCCTATGTTAATTGAAAATTAGAAATCTGCATTTGAGCTAGGTTATTAAACTTATGTTATAGACAGACCCAAAAAACAAATTTAAACATCATCGAATGGCTTTACAAAAAAATGATAGTTGACCTCAGGGTTTTGTCTTTTTTGATGGTTCTTATTAACTAGTTAAACATGTTCAGGTGAAACAGGTTTAAGTTTTCAAAAGACATCCAACCTCTCACTCCAGGTTAGTCATTTAAAGAAGAAGAACACAACTCTTAATCACCATCTAAGGCACACTTACTTCTTCTGTCTAATAATAGTCCTGCTGTAACTTACTCCTAAGCAGAAAAAATACACATTTCTTCACTTCATTTAAATAAAATCCAGAGATTCAAATATATGGTACAGAACAGACCAGAGCATTCACAGTTTGTAAATTCTCTTAGGACTCGTTGACAATGTCTTGAAGGAACACCAAGGCTTTGACAAAAGTGACTTGCTGAAAGGTAGCCTGGTTCTGAAACATGGAAGTGCTTTAAAATTTAGCAAGAGGCCATCTGTGGTGGAGTTTCATAAACTAAGAACTAACCAGAACTCAGTAATGCAAAGGACAAACTTATCATATTTGCCAACTGTATCTATTGTCAGTCAGTGCAGAGATCTCTGACTTCTTTAACTAAAACAGCAAGATCAAATAAGCCTGGTACAGTCAGAAAAATAGCAGATGAGGAGTAATTAATGAAAC
This sequence comes from Aleadryas rufinucha, assembly GCA_013397815.1. Lineage (NCBI taxonomy): Eukaryota > Metazoa > Chordata > Aves > Passeriformes > Aleadryas > Aleadryas rufinucha. Next base: position 743,126 of record VZTH01010125.1, read on the forward strand.
ACTTTAAATAATTATTTGTAACTATAGCTTTTTGTGTTTGAGTGATATAGCTGTGATCTCTCAGAAACCCACTTAGAAAACTACTTAGGAGAATGGCAAACTTAAATATTTCCTTCAATGTATAGGCTTTTGGTGACAGCAGAGTTTTAAACCAACACTATCTTTTTCTTTCATTGCATTGGTTCATAGTAAAGAATCTGACAGATAAGAAGAGCCAGATGAGTAAAAAGCTGTCATTCATAAATCATGTCCAAATCCAAAGTCAATCTTATTGGCTCAAATGTGCATATTTTCTTTGACTTCAAAACCCACCAAACCAACCAAGAAAATGTAAGCACACACTGGAGTAAGCCCACATAGTGCTCAGAAAGACATTTTCTTGAGCTAGAAGAATCCTACTCCTAATTATCAAACAGAAATATTATCCAAATTCAGGAGATCAGTGTTCTAGTTTGTCACAAAATCATGAGCCATAATAGGCTTGCAGGGAAGAATCAGTACAATAGCCCCCCCAAACCTGCAAATGAAACCATGGCGGTTTTATGCAGATATTTATTCTGCAGCGATGAGAACAGCTATTTTCCACGTTTCATGTATCCCTCACTTGGTTTAGTATGGATGTAATTCACCATGCCAGAAGCTGACCTATTTGCTTTTGAGAAGATGGCCTTTTCCTGTTCTTTCCCTTTCCAATACAGAATCATAAAATGGTTTGGGTTGAAAGGGACATTTGAAGGTCATCTATTCCCACCCCCCTGCTATGGGTAAAGACATCTTTCACTAGATCAGGTTGCTCAAAGCCCATTTGACTTGACCTTGAACCCTTCCAATGATGGAGCATCCACAACTTCTTTGGACAACCACAGAAAGGGGTTCCACAACTTCCCTGAGTAAATATGCTATGTGAATGTCTAAGTGTATGTCATTAAAAAGTGGATGGACATACATACAGATATATATATATATACACATTTTGTTTCTATGTACATTTCTCTCTGTTCTCAACATTTAGATATATTTTCCTTAAAACAGAACTGAAACTGAACATTAAACATTTTAATTAAACTTTCCCTTTTGTACTTCTCCAAGAAAGTGAAAATTTAGAATTAAACACATCACAACTACTGTGATGGTGCTAGAGTACAGAAAGTTTTAATTCATTTTTTCCTGTTATGATTTTTAAAATCACTGCTCTTCATCCTGGCCTCTTTTTCTTACAGCAAACTTCCTGTGACTAACTGGAAATTTGAGAAGTACCAGAAAAAAACCATGAGAAATGTCACGTGAGCAACACAGGAACTAAAATAAATGGTATGATCCTACATGTTTCTGTTCTGGATTTGTATCTTCCATGAAAATATGTGTGTATATATGTATACCGGTGAGATAATAATTTATATTTTCTGACAGTTACTTTTAACACATTTAGCTTTTCAATAAGCTGTTTCTACAGTTTTTATTGAGGCATTATCTGTTGAGTCACTGAATAAGTGAGAGAACGTCCTATTTCTAAAAGGTTTCCTTAACTTAAAGTAAATGAATCATGAGTTAGTGTTTCGTACCTTTTTTTTTTTGGTTATCTATATTTTTTTAAAAAAATGGGGGAGTGGGTGAGATTCTTCTATGTCATTTATAAGAAAGGCTAAGTTGTTCAGAAGAGGTCTGTGGGCATACGGAATGCATTAACATAATGGAAATAAGTCTCATAGATAGACATCATCATTCACTCATCAACTTCACACACTCTTACTCACTGGATGCCTTCCATGAGCAAATGCTCTCTAGATCCCACAAGAACCAGGCAGTTATGGCAAAATGTTCACAACTGCCTATACTGGGAAGGCTTTAAACTGTGTTGTTTATTCACCCAGTAGGTGTAAATCAGGAACATTTGGTAAAAGGACCCTCTGCAGCCACCAGACTGGATCCTTAGTCCTATTGCAACTCTCTGTTGTAATTCCATGACTAACACGGGATCTATCCTAGGCAAGGTCCATTGCTGCCTTCACTCTCACTACTCTGCAGCTGCTCCAGAACATCCCTATGGTGATCCTGGAAACTCCCCTGTGAACTAACAGCATAAATTTAATCTTGGCCATCTTACACATTTCTTTGAATTATTTCATTAAAACATGCAATATGTATGGTTTTTGAGACTATTATAATGTGATTCTATCAATAAATTATGTTTTATAGCAGCTGCAGCAGTCCTGCACCACTGGGAGCAAAATTCAAATGAAAAGCAAGGAAATAACAATTTGATTCGTAAAGGTCACACAAAAAATAATTGCTGATTACATTAGCCCATTCCTCATCAGAGGAAAAGTGCGCTGTGAAATACATCTCAATTTGACACTATTACATTAGCTTAAATTCTTCTAGTGTGTAATATAAATGGAAAGGCTACAGGGAAATGGTGTGGAACTTATCTGGATTTAGTTTCAAGGAGAACACATGGATTTAGTAATGATGAAACCAGTAGAAACATAACAACTACATTAAAAAAAAAAATTATACATAGAATTGAAAATAATGGAAACTCCATTAAAAGCAACAAAAGTCCTATTACTACATCATGAAAAACATGCATAGTTTCAATAGCTGCTTCTTCCCAAACAACTGTTTTGGGTCATACACTCAGCTACAACAAATCTGGATAGACCCAGTAAAACTGTGTGCATTTCCCTCATCTTATAATCTCATCCTCAGCAGAGGAATCATAAATACCACAGGTTGTTTTTCTCAGGAGTATTCAGTTCACGTTTTTCTACCTTCCTTTATTTATGCTTGTTTTTACCAATATGGTGAAGCACAAGGAACTTCTTCAGTAAAAAACACTTCCAAGAAGGTTAATAAATTTTTTCATACTCTAAATAAACCTGCGGCTTTGAGATTTTATTTCTGCTACCCTTCTGAAAGATTAAGTGCTCTGGCAGGCATCCTTTCAATCGTAATTCATAAAAAAAACCCCTATGTGCCTAAACTTTAATTGTAGACAGCTATGTGACTATCTAGCATTACTCTTCCAGGTTATATGGTCAAGATTTCTTTGATTAAAAAAGCTGGGTAGAAATGATTCACTCAGGATGTGCACCATGACATTGTCTAACCTGATTGAATTCTAGATGGCTTCATTCTTCTGCCAGATAGACAATATTTTGTCACAACAGTGTGTTAATTCCATACTGGCAGAAAGGCTTCAAGGGAATAACAATAATTCCAAAGAATCAAGGTAAGCAGAGAAGAGCAGCAAAGGTCAAATCTTTGAGTCAGAGCTAAATCTTGTGTCACAACTGAGAAGATGCAGTCCAAAAAAACTTTAATCATACCTTTATATCTATAGGTCAGCTGGGACAAACCAACTATGTGAACTTCACTAATATGTATTTTATCCCTCCTGATTTATTATATTGTCAGGGCTGGAGTGTAATTCTATTTTGTGCTCTGAAATAAAGGTGTCAGTTATTGATGTGGAATAGCAGCATCCTTGAAAGGGAATAAGTAAGAAGGTTGAAAATCGTGAGTCTGTGAAGAACAACCTAGACTAGAGAATATTTTCTTTGAAACAAACCCTTTAACAGAATACAAATTCATATTGTTAGTCCCAGTGATCTGTTAGGGAAATAAATAACAAAGTGATGAAACCAAGGTCTATTTCCATTTATAGACTGAACCCTCTCCCTAGTTTTGCTCGTCATGATCTTGACACTGCTCTTTCTGAATCATGACTGCCCTGACATCTGCAAGAGGAAGACAGAGACCCATATTGTTCCTCCAGATGCAGTTAGGGATGAAACCTGACTGAAACATCAACTGCATGGCATGAGAGGAAGCCACAGCAGCTTTGGGTGGGATATGGGGGCAAACAGTCCACAAACAGTCTCACGTGGCCAGGAGATGAAATCATAATCTCAGTAATGGCCCATACTAAAGTTCTTTCATATCATCTGTTTCCACTGTTGTGCACACAGACTGTTGTGCTTGAAGACTGGGTTGCACGGGGGAGAGGAGAAGAGGTCCAAGTTCACTCCAGGAAGTCACTGTGTTAGTGAGGGATGCTGCTCTGACCTATATTTTTGCTGAGTGCTTAGAGACCTGTCTAGCCGGTGTTTGATCCAGGAGTGAGCTCTGGATGGATCAGATGAAGGTGTGTGTCCTTTTCTGTTGCTGAAAGCTGTCAGCTCTACTTGTTACAATGTGTGGGGAGAGACAGAGGAGGACGCGGTGGTCAGCCTCGAAGATGTTGTATGAGGAGTTAGATACCCAGAAGGCTGATTCGGGCCTCCTCCAGTGCTCAGAGGGAAGGTACACACACAGTTGCTGAACGTGAACATTTTGAACAAACCTTACCATCAGCTCAGTGAGAACATAAAAGTGAAAAGAAACTCTTAAGTTAGGGAAAGAACCTGTAGCAAATAAGTAAGAGGGGAGCTCTTCAATGCCTTACCTTCTCAAGAAAATTTAACCTATAAAGAGAGAAACCACCATGAAGTACAACTTCTCCAAACTTTGAAGTATCAAGCCTGGCAAGTTCATATTAAATGGCCATAATATAATATGACCTTTAACACCCTAAAGGAACTCCCAGATTCCTTATAATGAATATTAAGCATCCAAAGAGACTATTTGTCCACAGAATGACTGATAGCAGTCCTCATAGCAGAGTAAAATCTCTCACTGGTGACTTATAACACTGCTAAAAACAAAGCAAAACTTAGGTTTGCCTTTAAGAATACGATTACCACATTTATACATTTATCCTACAGACTGTACCAAAACATCTTATATTCACCTGTAAGCTCCTTATTTCATGCTTGCGTATTAAACAAAGTAAATAATATTTTTACAACTTTCTACAGGATTAAACTGAGAACTCTCATTAACCTCTCAGGGGGAGCTGAACCTTCACTTCAAATCAAGTACGTTCTGCCCTGTTTTGTTTTTGATTATTTTTCAGTGGATTAATTAGTAATTAAATGAAGAGTATGCTCTTCCTGACTCTCACTTCCTCACTATAATGCAGTATCTGTCTCAGTTTGTTCAGTGCTGGATTGCTTATTTTGAGAGATTGGTGTATTTTATCAAAAACAAGCAAGAGAAGATGAAAAGCAACAAGAAGCAGATAAGAAAACATAAGACTTGTCTGATAAATTAAAGGTCATATTTTGTTATCAGGAATTTTAAAACGATCCTTTGTACTGCCTGTGTAGTATTTAAGGAGCTAATATTGTAGGGCTGCTGCTAAAATAGGCAGGAAAATTGATAGAAATCATTGAAGAGGAATGAATTGTTGCAAGTATGGTACCATGCCCCACATTCCCCCAAGAGTGACATTTTGTAGTTCTCTAAGGTAAAAGGACTCTGAACTGTTTCTAAATCATAATGTCACAACATTTAACATTACATTTTCTATATAAATTTAACCAGAGGTTGACTGTAAGCACTTTCTTATTCAATAGATTTTCAACAGCTGGAAAATAGAGAATGTTTCAAGCCTATTGCATTGAAAATTAGCTAGATCTGAGATAGCAACCAACTACTGAGGGTGTTCTACTGACTTTTTCCCAGGTAGCAATCTGGATGATCTTCATTTCATGCTAGCAAAGAGGTGCTATATAGAATATCTCTTGACAGAAATAATACATTATATAAATGAACAATGGCAAATGGGAAACACTGTGCTCAGCTCCCATTTTAAATTCCCACTGGGCTGTAACTCCATGAATATCCAGTATTCAGGCAGAAGCCATCAATAAGAAAGCACTTACTGTGCGCTAAGTCTCCTAATTGAGTTTAATCACCACATAAGTTCTGAGTTCGGAATAAGGACAAACTGTCAAAAGGTCATTGCTCATAACCTTGCATTTTATTGTAGTCAGTGAAGGGCTTTGGGAAAATCTGTTTTTCCCATAAGTTTTTTGTGGACAATTTGTAACATGAAAAGTTATCTGAAACAATTGGAAAAATCTTCTAGAGTTAAATGCTGCTCTTGGTTATGTGGTTGATAAGAGAAAATAGAGTATTGGCCTTCAGTTGTGATCTCTAAAGCTGCTGCAATTGGACTGCTCTAGCAGACTGTGCAGGGGCAGTGCAGGGTGCAGATAAAGTCATGCTCATTACATGATCAGATTCAGAAACGCTGCAAGAAATCCAAAGAACTCAGCACCAACCTTCATCAACAGCACACAAACTAACTTGACTGCAGCTGCAAATTTTAAAAACGTTGATTTTATGTTCTTTCACAAAACATGAAGATGCCAGAGTTAACCCCTATGGCCCAAAGTCCTGGGACATACATGTGCTTTGTCACACTTGCTGCACCTGCTCAGGCTGTATCATCCTGTTCTCCCAGGGATAAGTGCAATTACACACAAGCCAACAGGAACAAAACAGAAGTCATTCTTTGGACCAGAGTTTGCCAAGCAGAAAAAACCAAATGTGCCCATATAGACAGAAAATGGCATTTAGGAGATAAAAATCTGTTCTGTGTCAGCAGTGCAGGCAAAAAAAAAAAAAAAAAAAAGGGAAAAAAACCTAGCCCTTGGCCAAAGCAAGCTCCAGACTTTCAGTTCTGTCTAAAAGTGGCACTTCAATTTGTGTATTTAAGCCTTGCAGACATTTTACTATAAAAGAATAATCTCTTTCAAATGGAAAGGTTTAAACTTGTACATATAGGGGGGTTTTAATGCTTTCGGCAAGACACAGAAACAGAAACTGTAAATAATAGAAACAGACACTCACTGAGATAAAAGCAGAGGAGTGCTTTAGGACTGCAGAACTATAGCAAGAAGACCACCATGGAAAAGTGTAATGGCTGTGGGTAGACTCCCAGCAGAGGTTTAATTTTATCTGTTAAAAATTGAAATAATCTTATTTTTTATTTATAAATTTAAAAAAAACCACTAATAATTCCCCTTTAACCTATGCTATGTTGCACATCATTATAACTTTTTATAAAATGCAGCTCATCTTCAAATAAACTGCAAAACATTTACAATTAGCTAAGGTTTTTCCTCTTGTGATTATGTTTTACCTCTTTTTTTTTTTAAGTAGTACAACTTAGAATACTGAGAATTGTTGTGAAACATTTGATTTTGTTTCAACATGGTAGTTTTGAAGAGAATTGAAAAGTTCATTGCTCAGATACTCTGAGTTTCTATACTCAAAACTCTTCTATATTTTCCCTTTTGTATGGTTTAGGAAGTTCTCAAGGAGGGGAACATCTGGTTACCATAATATGTTTATCACTTTACTGATATGTCTCCGTTGTGAATTCTCATATTCTCTGTGTAAAAATGGGACAAAGACCCACTGCTGAGTAAAGACCCTGTGTGAGGAATAGGCAGGAGAAGGGCTGTCAGTGTTGGCACAAACCACATCCATGGAAAGTCCAAAGGCTGTCAGTGTTGGCACAAACCACATCCATGGAAAGTCCATTTCAGTGCACCCTATTCTGCAAAAGTCCGTAAAGACACACTGAGCATCAAGCACGGAAGCAATTCTTGAGTGCCTTCTTAAATCATGGCCTGAAAATGTCTTTGAAGACACAGATCTCTCCTTGGATGTTTTCAGATGACAGATGGTATCAAGGTAGCCTTGGGCCTCTAGAGGTGAAAGCCAGTGGATCTGACCTGCACCAGCTAAGCCAAGACATCCCAATGCTTTAAGCTCTTGCCCGGGACACACTTTCACATGAGGAGCTGCTCTGTTTTAAGACTAACAAGGCCACATTTTGGATGGGCAGTGCAAAGCTGGCAGCTCACTTTCATGTAGGTCTAAATTTATTGGCTTGGTTTTCAGAGCAAATATGAGCTGAAACACCAGAATGAAGAAACAATCAATATTGGACTGTGTAAGCATATATGAATTTGCAAGGAAATAGATAATCACTAGTCAACTGTCAATATGTTTAATTTTTCATTTTGTTTTACAAAAATCCATTTGCTGATGCAATATCCACAGTGTGGACCTGACTTCTACTTTGAAACACTTATGAAATGTTAAATGGGAAAAAGATCAACTTTAGAAAGAAAATAGCTCTGCTAGCACAATTTACACATCTACTTTTTCTCAGGAAACCACTTGACCTTTTAAAAACATACTGAAACCCACCATGTTGAAATTAAATAAGGCTATTATCATCTTTCCAGATTTATGAACTCTTGTAGCTTCTCTAACACGAAGCATTAATGCATTATTAAATATAATGTAATATGCTATTTAAATTATTTTTATTTCTAAATGATGGTACTGAGCAAGGTGAAGTATTAAATAAGCATCTAATTCAAAGCAGATAATACACTAACAGCTAAAATGTGAAGATGACTTACTAATGAAATATTAATGCATTCCAGTTTAATAAGCATATTTCAAGACAAAATTCAGGACTACGAGCAGGAAGGATTACATCAGTCCGTTAATCTATTGTCCATCATCACCCATGAAAGTACTGGCATGGACTCAATAGATTAGATGGGAAAAGGAAGCTGCCTCCTGTCCTTGCTTTTATTCATGTTTACAGACTTGCCACAGCTTCTAAAGCAGAACACTAACCCTTAGAAACAAAGTTTCACCGTTGAGGCTGAAGTATATTCAATTAACACTAAAATATGTCTAACTGCCAGGATGGATTGTTACCACCAATAAAGTACAAGGCTAAAACAGGATTCTGGCAAGGATTGGAGAAACATCCCATTTTGTTTTCTGCACAGAACACCCATGGTGCTCACATCCACAGAACTATGACAGATAAGGGAAGTGTACAGGCAGCAGATTATTTTTGACACGCTCCTGCAGCATGGCTCATCTCTCCAGCTCAGCTGGAAAAGCTGCACACAGGCTTACTCTGTGGAATGCTCTTTAACTAAAGTCAGCTACTGCAAAAATTACATGCAACAAACTGTGAGCTATCAGATAGAATGGACAAGCAAGCAGCTAACTAAGAATCATTCCTTACATATCAGGATTTATGGATGTATAAATACACAGAGCTGAGAAAGAGAAATATAAATGATATATTAGGATTTAAGTAATATTCCAGTATCCTCTTTCTGCTCTTTTACAAGCATATTCCCAGTTTGATGCAATAGGACTGACATATTTAAGGCATTGCATAGCTGTTGATTAGCACAGCAATGTTTCTGGATATAGAAATGATACCTGGAAATATTTTTTTTTTTCTACTCTGACTTTAATTCCTGGAAAGTTATTGCTGTATCTGCATTATGAATACATTGGTACCATAGCATTATTCTTATATTGATAATACACTCCTAAGACATAGGCCTAATATCAACTGCACATCACAGGATATGACTATTGACCCACTAAATCAGGTATTCAGCCATGAGACTATTCTTTGGTTAGTTTATAACCTGTAACAGGCTCTATCAGGACTTCCAGGAAACCACCTTTTCCCAGTGTGATGACACACCATAGAGGTAAATCTCTCAGAAGTGAATACCAAGGCTCACTGTTGAAATTCTGTGCTCATTTCTTCCATGAATTTCTTAGTTCTGGTTATAGCTTTCTAGGACCAGCTAAAGAGCACTGTAAGCATCTACTGTTTCCTCCTCCTGAAAGCACTTAGACTGTAATCAAGTCACTGCATAGTTTTCTTTTTGACAGTATAAATCACTTAAGATTGTGCCTCTCTGGGGATCTCATTACATGCACACCCCGAAATGTTTTTTTCCATAGAATCACAGAACCCAGGTACAGACTTTGATACCTGTTCCAGAGATTGTTTCAAAGTGCTTCAAAAGGTGGCAAAATCCTCCCCAATTCTTAATGCTTTAGCCTTTTGTGCCCACAAAGCGATTTCCGTAAACTCCTTTGTCACAGCCTCACTTGATGCTTCATACAGAGCAACCCGGAAGACGAGACTCCCACAAGTGTCTTCTCAGAATTATATTTCTCCAGGACACTGTCTACATTGCCATAAACTTTTTAGAGCCAGTAGAGAACCCCAGTGGCTGGGGGGGTTCCAGTCAGTGAGTGCCCCTCACTGAGAACCATCAGTTGTATGCCATACTGAGCTTATTAGCTCAGGCTGGCTAATGAATAATTAACTATATTCACTGCTCACCACTTGGATGAGGAGTATCTGCTAGCTTTGGGGTTGAAAATGAGATGTGTGGCTGTAATGTGCAGGCTCCCCAAAGTCACTGCCACACCGCCCTCTGCAGTGTTGCTCCTCTCTGATTGTAATTTGGCTCTTAAAGGATGATTTTTACACACAGGACACTTATAAGCACCAGAGAACTTAATAAAAAGGGAGAAGGAACCCTGAAACTGAGCCTGAAACCTCTCTGCCCAAATCCTTCATGTGTACCTTATCCTACCACAGCATTTTAGAATTGATAATGCAGCCATAGCTGAGTTTGTATTTTAGTTCAGGCAAAAACTCACTTGAATTTGCAGGACAGTAACTCCAGGACTAGGACCCTAAAGTGAGATGCTCAAGGATTCTTTGGTTGAAAATTGTTATGAGGCAATTTCTGTGCTCTGAAAATGAGAGAATGCTTTCAAGATATAGACTTATACCCAGCTACAGTTATATTTTTAGCACCATTTGTTCTTTTGCAAAGGGCATATTTATTATTCTCTCCCTATTGTGTAACTGTAATTTAAAAAATTTAAATGTCTCCTCTATTAATGCCCATCAGTTCTGTGAAACAGGAAAATCAAAATTGTCTTTATATATACTTAACCTTGATGATATTGTGTTACATTCATTTTTTAATGTCCACTAAACCCACTGCTGCACCAGGAAAACCATTTAACTCCTTAGAAATAGTTCACTGAGGAAAACAAACCGTTCACATCTCAATTAAAGCAATTTGTAAAAGCATAATTTCACTGCCTTTAATTCAGTTAACTTCTGCATGTAAGGGGTTGAAATTAGGATGCCCTTTACAATGTTGTGTGCTTCTGATACACTGAGGGATATTCAATTTCTGCTTCAAATTTATTTGAAATGCTGTATACTACACAGTCTGACCCTTGTGAAGCTCATAAGAGTTCTAGGTTATACAAATCATACAAGGTTTTCTTTTTTAGCTGGCAGGATAGACTGAAAAAAATATAAATATCCTCTGGCTTAGCTATAACTTGCTGGGGTCAAGGTACCTCTTTGAACACTCCTGGAACACTCTGAACTTAATTGTATATGCATGATATAATACAATAGTAGATTTTGTTGCAACCAAGGTGTCATTAATCTCAGATTCAAAGTATTAAAGAAAAAAAATATTTTGACAGTGTAGGTGCTGCAGTTGCAAGATGTTTTTTTTGTTTTTTAACCAACAGGGCTTAAGACTGAAGAAATCCAATCACACCACAGGATGAAGAGATGGGTGTACAGCTTCTCTCCCATGTTCACAGGGCACAAAGAGGAGAAAGAGAGTGTAAAGAATGTAAACACTCATATGTTCCAGACAGCAATGATTTGTGTCCTTCTGGATACCTGCTTAATGCAGTTCGCTCTCTGGAAAATATATCTAAGACAGAGCAAGTTGCTGTTTTCCCTGCTGCAGTATGAATTATAGTGACTATTTCTGAATTAGTTAGTTTAATGGAAGTTCTTATCCTGCAGACATAAAGCACTATACTGCTGTCACACCTCATGCCACCAGTAAAATATATTGGGGACACACGCACAAATGTGCCCCAAATAAAAAAATACCTCATCTTCCCAGAGCACCTAAAACACAATAGCACTGCAGAGAAATTAATTTTGTTTTCCATATGATAGATTGTCTGGTTGGAAGGCTCAACACCACATTGATTTGTTCTGTCCTTAGAAAGGCTCCCAGTGCAGACTGACTGCAGGCTTGCCCCAAAAGATAATGAAATAGAGTGCATCGCAGGAGGAGCACACAGCATTATACTCTCCTCTTGCATGCTCAACCAGCCACTGGGAGCTTCAGTGTGAGCCTTAGAGCAGACCCATGTGTGTGCTCATCTAGTGAGGCATCTCAGGACAGGGGCACTGTCACAAGCACACCAAGTTAAGTGTTACACAAAAATCATTTTACTGGGGTGAGTGAATTATTGGCTTGGCTCAGTGAGTGACACGTTATATAAAGTCCTGTGTAATGAGATAGTTACAAACCCACTGGAGGCTGGAAGGAAGGAGAAACAAAGGAATCTGGTGTTCAAATCTCTGCACTGACAACACAGTCCTGCCACGGGGAAAGAAAAGAAGAATGACGAATTCCTTTTAAATCATTGATGCCATCAGAGATATCAGCATTATATTGTTAATGAAACTATGCAGCTAAAATTCCTTGGGAAAGACTTTGAGTAAATTGTTCTCTTCTTAACCAACAAGATGTTAATCCTCCATTTCTAATTTACCCTACTAGATTGGGTAAGTGTGATACCATGGGTTACATAGAAAACCTATGCCAAGACAAATACAAGTTTGTAAAAGAACCTCTAAGTATTGGGAATATTTTATCTTTTGTGATCTGACTTTTGGGAATTGTTAATAGATAATGGCCTTCCTGAAGGGGTGAAAGGGACCAGCTGTGACAGATTTGCCATGCCTCATTCTTAGATCTGTTTTCATTTCCATTTCCTTCTTGAATCCCTGGAGCTTCTTGTCTTCAGAAATTCCGTTTCCCTATCACCCTGTGCCTAATTATGGTAAGAAGGTATCGGCCCATCCTCTGCCACAAGACACAAAAAGAGCATATCTCTGTTTCTTTCAGTATTTTAAAAACGTTTTTCTGAATCACTGCTCATTTGACATTTTCTTTCTCCTTCCATTGTGCCACCTTGCTGTATTTAACTGAAAGGTGTTATACCTTCTGCGATCAAGTAATGACAACTGTGCCACACATTTTATCAAGATCTGAATTTAATTACAGGATCTAACAAGCCTAAGAAGGGATGAGCCTTTGTATTTCACCAGGATATCCAAGATGAAAAATAAAGGGGAAAAAAACCCCTGTCTGCAGACTCAGAGAAGCATTATTATATAGCATTATCTGACAGAAAGACCTGATAAGCTGTCAAATTAAAAAGCTGATTTGGGAAATTTTACTGAAACCACTTTTTGAAAAGAGACTTACTGTAGTGCTTTGTTTGGGTATCACCTAGGCTCTTTATTTAAAGAGAGCAGCAGGATAGAACAATTTCATAATCACTCAAAGGGCAACAGTGCTTCTTTTCTTTAAAAAAAAAATAATTCCTTGACTTTGGGTAAGCTGAAAAAGAGGCTCACCCAAAGAGAATGGGAAAATGAATTTCCATTTTTGTTAACATCAAACTTTCACATCGACAATAAAATTATATGGAAAGTGAGACCTGGGTGCATGCTGACAAATATATGTAGTCATAACCAAAGAGCAGTCAGAGCTGTATAAAATCAGAAAAACATGTAAGAAATCAGTTGTGCAATTACAAAGGCAAGGTAGCACACTGGCCTAGTTACATCCATCACTTAACTGCTGGCTTGTGTCTCAGTAACTAAGATGAATTTTTCATGTATTTTGATTCCTGCTTCTTCCAGGATAGCTTCTTCCATCTTTACTCTGGAGAACTTGCTGAACTGAGTTTCAAATAACTCCTTGTCTTATTTTTACTTTTCCATGTCATTATTTTACACACTGGTATAATGCCTTCTTTTATTCATATTATAACCAGACATAATGACATGAATATAGGTAGATATCAGCATCCTAGAATACTCATTGAGGATTTTGTCCAGACAAAACCAACAAAAAATAACACAATTTTATCTTTGCCTTGGCTAAGTATTGGAGACATCACAGAAAAGTTAATTGTAGGAAACATTTTTTGATTGAGTGATCAGGAGTTGACTTCAATTAATATAAGGACAACTAAAAATAAGCTTGTAAATCAGATTCTTGATTTAAAAAGAACAAAATTTGATAAGTTGAAGGAAGTTAGAATGTGCAATCAGTATAAGGGGCTGGATTCAGCCAGGAATGACACTTAGAAATTCTATAAGGTAAAGTATTAAAATAATGAAAAAAATATAATATATATATGTATTTTTGAGCTCACACCTGCAAGGTTAAAATATACAAGGGGAGACCTACTAGGCTGAACAAACACACTATCACAGGCTATATTACAGGAGGATAAACCCCCAGACTTGCATAGTAAAGAAAGCAGTGCCTTTCAGAATTAGAAAAATAAATAAACACACAAGAAAAGTTGCCAGAACTGAAGCCCAAAGAACCTTCCAAGGAAAGTAAAATAAATTTAAAAGCCAGAGATTCTTAAGTGCTATTAAAAAAAAAGAGATCACAGAGTAGAGGAGAATCACTTCATAGTAAGACTGATGGTGATCCAAGGGAGCAGATTGAATTGACTAATAGGCAGGTATCTATGAAAATGTAGATCTCCACAGCTCAGAAGAAAGCAATGTACATATTCTTACTGAACTTGTGTGGTCAGAAAGTGAGGAAGATGATATTTATCCTAGAACTTTAAAATAAGAAGCCAGGAGTTTTTAAATCCAGCTATCCAATGGGGCATGTTATTTCTAGTAGTAGAGAACTGATAATGTAATAGCTTTACATGAGAAGAATTTAAAAACTACCCAGTTGAAGTATTTAGTCTGACCTTAGCCATACATGCTGCTTTAGAAGAAATTTTAAAAGAAATAATTAAAGACATGGAAGCAATTGGAAAATGAGATAAAATGCAAAACTTTACCAAATCATGTTAGGCTAGTTTAACAGCTGTATTTGACAAGCTAACTAATTTCCTAGATGAAAGAAATGAAGTATATCTAATTTATCTGGATTTCAGTAAAGCATTTGATGTGATGTCATGTAACAAATCATGGATTAACTGTGGAAAAAATAGAGGAGTGTAAAAATTGTATGGTAAAAAGCTGAATGAAAAAAACCCCAAACAATAGCATTGAACAAGGACTTTTTTTTTTCTCTCCTCCTTCCTCTATCTCATGTAGAGACTGATGCCCTGCTGCTGTAGCTATTGACAGGTTCTGAATAAAAGGGCTGCTTGTTTTGCATCACACTCAAGGCTCCCATCTTCCCAGGATGTATCTCCTTCCAGGAACGAGCCCTGGAGTTATCTCCTCTCTTCAACTCCCACTTCATTCGGTGTCTTCTTTCGCTTCTCGGTGAATCATTCCCACAGATGATAAGCAGTCATTGCTTATCACATTCAGACCTGCCAATGTGTCAGTGTACCATATTCTGGCCCTTATGTTCCCTGCTATATTGCCTATATTAGAAAAATAAAAAGCCTCAAGAAATAGTTGATTTGGTCAGATATACCAAAGCTCTCTACGTATTTTGGGGAACTGATGCCATCTAGTTGAATGAGTAGAAGATCTACATGTGCTTAAGTCACGGAAATGTGATAAACTCAATGCTGAGTTCTACACGGAGTTAAGAAGAGGAATATCATGGTGAATTCCCAAACTGCATTAGACTGTGCCATAGGAGCTACCACAGAAGCCACTTAAGATATGAATGTAAGGAAAAACAGTGGTTTTCCCCCAGAAAAACTACCTCGGTGGAACTCCGAGGAAAGTACCCAAGCTGAGCTCCACGATCAATCATCTTTTGTATTTTCTTCACTGATCTCAGTATAAAGTGCCAACCACAAAATGATACCTGTAGGTGACATGAAAGTAGACACAGTGATAATACTGAAGAGGCTGCAGGTATCAGTCAGGAGGAACAGAGCCCTTCTGAGTTAACAGAAGCGACACTAAAGCTTATACTAAAAAGTGCAGGTCACACACTTAAGTTATAGGACCAGTCACACCAGTTCTTGCAATAAGTTGGGATACTTTGAGAGAGCATTCATGAGGAAAGACATTCAACAGGTAGTCAGCTGCAGAATGATATTGGGCTTTCCAGTTCTGAGGTACGAAAAAGAAAATTAAAATCTTAAGATGCAGAATATCTGCAATACTGTCTTCATACATCTTTGAGGTCCTAGCGTTCTCACTACTGTCCATTGTCAAACACATGTGCTGTTGAAAACCAAATCCAAACCAGAAAAAAAGCATCGAATAAAGGTTGTTGTGATGAGTGGAAAAATGAGAAAACTATTCTGCAAAAAGACATGCAAGAACAAAGTAGGATGAACTGGAAAGCGCTTGGACTGAAGGCAAAAGTAAATTTAAGAGTAGAATGTTCTTCCTAAGTTACCCTCTAAGAGAAACAATTTATGCAAAGAAGCAGACTTGACCCAGTACATTTTAATTTCTAATTTCTTAAGCTCTTCTATCACTAACCTAACTTTTAAATACACATGGGGAAAAAAAAGAAATGGGAATGGGAAAAAAAGCCATCCAAACCACTAATCCTTTACAGGGAAAGTGGGCCACTGATTTAAATATAGTTCCATCAATATTTTTTTTAGCATTCTAAATCTTCTCAGAACTTGTTTTTTGACTGATAATGAAAATAATCCATGAGCTGTCCACAGCATTAAACCTTTGTCTTGAGCCAGTGAATCAATTAAAAATATTTTCTATTAAAATTCAGATTATCTCACCCATGTGCATTATCTTTCACAGATCAACTTTGCTTTTACTGCTATGATGCATATCCAACAAAGTTTTTTTAAACTCTGAGATAATGATGAAAAATGCTTTGATTGAATAAAATATTGTTTAATTATCAAAGATTTTGCAAAATCTCTCATTCTAGAAAAAAAAATGCAAATAAATTGCACAAAACCAATAATTTCTAAATTTCAGAAAAGTAATAATTTGGGATTATTAAATGCCTGTACTCTAAAATACGTTTTTAGATTTTTATGCCTTGTATTTTTCCATTTTTTTTCCATTGTCTGTCAAAGGAAGCACATATATATTTTTTTTTTAAATTCTTCATTCACTAATCTTTTTCTTCTGTAGTAATCTTGAGATTGTCTCTATTACAGCGTGTATGCATGGTTTCTAACTTTTATATTTAAAAAAATCAATGCTATTCAATATATAACAAGGTTTAAATGATCATACTTCCTTTGAAAATCAGTTGATTTACTCCTTTGATTTTCATTAGGTGGGGATCTGTGACCCTGTTCTCCCTAAGGTAGAGTCTGATCCATCAAAGAACTCGACCCTTTCTACCAGGGCTGGGCAAATTCTTCCTGATTATTTTCACATGGAACGTTATCAAAGACTTTTTGCAAGTCAAAAATCCCAAGTATTTTAACTCATTCATATTTATACCCCATTATCTCCCACAAAAGCAGAGTAGGTTTAACTATAACAGGTACCAGCAGACCTTCCCAGATGGACACCTCAGCATAAACAGAACCCCAAGGAGATGTGACTCCACAGACACATGAAAGGCCATAAATAACACTGATGAGTTTTGCTTTCCAAGTAAGGGAGGGTGAGACATTACTTGGTCACAAAATAACTACTGACTTAGCTGGTATTTTTCCCATTCTCTTCTGACTAATTCCATAGACTAAATATTTTAGACCCACATTTTCCACTCCTAAAGCCTGATTTTATACATGTGGCATAAATTTATACATAAAGGGTTTACTTGCACATTCATCTTTTGCATATTCCCAGATGGAGAGCTCCTGAGAAATCCTCATGATTTTTCCAAATGCTGTGATCTCCAAGGGAAGCAAAGTATTATGATATGTCCTTATTTCATTGGCACTGCTGGTTTCCCACAGCAGGAAAATGACATCCAAACCAGGAGACATGGGGCAGTCTGTGTTTCACAGAAGCTAATTGCTTAAGCTTCAAGTCTTTTCCATTGGATTTCCCTCCTGGGCAGAAAGGCAGTTTTTATGTTGTCTTTGGGAACAAGCAATGAGAGACTCCTCCATGTGTGTAAGCTTTGCTGCTTATCAGATGATGGTGTTCCTCACATCCTCTATGTTTTACCATTGGGATTGAGGGACGACAGATCTGATTGTAGGAGTCAAAACTCTGACCACAGCAAAGGAACACACATGAGAGAGAATCAAGATGGATTATTTTATCTAAAGCAGGAACCAAGTGAGAAAAAAGGGACAGGCAATGTGTTGCTGGACAAATAAATAGTAGTGAAGATTATGTTATTTTCTTGTGAAACACCCTGAAGGTCCTGTGTCCAAACAGCAATGGCCAGGGAGGTTTGAAAACTTGCTCCATGGCAGAAGGCAAGGCAAACACTGAGTGATCATTTACTTGTTAGATTCCTAAATCACCTTGACCATTATCATTTTGCATGGATGTGGTGTTAACAGGCTGACTGTTTCTTTCATTAGAATATTCAGATACATTTGTAAAAGTGCTTGAGATGTCTCCCTACCACCACACTTACACCTGAAAAACATCTTTGACTCTTTTCAGAAGTGGCTGTAGGGGCCTGAATTTGGAAGCTCCTTCTAAGCCAATAGTATGCAAGTTAGGCAAGTACATGGATCGCTTGGGAAATGCTAATCCATTCCAGGAGAAACAAATGTACCGACACAAATGTCTCCTGTTAATTTTATAGTCAAAATCTGAACACAAAAACCAAGACAAATGGATGCTATTTACCCTAAATAGGATACATGGTAATAGCTGACTCTTAGCATTTATCTTGAAGTTGGGTGTATCCCATGAAAAGATGACAGATGCTTTTTCTATTTTTCTAGAATACAGTGAGCAAGAGAAGCATTAAAATGACATATCCCCTCCTTCGAGCCCTTGGATATTCTGCAGGAACAGCCTTTATCCCACAGATCCAGAGAAAGTCCCTAAAGACAACATGGGTGATCTCAGCTGTTTAATCAAAACCAAACCACCAAAAAAACCCCAAACCAACTAACCCCAAGGAAAACCTCAAACCAAAACCCAACACAGAATTATTCTATATTATACCAAAGCCCTAAGAGCTGGCAATTGCCATATCACAGAGGTACTTGGCACTAAGCACAATGTCAGTTTGATCTTCTGCCAGCATACATGGACTCTCACACAGGTTCTTCTTCAGTGTCTTTGCTCCATCATGATTTATACTCCCCAGTCATAGGGATACATCTGTTCCAGTAGTCTGGCAGTGCTTTGGACAAGCTCTTTTGTGCAAGCAATGTGAGTGACATGCGCATGCTGTCAGATCTTGGTCTGTCAGACACATCCCTGACGTGTCCCGACCCATGGGGTACATGAGGACAGCTGTAACAAAGTTATGCTTTTCTAAGGCTGAGCAGAGATCCAGGGATGACTTGGAGGGCATCATTTTAGATATTTGCCTTTATCAGAATGTATCTTCCAAACTGCTGCAGGGTCCCAGGAATGCCGAGCATTCTCAGCAGGCTGAACAGCTTTGAAACCATAGACCCGTTGCCCAGTATCTGGTAGGTCATTTTCTATATAGAAAATTCTGCATCAGTCTGATTTACGATGGAAGTCATGAAGAGAAAATCCTCACTGGTAAGATGCTTAGTTGTGCTGAGTGTTTCAAAAGAATCAGCATTGGGCAAACTGCGTTTGACCACAGAAAGCACAGAGTTAGTCTCAGAAAAGTGATTCTGAAATTCTTTCACAATAAGTGGTGGTTATTGTGGCTTTAAAATGTCCTCTACCTTGCTTTGATATACTTTCTCAGACTAGTAAAATGTACACGCTTCACTACCAAGGAACAAAAATCAGATAATTAAGAAAACTGTTTTTCATGTTAAATAGATATGGTTATGACTACTATTATGATAAAGATTTGGGCTTTTTTTTTTTTTCTTCTCCTTATTTGATCTTATTTGAAACAGATTTTCTTTCAGATAAGGAAGAAAATGTTGTTTCAAATTAAATAAAATGTTTTGTTCTCAGATTATGTAAATCCCCTATAAACATTGGGCGATCTTGACATGAAAAGTCAGAACATTTCATTTAGAAAACACTAAAATTAATATTTTGACATTACTAAAACCAATTTCCTTCTTTTTTTCAATTTTGAACATAATTCTTAGTTCAGTTTGACACAAATTAACAAGTCCTTTTTTTTATGCATCCTTAGGAAATCTACGCCTCAACGTAGAATTATTACCTAACTGAAGTTACAAGAGCAGCCTCTTCAGAGAAGCAGCTGGAGTTGCTATTGTGGCACAGTCCCATCACCACAACAGCAGCCAGACCACTGGGAAGGACAATTAAAACTAGACAGTGAAGCAGACAAGATAAGCCACCAGGAGTAGAAAGGATCTGCATGGAAATGGGGATAGAGTATTGATTAGGAGCTCTGACTGCACAGTCAGCAGTTTTCTCATTCCTGTTTAATATGATCATAAATTAGGCTTCTTCCAGATAAGTTAATGTGAATTCACTATCTGAAAAAGAGGTCAAGATGAAATACTAAAGTTCTTTGGGAAGGTGCAGAGGGATGGTGATAATTCAGCAAAGAGACTGAATTTAGTTAAGAAAGATGGAATCTATAAATTGAGTGAAGATACGGGCATCTTAATCAGTTATCAAAAATGTACAGTGTGCCACTCTCAATCACAGGGCTATGCACCAGCCACAAACAATGAGAAATGGGGAAAACAGGATCAACATTTAATAAAGGGCAGAAATTGAAGTGTACATCCTCATAGCTCTAGCATTTTATTCAGAGAAGTGACAAGAAAGAAATTTCAGACTAAAAAAATTACTTTGATGGTAGCCTGGAAGAACACACATATGTAAATCTAAACCTCTGTTTCTGAAAATCATCCAGCCATCTCAGGATACTGAAATCTTCACATTTTTCTAGGACTAAAACACATTTTTCCCAACTATATTTCGAAAAACAACCATACACCTTAACTAGGATAATCATTCTCTACCAATGACCCCTGCCTCTTTTCCTTTTACAGCTCTCTCATTTCACACCCACTCAGATATAAATTGAAGGTGCAGTGGCCCAGAGCAAACTCAAGTCTAGTGGGATCAAGAATGGTGTAACAGGAGAGAGACACTACATTGTATTCATCTTCCAGGGTCACCCTCCTGCATTTTATGCAGCTCTTGGATAAAGCACAAAAAGGCACCATGGAAGCTCTGTGAAGCATTGCCTTGTGATATTCTTTTGCAAGGTACCAGCTGGTATTGGGCCTTGGCTATCCTTGTCTACAGCAGTTGCATGGAGCTGGATGAAGAACATACAGGCAATGAAACTAGAAAATCCTGAGTCTCTGACCAGAAACTTCGCTCAGAAAATCTTCACCCAGCATTTGAAGACACCAAACACAAACAAGCAATGTCTTGTAATCAGACATCCCAGCCTGAAGTGTAATTCTGAGAAAAATCTTCGCTCATAAAGAAAGACCTGATCAGTTGGTGTGCTTTAGACAACCAACTGATTATTTAATCTTGTTTTATTTTTGAAAAAAGAAAATCCAGCATATTTAAGTTTAGCAAATTTACTAATTAAACTGCTTAATCTTGGTTTTATCCTTAATTAAAAACCCCCAAAACAACATGACTGGCAAACCTGATAGAGTGGCATGGAAACAGAAGAGAAAGTTATGGCTAGATGATCTCGTTCTGGAAAGGGAGAAGAGATGGAAGGTGAAAAAGAGGAGGACAGCAGACAAAAGGAATGTTATGGCATACAGGAGCCATAAAACATTACTGTGGGAAAGGCAAAGAAAATTACAGGCCAACAGCAGTCTTAGAAGATCCAGCAATAAAGAAAGCCAAGGGATTCTGTACCCCAGCTAATGAAGCAACTGAAAATGCCTTGAAATGCAGTCTGCACATGGATTGCTCATGGAAGCTCAAGAAGCTCTGATTTTTTGTTTTCCTTTTTCAAAGAAAACATCCGACCTTCTTCCACTCCACTAATCTCATCCCAAGGAAATCATGCTATATTCTAAACTGATCTTTGTTTAGTATAAACAAGTTCTGTGTGCCACCAGCTTCTGAACTCAAGGCTTCTTTTCGTGTTTGAGCCTGTCCAGGAGCTCCTTGTTCATTCCTACAGACCTCCTGGCATGTTTGCCTGACTTCCTCTCTGTTGAGATGCATCACTCCTGAGCATGAATTCATCCTCATCATTTAGGTAAAAATCAAAAGAAGAAAAAAACACCTAAAACCTATTTTTCCTTTTGTGCTGAATAGGTCTTGAACACAAACTAAGACAAGTCCTCCCCAGCTTCCACCTTCTTATTTCAGCAACCATTTACCAAACACTGAAAAATCAGAAAGCCACAGGGCACAGGGGAAACAGGAATATCTGAAAGATCACTGAGCATATTTCATTCCACATCCCCCTTTTCCTCAAGAGTTTATCACCTCTCATAGATGTGTCTAACTTAGAAATAATTAATGGCTCTAATTGCCAGAGCTGTCATTCATTCATAGCACATTAGCACAGAGGTGGGGGTTTTTTTACAACTTCTGCTATACATAATTTCTTTTCCAATACATACTTTCATTGTTTCATATATCCTGAACTATTTCCAAGAAATTATCTGAAGGGTTATATTTCACATGTGGATTTTTAAAAAATTATTTTTATTTTTTAAAAAGTCAAGTAAATAGCTGGACGACAACTGAAATGGCAACAACAACAAAAAACCCCATCCTAAATACTAATAATTAGTCCAGGGAATGGCTTATGCATTCCTTACTGGTGAAACACACCCTCCTGCTACACTCCACCCCCAAAAATGAAGAATTTTCTACTTTTAAACTGATAAATCAGAACTGTCATTTACACAATAGGGATTCTGGTTTGCATATTTGCCTTCATTTACATCTCTAGAATTGCTGGCTTTTGCTTAATATAAACACACAGAGCAACTGTTAAGAGATAACGTGCAGATGCCTAAGTTACCATTAATGGCTCAGTAGTCCTACTAAATAAGAAAGGCATTGCGTATCTGAAAAACCTATTGCCTTTAAAAATGAATAAAATTAGTAGCATAGTAATCCTCAGTGCATGGCATTTGTATAAAATTAAATATGGGCCTGCTCAAGGCAGCTGTGACATCATACTAGTGGTCCTGTTCAAGTAACCAGCATCATCTGCATAAATAATATCCTGTAGTTTGCATTTGAGGTTAAGGCACCTCACTTTGGTTGTGTGGTTGTACAATTGATGACTGTGACACCGTTTGGTTTATGTCTGCTGGAAGACTTCTGCTAAATTCATGTGTTTCAGATTGCTGTAATCTTGTAATCAAAAGAACTCAGACAACCTTTTCCTCTGTAAATGTTTCGCCCCATCACTTGGGGATAGATTTGGGAGTCACTTTAAACTGTGTAGCTTTTGTCAAAGCCTTTTTTTCCCCCCTAAACCAAAAATGCAATAAAAACAAATGAAAGCAAGAAACAAAACTACTACTTCATGATTTGATAACTGCATTTTTCCACTTCCAGTAATAACTTGAATTTGGGCTTTTAAACTCACTTAGGAAATGCCATCATCATAAACTGTACATTGCTCAGGACTCTTTTAACCACTTCTGTAGCTACTAAAACACTGCAAAGGAGCTGATACTACATTAGAAGAGGAGCAAAACGAGGCAAACTCCAGGCATCCCCCACCCTCTTAGTGCCAGGTGTTTGTGTGAGGCCTTACCTGCTGGGTAACGCTCGATGACGGGCCAGTTGTCCACCTGCAGGGTGGCATTGCCACCGCTCCTTGTGAAGCGAACCACGTGGTACTTTCCATCGTTAATGATGGCGTTCATCTCTTCGATGGCGATGTCATCCGTCCCAACATTAAATTTAACTCCAATTTTTCCCTGGTGCTGCATATTTAAAAAAAAAAAAAAAAGAAAAGAAAAAAAGAGGAAGAACAAAAAGAAGAACTAATTAAGAGTTGTTTTAGAAGAAATTGAGACAGTGTGTCATACAGGGGAAGATTTCGAACGACATCTTCCCTCCTCAGATGTAGCTTCTGAAGGCTTGTGTGTGGCAGTGACAAACCTTCTGACAGCTTAGGAAGTCTGGGATGCCTTTTTGATGGATAATTGATATTCCAAATGAGTTAGTTCACCAAATTGAGCTCTCTCCTTTTCCAAGAGATTCAGATCAAGATGAGGAGGGGGGAAGATGGAGGAAAGCTCAAGGTTTCTGTTTTTGTCCTCTCCCTCACCTCCATGAGGATTAAACAAAAATTTTCCTTTTAGACTTTCAAAACAGAAAGCCTTGCAGTGTGACTTGGAAGAGATACAAGAATTTTCTGGCCATAAAAGCCACATGCCAGTCCTGCTTTTCCTTTTTTCAAGCCTCATTCATACTTAGAGTCTTCACAAATGATAACAAAGAAGGAGATTTTTTTTTTCTCTTGGAGAGATTTTTGGCATCACGTAGTGATTCTGAATTAAGCCAAGATCACACTGGCTGATTAACAAGGACTTCCGTGTTCAGAGCCAGAGAGCAGGGAAAGGCATTTGCTGACACAGGGATGGTGGTATTCTTCCCACTAACAGCAGAAAATCATTCTTTTGCTGGGATTTGCCTATAAACTACTATGCCTGAGTGCTCCTAGGGCTAAGGGGACTGCCCATGTACATCCATACCTGGGACCAAAGCAGTAGATTTTCCAAATGATTGTCACATTGGCATGTTTTCATTTTTATTGACTTTTAATTATTAAAATGTTCACTCTAATAGGACACCTGCATTTTAATAAAGTCTTTTAATGTCTATTAAAGTTAACTTAAGGGCTTTGCAATATTTTTTTTTCTCCTATAAAATCAATTCTACTCTTCAATAAAGGTATTTATTACATTGAGGAGAAAAAAAGAAAAGCACTGCATAGTATGAGATTAGGGACTTGTGCACAACAAGTAGTAATTCTACATGAAATTTCATGTTCTTGGTGCTGGTAAATCCTTCTTTAAAGTTAAAAATCTTCATGAAGTTTTTACATGATCAGATGAAACACAATGAAATATTTTACTTTGTACATCTTGGTCATTCACATCAAATTTTCCAGAACCAGTTTCACCTCTCCAGCAGAGCTCTTTGTCCTACTACCCTAACACCGCTCCCTGCAGTAAGTGTATTCTGCAGCTCCTTGTCTCTGGAAGTCCCCCAGCCAAGAACCCAGAAGTTCTTCCACTTCATTTTGTTCTCTTTTTAAACACCTGACTTTGTTTTCTCTTTTTAAACACCTGACTTCGTTCTCCAACAGTGCTTGCATATTGCAGTTACACAGCTGAGCAGCTGCTGAACACCTCTGCAGTACCTCAACATTTTGGCACGACGCTATCACCTCCTCAGCTATGATCTTTTTTGGAACAGTAAAAGGGCCACTCCCTGAGGAGATTTGCAGAATGACTCTGAAAAATATTGTTTGTTTGCTTTGTTGATTGAAACAATGTTTTAAACATTCCTCCTTTTTCCTTGTGGATTATTTTAACATTTCTCCATTGGCTGGTCCTACTTTTCCATGTCTATAGAGTGCCAATAAGAGATCCACTTTATCCAATTCATGCTCATCTTTTGCCTCTGGTGTGAGTTGCATAGCAATTTCCCAGCTATCTTGAAGAGGTAACTGTAACTCTTTTTAATTTCAGCTGTTTCAATTAGACTTAGAATAAATTTCACCCATTTTTTTGTCCCCATGGATGCAGTAGCTTATTTGTTCCGCCTGTTTCATTCATATGCTTACTCTCTTTACTCAGAAAAACATACAAAGAAATGCAACATTGTCCCAGCTTTAAAGCAATCTCCTCTTTTACTAACTTTTGAAATGCAGGAAACCAGCATGTAATGATAATGGCATATGCAACTTTCCTTAGTACTTTCAAGAAATCAGAGGCTCTGAGGATTAAAAAAAGCTGACTAATTTTGCAGTGATTCATGATTACACTATTCATACCTACAGTTTATATACCGGCTTTCTTATTTGCTATATATATGCATATATATATATATATATATATATATATATATATATATATATATATATATATATATTTTATTGTAGATGTTAAAAAAAATGACAAAGGAAACAAAGTAGCTTTGAAGCAAATAGAACTGGCGCAGGTAAAAAACAAGTGGCATACAAGGCACATTGATCAGCAGTTTTCCCAAAGTTCCAGCATGTGGGGCTGCAGCCAAGTTACCATTTGCAAATGGCCAGGTATTGGCAAGTGAAAAGAATGCTTTGCAGACTTGAAAGCAGACTTTCAGCCTTCCTTTATAGATATATACTTCCTAGTGAAAAACCCCCAAGTTTCCCTGACTTCCCTAGGTTTTTACAGAAATATTGGGCACAGACACCAAACACACAGATGCAATAGCAAATATCACCCTAAAAGCTGGTAACATACTACAGCGATTCTTTTGCCTTTATTTGCAATATATTTGTGTATCTGAAACCACAAAAAACTACATTTTTAAAGGGTACACTTCATTTTTTCCACACTTCTTCAGCATCTGTGGGCCTCTCTGTAACCCCCTTCCACAAAACAAGGAAGCAAATCTATGTTTCAAATTGAAGACTTCCTGACTGTTAAATCTGTATTTAAGTTTGACTTTTGGACATCACATCAAACATCATATAAATTACAACCCCACTGTGCACAGCCCTATAGAACCACAGAACAAAACATGATGCTGCAATAAGCACCTTTCTGTGTAGATATGGGCTTTTCTAAGCCCTTGCATTATCATGAAGGAATGTGACTCACTGCACTCCTCCCCCACTGCAAGATAACATTATTTTTCATTTGTCTTTGTCACATTATTTTTCATCTGTGTTTGGTTAAGACCATGTGCACACAGAATTATTGTGGATCAGCTGACACACAGTAACTTGTTGAGATAACTTGATCTTAGGCCTCAGCCCTGTTATGCTTAATCTAGTGGGCCTGTAACCTTTTAGAAAGAACTGTTGTTTATAGTTCCTCTTTTTTTTGGAGCAATATGGAAGTGCAGAAAGGAAAGAGACTGATAAAATTGAAGCCTACTAAATAATTTTCACTCTGTCAGCCTCAGTTGCATAGTAAAGTGGTGGAAATTTTCCTTCATTCAAAATAATCTTGGAATTCATTCTTCCTTTCAGAAACAGCCTCAGACAAATGCTGAATGAGGAGTTCCCTCTTCAGCACCGTGCTGATGGGCACTATAGAAATATCTGTGCATCACTAAATACTGCAATAAGTTAGCACTTCTGTTGAATGGTGCTATCTCTGACAACGACCCAAAATAATGCAGGCTCATAGTCTCACAAAGATTTTTTTTGCCCACAAGCAAAGGTGATCATTTCAGAGCTCCCCTGGTAAAAATCAGCTCTGTACACAGGCCCATAGATGTCCACTGCACTGTTTATGGTTCTCAGCCCGTTTTTTCTTTGTCTCAGTCTCATCCAGTTGTGAGAGAACATAGCAATGAAATCAATTCCTTTTCCTACTGTGCCTTTATCTGTTCCAAACTGCTAAGGCCACAATAACAGAGCGGAGTAGTGCAGGAAGTGGGAGCATTTCCAAGAAAGGCCGAAAGAGAGGAGGCACCTTCAGGAGAGGAGGGATGCATTTCAAGAAGTGGTTTAAACACTGTGTCTATGGAAGTTGTTTTGAACCTCAGATCTGAAGGTAGTAGGAATAATGCTAAATCCCCCACATCACCACCACTGCTCCCTGGGACAATGTAGCAGAGGGACCTTGGATTCATCTACAGATGCTCTGTGACATTCTGAGCCCCAACCAGCAACTCTCCAGAAATGCCAAACTTTTGGTTTGGAGGTCCTTTGGCCACCAAGTTGTCCTGTTTCTGAGGCCAGGGTAGCTTTTATTTCTACAGTACCTACACATGGAGATAAGTTTGTTGTTGGCCAGAGTGCCCCTGTACATTACTGCAACACACAATGTAGGCTTTGTGTATAGCTTAAATTCTGCTGTCCAAGCTCACAGGCTAAGGATAAATATGTTAATGGCTTCAAAGCAGTTGGATAAAACTGTGAGATAGCTCCAATTCTATGCTCCTAATGTGCTCTGAAACACTGGGAGCTTTGATTGCTCTGATAGTACGGGATGTGTATGTGTGCACGTGTACATACCAATCACTTCAAAACGTTTTGTCTTCAAAAGCTCTGGCAGCTACTGCTGTAATCTAGCAACTCCAGTGGAGTATTTTCAAGCCTGTTTTATGAATTGTGTACTCTAAATACTTAACAGACTTCTGATGAGGCACCAGGAATGCTGATGAACCTGAGAACCAAGCAGGAAAGGTGGAATGCAAATCAAGCCAGCAGCTGACATTGCAATTTATTCCCTGTTGGACGCTAGTGCAGTGCTACCAATCTGCCAAAATGCAGTAAACCCAATGCTAGTATTTTATACACACGCACACATATATAAATATATATATAATTGATATTTCCTATAACTTCAGCAATGCTTCACTGCTCTCTGTAGCAGTAATTCTGGAATTAGTCAAACATGAGTGCGTGCAAACTTGGCACAACAGTAGTTTTAGAACAGACTGCAGACAACCGAAGGTCGTAATGCTTACAACATTTAACCACTTCCAAGGAAAAGTAATAACACTGTGACTCCCACAGGTGAGCAAACAGAGAAGAAAAAATTCAAGCGTGCTAGCTTGCATTTTATATCATCAGCCCCTGAGGCACCACTTCCTGGTGAAGGTGGTAACAAAGTCTTGGAACTAACTGAAGGTTTACTTTGATTTTATTGAAGTGTAAGTTTCTTGAGTTTTATTAAGAGTGAGATCATTTTCACTGAAATGTAATCAGAGGCTAATATTCCATATGATAGAAATCTATGGAAAATAATTAAAACAATCCCTGGGTTTCTCAATTCTGTAGGGAAATGCACATTTTAGAATGGTACTGCTTGCTTCAGAAGGTGAGAGGAGGGATACACAACAGACAGAAGATACACCTGAACTCCAAGACTAAGGGAGTAACTATATATATTTTAGTCCAATAATCCATCATTATTTCTTATTAACATCTAGTATCTTCCAGAGGAAATGATTCCTGGAAAATACACAGAAAATATAAACCATGTGTGAAGAATTCTTTGAATGAATGCATCTCTTATATTCCAGTGAAAGCACTTAACTTTCTGAATACTAAGTTTTAAATTCATTCTCTTAGGTTTTACGTCATTAACCTAACACTATATTTTGTTGTTGTTGTTGTTGTTATTGCTTTTTTCTATCAGAAGTGACAAAATATCCAACCTATCTTTACCAACATGAACAATATTTTTTTTTCCTTTCTAGTCAACTGCAAGTCAAGACACCACAGAAACAGACATTCTTCTGTCATACTTCATCTCGAGTACTCACAGTCAGGTTTTGTGCCCTTTCATGAATTCAGAAAGGTAACCATTTGCAGGGATGGATTAGAGCTTTCAGCATATCAGTGCTTGACATACTGCAGAAAATGCAGGAGGGGCTTGAAACCTCTATCAGAGTGCTGGCAAGCGAAGTTACTACTCAGAGGTTGGCACTTCAAGCAAGGAAGCAAAGATTTCTGCTGATGTCTGATAGGATGCATCCACCTGGTACGCAGTCTTTTGGCATCTGACAAGTGGGAAACTCTTTGGTTTCTCTTTCTTTTCCCAAAAGCTGATAATGTGTAGCTAGTGTGGAAAAGCAAAGAAAACAAAACAAACCAACCAAACTTTCCCTTTTTCTGGTTTCCTGATGAGGACACTAAGCTATTCCCAGAGTTCTTTCTTGCAAGTTCTCACCATTTATTTCTACTGTTTATTTTCCCAATATTTGTTTATTTCTTAAGTTCACATCTTTGCAGAACTTAGGTTATGAGGAAAAAAAAAGAAAAACAAACGAAACAACGAAACCAAAATCTTTTCATTTTAATCCAAGCTACTAGCTCTGATAATTGTATAGAAAATCTTAGAACCCAAAGCCGTGCAAGATACTGTGTTGGTAGACTAAGAGAAAGAACTGGAAATCATGTTAAATCATCACTGGGCTTGAGTGGTGGCTGGAATCCAAGCGTGGCCCTTGGATTCCTGTGAGAAGAGCAGTCAGATCTATGATACCCATTTACAGACACCAGTTGGAAATGCAGTCCTGGCAACAAAATGCTGCCTAACACTGTGCTATGCCACTATTCCAATTATTCACAGAGGAAAAACATCTGCAGAGCCAGAAATGCTACCAGTATTTCCTGCAGCACCTGTGCATGCTCCCCTAAGCACAAACACACCTTTTTCATCTACACCAAGATCCTTCCAGAGACAGTAGAAAGCACTTGAAAAACAGATCGATAATCATAAATATACAGCAACGAACCTTTTTCTCCTCCCCTAGTTTTGGGATCCTCAATTAGTTGTCTCACAAATTTGCGTCATATTTCACTCTCCCATCTTACTCAGAATGTCTGTAAGATCCTTTAATAAACCTCTACATGACCCCAATTTCATGCCATTAAGTTATCTAGGTTTTCTAAATCAATACGGAAATAATAAAAATTCATTGTTCACCAGATGTCCCTGGTTGACAGATAAGAAATAGCGCTGTCACTGTAACAACATTTTTTTATGCAAATATATACAGATGCTACCAGAGCTACTGCACTCTTAAACATTGGTCAATAAAAATTAAGCATCTTCTAGCCTTAAACCAATGACCCTTAAAAGAAATAAAGTAAGTATGGCCTCAGCATCCCACTAATTTACAACTGAGGTGCACCTAGAAAAAGAGCCAACTAAGTGGCTCACTAAATGGAAGTAGTAGCATGTGGCACAACAATCTTTTATGTCCCAAAATGCCATCTATGTGATCCACAGAATAAAATACCTGGAAAGAAGATATCATGAGAGCAATCATTCACTGACCCAGCATTACAGGGAAGGAAGCAACTACAAATAATCGTCCTCATAGTCTGCTTTAAAGTGTTATAGCAATTCGATTTATACATAAAGCTCAGCAAGCAGAAAATATAGAAATATTTATAAAACTACAATTCTGACACTTCAACTCTCAGTCTGCAGTCTTCCTGTTTAGTTTTAAACGTTGTTAATTCTCACTGCTATATATTACAGGTGTATTATTTCAGGTTACCCTGATGATGAATTCCTGAGACAGTGCAATTACCTGAACAACCAACCCCCAAAATGCAATAGTTATGAAAGACATATGGTGTAGAGCCCACAGCAGCAACATACTGCATCTTATTATCCACTCAGCATGATTACTGCAGTACACAAAATTAAGTTTTTTCTGAGAAAACATGCAGTAAAGAACAATTTAAGTAGCCAGCCCTTAATGTGGTATTTCTCTCAAAATAGAATGTTTCACAGAAATACCTTGACCTTGCCAGTGCCTCACCCAGGGGTTTCAGGCATGGTGAGATGCTATGGATGGTTTGAAGAGATGCTGTTCACCAAACAGAACATAATTTGAAAGAAACAAAGTCTCAGCTACTGGCCAAGGCAGCTCACAGGGCTTGGCTTTGCTCTGCACACTTATTTTCCATGTGGGCAGATATCTTGAGTACCTTAAATACAGGATGTCCAGCCTGAGGAATTCTATACCCATTGGCAGCTCCAGCTGCTCACAGATGGCAAATGGCATTCCTCCCCACACATATATCAACGTGTGCTTCCAAATGGGCACAGTGAGATATGAAAATTAGGCTTGCTTTCTGGTTTTTTATAGTGGTTTAATGCAGAGATTATAAAAACAGTGTTCCTGGAACTCAATACAGTCACCCCAAGGTGTAAAACAACGGAGTAGCACCTTGGTATCAGTACAATCTAACCCACATTGGAAATTGTCCTGGCTTAAGGGCATTGATTTCTGTGTTTAGAAAGGTTTCACAGAACTCTTCTGATAATTTGTGTGTCTGAAACAAATCCAAAGTCAGAGTGAGTAGGAAGTACAACTGGGACCAGAAGTGACGAATCAGCAAATTCTCAAGCAGGCTTTCATGTTAAATGATTAATAGCCATATGATCAACACACAAACTCATGAAAACACCAGTAATTATTTTTTGAGAATCTGGGTCAAAGGACTATTCTTATTAAAAGCCTGTAGGGAATTATTAAAAACCAAAATGGCATTAGACACCCAACTCCTATTGAGCTTTAATGAAAAATGAACACCTACCTGCCATTCACACCTTTGATAAGCTCTCCTTTAATATTAACCAGGGTTTTGAATATTTCCAGATGCCTAACACAAACACTGGGAAAAAGCACTTTTTAAAGACTTTTTAAATGCACACTTTGTGTTTCTTTGTTGTTCTGATTGCAAATGTATTTCCAGAATTGTTTCCTAAATGTTATTCTCTTGCTTTGGGGTAACCAGTTGGAAATAACTTCTTCCTAATTCATCTTGGCTGCTAAGTACTCATTAGTGACATGGGTTTACATGAAAGAACACAGAAAGTAAAAGGAAAAAAATCCAGTCCACAGAGTGACTTAAAAGCTGGGCATCTGAATAGTGGACTTAGATTAATATTTTTTGCCTCTTACCTGTAGAATGAAGAAAGCATGATATTCTCACTTTAGAAAATTATCTGTCTGAAGCAATTTATAACTGAAAAGTAGAAGTAAAACAAAAAAAGAAAACACACACAAAAAAATCGACTATTGGTCTATGGGACAAATGTAGAACTAGTGAAAAGCCCTCTCACAAGGACATGTAACTATGCAGTTACCAGCTAGCAGAGCTACAACACATCACAGGTCCTGGGCTTGGAACACATCACTTGGTTCCAAGCCCAGGGACTTGGGCTCCCTGGAAGAAAGGCAAATCCTGGTTGCTGTCCCATTTTCTGAGCAGTCCTATCATTTCTGTTGCCAGCTTTCTTCCTTTTATCCTCAAGTGTAGAGCCATTCTATGGCAAGCTTTCATGCCATGTATATTTTCCTCCCTGGTAGTAGTTTCCTTTATTTTACCTTTCTGCATCTTGAAGATCTTTCAGAATCAAAACCAATTTGACAATTTACTAGTGTGCTGTGCTACACAGTGCAGAGTAGCCTATTATCAATGCCACAACAGAGGATCTCACTTCTTTTGATCACTTAATGCTACAGAGCATGTAAAAACCCTTACACCGAATGCATGTAGCACACGAAGTGATCAAACAGTGTTCGCTGACTGGACCATGAAATCCCTCAGGTAGCTGGAAGCGGAAAGCAAAATCTGATAGCTACCTCTGCATTCTCTGCTCCTGCTGCTAACAACGCCCAAGGTTTGAAAGACATTGTTTTGGCATGTTAAAAGAAAAAAACAAAACAAAACACCACCCTGTGGAAGTTAAGTGCTACAAATGAAAGGGCTCCGTACAAGAAATCATTAGTGTTTGTGAGCAGCCTCTACAAGGAAGAAATCTCTGGGGGGAAGCATTGCAAAATAGCACGAGCACCTTCAACAGCATGCTCCTCAATAATCAAGAAGTTCCTTAATTGTATTTAAGAAGAAATCTGCCAGATAACTGAAAAGGCTGACCTCAAGAAAATCAGAAAAAAATCAAAACTGAATTTAACCCACTCCAAGGGAGCTTTGCCTCTAACAGAGCTCAATACTGTCAGGCTCTGAATGCCCCTGTGAAGCAGGGAACAGTCATGAATGTTGTTGTCCTTACTGGAATGGTCAGTATCAGGCTTGAACGATGTCCAAATATATTCGTGTTCATGAACACTTTATTTAAAACAATCCCTAACAATATCTAAATACTTGCTTTACATCATGTAAAACAACAGCAATTAACAGCCACAATTGCAAAATGCATCATTATCTTCAAACTGCACATGGGAAGGGAATAGCATCATCCTTTTAGTTACAAATTCTTCACTTACAACAGACTTTTATTACAGTTGGAAAGCATCATTTTGAAAATGGGGCATGTTAGGCAACCAGCAATCAATTGTGTAGGGCAGTTTCTAACCTCACTGGTAGTGTACTCCTGATTTCTGCCCTTACTGCATCTACTTTCTTCTCTTTTTGTTTTTTATTCTACTTGGCAGATATTTACCTTGGAAAGTTAAGAGTCAGAAGGAACTCCACAGAAGTCAACGCTGCTTTAGAAATAGCAACATGCTAAAAACAGAACATCTCTCATTAGTGTTACTTGCTACTTTTTCAGAGCTTCTGCCTCATACTGCTATTCGCACACATTTCACTGTGGAAGAGATCTGATGGTAAAATATTTGAAAGACAGCTGATGCAAATTATGTGCTTTCCATTTTTATATTCTTTTTTTTAATTCTGTCTTTACTAAGATCAAGGTTTTACTAGAAAGAGCTTAGTAGAAAGCAGATATATGGCTGTTTATCCTTTTCATACTTCTACAGCTTTAATGATAGTGAGGGACTATTTGAAAAAGAAAAAAAGTATATGAATAATTTCACTGCTGTCTGGTCAGATAAGCTTTTGCAAATACATCAGGGTGGCAGAGAAAAGAATGGGCATCTCTGAAAGGGAAGGGGAAAAAAACCATCAAAAAACCTACAGAGACCTATTCGAAATGGGACTTCCTAAAAAACATAGCAACGAAAAAAAGACTGCATCTTAAACAGCCTCATGGGAAGCTTATGTTTGAAATATCTTGTGATTTGCCCCAGATAACCCAATGTCTTGCTGACTTTGCTGGTGTCACAGAGGTGAGGTTTCCACATGGGTGAACAAACCACTTGAGCAATTTATTCAAAAACGTTAGACTCAAATTGGCTTCCATACAGCACCCAGGCAAGGTAGGTGTGTGTGCATGGCTGTGCACACATACTGCCTTTCTGACATTCTTCTGTGCTAAATGAGATAGCTTAAAGGCTATAAAAAGAAAACCCTATTTCTTTTCCTTCTCTTATTTTTTCCAAATTGTTCTTTGCCCACAAATAGTCTCATTAAGCAGTAACACCATCAGAGGACATC
Source organism: Aleadryas rufinucha (assembly GCA_013397815.1). Taxonomy (NCBI): domain Eukaryota; kingdom Metazoa; phylum Chordata; class Aves; order Passeriformes; genus Aleadryas; species Aleadryas rufinucha. The sequence goes on from VZTH01010125.1 coordinate 777,898, forward strand.
AGGCACACATTCTTTCACCTGAAGTGAAGCTCTAGCTTTTTTGCCACTTCTGCTTTGTCAGTGCAATTGCTAACAGGTTTCTTGGCTCTGCCAGTGCAAAGGGCATTTGTGACTGACGGATCTCCCCAGTAAACATTCTCCCATTTCCTCTTTCAGCTCACGCAGAGCATTGTGCAAGTGCTGTGCCCACCCTGCTGTGAGAAAATTCCACAAACTCCAGCATAAAGAACACACCACAAGCAAGGAATTCACTGGAGCTGCTCTGCCACTAAGCTCTGCTTCTTATATTTCAGGAGGACTTACTTTAATGCCCGGATAATTATAATTATGATTAATTTCTGTGCTGCATCCTACACTCAAACACTGAACTTGAAGCAGAAAGGTAGGTGCTGACAAACAGTCCCTTTTCCACCTGCTCTCACCAATATAAACCTATCAGGACCTGCAGATACCTCCACAAATGCTCGTATATCTCTATATTTGATGCATGCAGATGTATATAGGGGAGTGATAAGGTGAAACAGCCCCTCCTCCTGCCTACTCTCCATTCAGAGGGGTAAGAGCAAGGATTCCTGATTAATTACTTATCAAGGAGGATCACCTTAATCAGGGTCAAATTCTGTGGCAGACAGCTTAATTCATTCCTCAGTTTCTGTGTGTGAACATATTTCTTTCTACAGAACAATTGATGTGCACCTCAATTCAGGCTCTTCAGTTGTATTTTTATTTTTTAGAGAAAAAAGAAATTAAAATGGTATCTTTTGAAATTAGTGTTTCTGTTCAGAGGAAGATCCTAGTGTCATAAGGAATTAAAATTAATGTTTCCTGCTTTTTTACTCCTGTTATCCTGCTAAAGAAATTCTTGCAGAGATTGCACTACTAGTGCAATCAGGGCAGTTCTCAGCCCCTTAAACTCCTGGCTGAGGTGCTGATCCCAGTGAAAGAGAAGGATGCATTCCCAGAGAGAAAAGTACTCAGACACCAGAAAATCTCATGCTGTCACAGGTACCTGTCTATACCTACGTGTACCCCAAGGGAGGGTAGCTGGCTTCTGTTCCATCTCATTACCCTCATAACAATTATTTCAAAAGATTACTTTTCCTATTAAAAAAAAAAAAAGAGAGAAAGAAAAGAAGACCATTTCCCCTCTGGCACATGGCTAAAATTATTTCATTTGGCAAATTTCAAGCTGTTTCAAGCTTTTCACTGTTTCAAGCTATAGAATTGCCACTGTTTACTCTATTTACCTTTATGTACTTATTAGCATTGATATCAAGCAAGGAAAGGCTTTAGCCTGACTCTTAGTAAGTGAGATGGATAAAAATAGGAAAAAATAGGTGTGACCAATTGTTTAGTTTAAGAAAGTAATGGAACTCAATATGAAGCCTCAGAATGCGGCTCAAATGGAGATGGCCTATGATCCACTAGAGAGGCCTTCTTTGAAAATTTTATAAAAAAAATGAATAGAAGAGGAAAAAAATACATTACCAACCACAAAGCACTTGATACTTTCTTAGTTTTTAATAAAGCAACCCAAGACATGGAGGTAAATCTTCCATATACAGTGTCTAACTTTGTCATTGGACAGCGGGTGTAGGGTTTGCTGGATACAGAAGCAAACAAAAATGGGCAGCAGCACAGTAGGAGCAGCCTTTAGCCTGGGAGATGTAGTTTATGATTTGTAACTTCAGCATTTCTTTCCTGACAATTTATAATCTGATAATTAAAAATCCACAGTATGAACTAGATTCCAATTACTTGTGAAACATTGTTGCATCATATTTACAGCCATAAAAACAAACAGAAAAGCTGTCATTGGGCAGTCCTCAACTCAGAGGGATTTAGACCTGGTTTAGGAAACACTCTACCCTTATTCCAAACCATGTAATTGTGGGCTGGGATACTTTCCACTTCAGTGAGTAGAATACTGGGATACTTTCTACTCCAGTAAGTCCAGGCCTTCCCACTAGGCAAATCCCACCACCATCCTCCGCAACCATTCCAAACCCAGAAATATATCTGCTTAGTGGATGTTTCTGTACAGTTTCCAGCTTTCTCTCCCCTCCTCCCCAAGATTTCCTGGACAAGCTGAAGTTTTCCAGCTTCCTTGGTTCCCCTTTCTGGGGCAGAGCCAGACAAAAGAGCGACCCCACTCCACACCTGGCCTGCTCCTGGAGAAAAAGCCAGGTAAAAAAGAATTGTGAAGTGTCAGGTTAGCAAAGCCTGACAGGGCCTTCAGGGATCTTTGAAAACACATTAATGACTGCAATATCAGCACACTACGGTGTTACAGGACCTTCCCAAGCCTAATCCTAAAGAAGTTTCCTATGAATCAATAGCATCATATTATGAAATTAAAGCTTGCCCTCTCCTTGCCCTCTTTCTTCCTTATAATGTATATACCTTGCAACCCACATAATGTCCTCTTGCCCCACAAAAAAACCCAAAAATATTTTCAAAGGAGAATATGGCAAAACGTGAACATACAAAGTATTGTGCATAGACGCTGCCTTTCTGCTCCCCTCAGGCAATCCCTTTAAGGATATTATTGTTGGTAATAATTTGCTTTGCTTTAAAAAGCAAATAAGTGCAAAATAACAAATGCAAGCAGTGAAAATAAATGCAGAAATACATATTGAATAATTGTACAGGTGGCAAAAAATAATTTTATATTATGTAGACTTAGAAAAACAATTCAATGTAGATATTGTCTGAAGAAAAAAGTATTTCATACCTTCTTGCTGCCACTAGAACAGCTTCAGCAAACAGTTCTAACCAACCCAGTGAGCCAAATCATAAAGCTTCAGGCAGTCACAAAAAGCTATTGATTTTTGGAAAAAAAGAAAAAAAAAAAAACAACAAAAAAGCTTTTTTAGCTGTAAATTCCTATTGATGTGTGACAAAACTGTGCAAGTGGCATTCGCCAGTATAGCCATTGTGGGAAAAGCCAAGACTGCAGCTTCTCTGCTTAAGCTCCTCGGAAGTTTATTGTGGTCAGCCTCAGCTTGCTCCATCTGATCTTGGATCAAATAAAGCACAGCACATATGATTCCCAATAGCAATAATCAAAACTGAGGGTTTCAGATTCTGCTGGAAACAAAATTACAGGAAGAAGAAATGAGCTGGATATTTCTTTTTATTGCTGGGAAACAGATTTCTGACAACAAACTATGTGGATTTATTTTATTTTTTTGAAGTTAGCTCACCTATCCTGTGTAGATTTGTCACTGGTGATTCCTTCCTTACTCCAACCTGCACTCAGGGCTAAGGGAATGGGATCCCTGCTCACCTTGCACAGGGCAGATCTCCATTCCCTACAAGCAAAGGCATTTCAAAAGCCAGGGTTAGGCCATCCTAAGAAAGGATGACATGAGGCTGAATTATATTTTATTTCTCCCTTCTCTAAACATCATCTCACTTGTTTTCCCTCCTCCTTACAGTGGAAAAAAAGAGCTCATTCCCATTGCAGCCCAGGTCCTCTGGTCACCATCAGGTGGGACAACTCATCAGTGCCTTTAGGGTGGACACCAAACTCTTCAGGCTGGAGGTGTGTCTGAAGAACAGGTTGGGCCACTTTCTCCTGCAAATAAAAGCTATAAAGATGGGATAATAAACATTCAACAGTGTCTAAGGCACTCAGATGCAAAGCTGTCAGCAGCTGGTGTTGCATAAAACACTGCAACCCAACTTTATCACTGCTTTTACTCATATGACCTAGAATAGCTTGATTACATCCACCCATAATATATTCACATTTCTGCCTGGATATACTATGGCTTGCACTCAGTCTCTCATCTTAAATATGCTGTTGAGAAAACGAGCTGGGGAGGTCCCAGGAGTGCAAACTGATAGCAGTTTTTTAAATTGTAGGGTGGGAGACACAGGTAAATATTTCTTTTGCTACATGTGTAACAAAATGACCCGCTGAAATTATACTGTCAGTGTTTCCAACCAAATGCAGCAGAATATAAAAGGCCTGTGCACTTGACCAGTGCCTGATAATTCAGACACTCAATACGTGAGAATAAATCAAGTCTGGGTAGAGCCACATAGCAGCTAACAGGATAAAAAACATTCACTGCATTTCAAGCATTTGACAAAACAATTTCCTTCTGGACCTTCATTTTGGGGCACAGCACCTCAAAAAGAATAAAGATGGGAAGCTCCAAAGATTTCACAAGCTTTTGTAATGCTCTCCCTGTGCCTGAAGAAGCTGCTCCATTTTCCAGCTGCTTCTTGCACCACTTTCTAAGGGTGGGATGGACTAAATTCCGTGTTTAATGTAATATTGTAATCCTGGGAAACAACTGTTTGCCACCTTCCAGAGTTATTCACTGGAGGGTTTCTCCAGGTTTGTTACCAGCAGTGAAGCAGTAGTGAAGGGGACTGACAGAGGAAAGCACCCTCACTTGTCCCCTAAAACGACCCCGCTGCTTCATATTGCAATAATGAATACATAATGACATTGTGCATTAAAAAGAAAAAACCCAAAACAAACAGCAGAAACCTTTCATAGTGTTCAGGATATGATTGCCAGCATCCCATTACAGATTCTGTGGGGCAGCAAACGGCTGATGTTTATTATTAAATACGACTGAACCTCAAACCCTCGTGGAATAAACACAGCTAGGATGTACGTGAAGTACTTGCCTGCACCTGCCAACACTTGTCTCACTCTTGCAGAGGATACACAAAGCAGCAAGAGAGTCTCAGGGTTCGGAGACTCCCAGCTTAATACTTTCTAGTGCTGTCGGCTGCCAGAGCAATTTTAGTATCTCCATTTCGGTTCATCTTTTGTACAACAGGGATAACATCTACGGCACCAGAGAAGATGCAAGGACATGGTGCTGCTCCCGAAAACACGATAACAGAACCCACAGAGATTGGCAAGAACATGAAGATCTTTCAATCACACATCTCGGTCTGCAAAGTGCAAGTCAGGACACTTGGAAAAAGAGGATCTTTTGTGTGCCTTTGCACTTTTTCCTTTTATGCAGTAAAATCCAAAGTCTTTTCCAAAGGAAATTTAAGCCAAGGCAAACCAGATATATATTGATTAATCATGTTCATATTATGTCTGAAAAACATTTCTGCCATCTCCTCTTTGAGAAGTTATATTTAGAGTTGGGGTAGGAGCATATTTAGATGGAAGGGAAAATACACAGAAGAAACTGCATCTGCAATCACATTTCCTGATTAGATCTTACCGGAGTGCTGTCTTAGTGCTGCCTAAACCTGGGGTAGTGAACGCCTTCAGTGCTCAGTCTCTATCCCTATCCCTGTCTTCTCTGCAAATCAGTGACTGGGTCATATGTATGAATTGGTTTTTATTTCTTGGAATTTTTCTTGAGGGTTTTTTAGTTTTATTCCTCAGCTATAAGCATAAGTCCTAACTCCAAACGTAAAACTCTTTACTGGGCAAGGAGAAAAATTGAATCAAAAGCTCATTTTTTTGTATAAGAACCACCTTAATAATCTCTTGAACAAATATATGGCTTTAGGGAGATACATAAAACAGTGAACACAGATATGCAGAAATGTGCATTTGATCCCTTTCCTCTTGTTTATATTGAATAGAAGGTAAAATGGTCTCTGTCAAGAAGACATAGAGGTTATAAGAGTAGAGCACCATGAAAATCTGCAGTAATCCAAGCTTAAAAATACCTTGTTAGTAGAAATGGAATTGAAAACTTTGAGGATTTGCATGCCTCAATAAGCAGTTTTATTACTTCCATACCTTAACTTATTCATGGTGTGTACTTGAACTGGTAAAAATAAACATTTAACTAGATTTCTTTCTTTTTCTTTTTTTTCCTGAATATGGGTGTGCATTGAAAAACAAAGATGAAGGTTCAGTCTTCCAAGCTTTGTAGTATTAAGAGCTTTGTTAGCAGAAAGAGAGAGAATGTGAAGAAGCAACAATCAGCTTTATGACAGGCACTTCATTAACCCACATACTTCATAATTTGCTCACTGAACTAGCTGCTTTTCCTCTTCTCTCAGCAGGAACATAAATAGCAAAGACTATCATGAGCTGTTATGCTACTGGAAGACTGTTAATCTTACCAAATATACCATGGAGCATTTACTGCTACATATTTATTTATTTAGATTTAGAGCCTGATTAAAGGGAAAACAAAAACTATATATCTTGAAGATGCCTCTCAACTGATACCTAAATTGCAGCACTGCACTTGAATAAAACTTGGCTGAGCTGGAGAATTTAAAGAAACCAAGTGTTTTACCCCACCAACAATTCCTGCACATATTATTCAGGTATCAAAATGCATCTGCAAGAAAATATCAGCCTGTGTTTCAAGCACGGCCAACATGGCAGGGGATGGAAAAAAGATGGAGTGGGACCAGCAGAGCTGTTTCCTGCCTTGAACTGGGCAGGACAATTTGTGTCTGAGCTCGCACAGGGAGGGAGATGATGATGGAAGAGCTAATCCAAGCTTGTTTGGTGCAGCTCCCACAACAGAGGTCTGCAGGCACAAGGAGCGGGCCTTGAGGTAAGTTTTGGGCTGGGATCTGGCTGTGATTTTAGCAGTCAGTTCTATCGATTGCTCCAAACTACCTGCATCAAGATCCCATAAAACCTCCCTCTCCTCAAAGAAGAGCCTTGCAATATGCTGTGATAGTAAGAGCCCTTTCCACTGTGAGAGGAGTGAGGAGGTGAGAGATGAGAGGAGTGTATGTATGTCCACATAAGTGATAGAGAGCTGGGAAAGAAAATAATTAACACTGAAATAATGCAATTATTCAACTGCAAGAATAAAGGGCAATCAGTGGTACAGTCTCTTTGCTTTTTCCCTGTATTTATTTGTTGTGAATCTGAGCGAACGTTGCTCACAGTGGGAGATTTTTGATGGCCTTCGGTAGGCTTTGATGAGGCTCATATTTGCTCATTTGCACAATGTATTTATCTGCACCACCAGCAGCGTTGATCAGCATGGAGCAGCAAAGTCCAATGAATGCTTTAAATAAACCCCCACTTGTTAAACCATCCTCAGCTCAGATTCAGGGAGCTTTATATAGCAAACATTACCTGAGTCATTCCTCTGGGAGAATTATGGACTGAATGATGAGAAGATATTTCCAAAAATGCTTAAATGGCTATTAATGGAAGTTGTGCTCCTAAGTTATTTAAGTGCTTTTGAAAGTCCCAAACAAAATACAGCTCAGCAATGGGAATCACTAGATGAACCCTTCTGTTATATTTATTGCAAAAACAATAAGATAGAATCAAATTCAGCAAAAATGAAAGGTTTCTGCATTTACACCAGCAAACAACTGATTAAAGATTATGCAGCAGAATTATGTCTGCAGAATCATCTATTCACGTGAGCTCAAACGCCTCCATAAGGACCACTGCAGTTCCACAGCTGCAGTGTGCCATAGGGCTTTGGTGACTCCCAAAGTTTAGCCCAAGTTGAAGTTTAGCAAGGGCAAGTTCTAAATTCTGTATCTGGGACAGGATAACCCTGGATATACGGACAGACTGGGGAATGAGATGTGGGAAATCAGCACCACGGAAAGGGACCTGGTCAATGGAGCATTGGATATAATCCAGCAGTGCCCTGGCAGCCAGGAGGGCCACCCGTGTCCTGGAGTGCATTAGGCACAGCATCGTCAGCTGGGCAAGGGAGGGGATTGTCCCCTCTGCTCTGCACTGGGGAGGCCTCACCTCGAGTGCTGGAGGCAGTTTTGGGGGCCACAATATAAAAAAGTCATTCTTTCTCCCTGCAACTGAAAGGAGACTGTAGGCAGGTGGGGGTCAGTCTTCTCTCGGGCAGCCAGTGACAGGGCAAGAGGCGATGGCCTCAAGCTGCATGAGGAGAGGTTCAGGTTGGACATCAGGAAGAATTTCTTCACTGAAAGGCTGCCTGTTCCCAGGGGTGTGGTGGAGTCACCATCCCTGGAAGTGTTCAAGAAATGGCTGGATGTGGCACTTAGTTGGCATGGTGGGGTTTGGTGAAAGGTTGGGCTTGATGATCTTGGAGTTTTTTTCCAACCTTCATGATTCTATGATTCTATGACATATAGCCCAATGTCAGGTCACAATTCCATAACATCCTGAAGAGCAAAAACATGGAGTGATGTCTTTGGCTGACCTTCCTATAAGCCCACACTGAAACCATGATGACACCCCGGACTTCCTGTTCCACCACAGGAGAGTTACAGACTATGAAATTCCAGTCTGTGACTGGTATGTGTGAGGCAGAGCACCAGTAGGATGCTGGACATTCCATAATATAAATTTAAATAGCAGTATATCATCACATTGTTCAAAATAACATTTGGTTTTTCAATTGCCAAGTCTGGCCTTGGTTAAGCACCTTCCTTGAAAAAAGAAATTGTTTCTTTCAGAACTATTTTTTCATGAAAGGGCTTTATTTCCAAGGCATATTAGTTTCTGATGTATAAGCATTTTAACGCCCTGGAAAACAGTCTGCCAGAAAATTTATGACCACCTTTTCTATTTTTTTCCTCTGATTAAGCACATTTGCAGTTGGAAGCATCGAGCTGGCAATGCTAGTTTTATCTCATTAGAAAGTGAAAATCCTTTCTGCATCACCATTCACCTGGGTACAGTTTTAAAATTACTGGTACAAGAGTCAGAGAGTGTCAGGCTACAGAGAGACAACACTTGCAGGGAAAGGAAATGTTTTCCCAATAACCAGCCAAAAATGGAGGGGAGAGAAGACAAACTTTCATACTGACAAGGCCATGTTTAGGTATGAGCATCAAAAAGCAATGAAAAGAATTGAAATTTGCTCTCCCTGTAAATCTTGCCTTTTTGTAACTTTACATTAGCTGACTGTACCACCACTATCACAGAGTTCCTGTGAGGCCTTTTGGTTGTAAAAGCATTTTCTTCTACTAATTCCATTAAAAAGAAAGTTTCAGGCATGAATATTTGATTGACACATTATTAGGAAAAGTATGAGAAAAGCAGCAGTGTCGCATTAAGCTCCACTGCCACAGCCATCATCTTTCCCAGCATATCTCTGTATCTTCCCTGCACAGCGAAAAGGCAAAAGGAGAGAAAAGACTATGCTCATTAGGAAGAAAAATGGAAGCAGCTCTTCTTAGCATCCCATCTGCTGCCATCATGTCAGAGATATCACATTTTACTGCTGTCACCAGCAGGTGCATGCAATTAGGTGACAACAAAACGAACTATGGCTTCCCAGTGACTGTTTCGAGCAGATTTCAGACTGTTGGCAAGTGTGAGATAACAGACTATGGGCATTAGCTGCTGAATAATTCCTGGAATTCACATGAAAAAATGTACAGGTGATTAATTCTGGTGTAGAAGACGACTGCAAGAAGTGATAGACACAGCAATTGCAACAAAGCAGAGGACGATGGAGGGCATGGGCTGGGCTAATTCAGGCTATTGCAGTTATTATGAAGACATAATAAGGCCAATCTGTTCAATTCTGATCACATTTACAGTAACATATCGGGACAATCAAGCCCAAAACAAATGCATAGAAATACACCCTCAGTATGTTGAAGGACTAGGGACGGTGCTTGGATGTTTTCTACTCATGTCAGCTAAATATATTGCTACTGTTCACAACTGGTGGCTAATTAACAGAAGGGTTAATGATCATTAGAAGCTCACCAACTTTCATGTGAAGCGTAACATAATGTTGATTTGTTTTGGGTTGTGGCTAACATGCAAATCACTAACAAAGGAACAGTTGAAATGCCCGTTTCCCTGCAGTGCTGCACAGAAAAAGGAGGAAGTCCCAGAGAAGCAGACGGAGCAAGGATGGTGTTCCTGCAGGAGCATGTCCGAGTCACAGCCCTTGGGGATGAAGCCATACTGCCTATGACTATTCATGTACAACTCTGCTGTGCCACACAAAGACGGCAAAAATTACTGGAATAGCCAAAACATTCTTCCCACCAAAGGCTTCTTTCTGACTGCTGGGTGTCTCTTTTGCACTGAATCCCCTGTGTTTACAGAGCTCTATTCACACTTGCTGGGGAGGATTCCTCCCTTCCTTATCTGAAGACAACAATGCAGGAAAAACACCTTCTCTTCTGTTATCTAAGGTGATAATGGAGAATTGCAGAAACTTGTTGGGGGCTGTGAGATGCCTTCACAGTGCTTGCAGAAAATCATAATCCAAAACATGAACAAAGGCTAATTTTTGCAGGTTAAGAAAAAAAATCTTTGGGGACTTAAAGAGCACAGCAATGCAAAACATTTAACTGTATTTGTTGGCTCCATCTGACTGTTAAGGATTTTACCTCCTGGTAGGCAATTCCCAAGAATAACAGCCTTGTTCTGAATGATAAGCTGGTGTTCACCCCTTATGGAAGAAGTTCTGAATTTCAATTCAGTAACCGGGAGTGGCAAAGCCATTTTTACCATGTCTGGCATAAACCACTTCAATGGGATCAATGCAGGACTGCAACATGCCTGGGCAACTTGCTTTAATTCAAGCCAGTATATAAATCTTACAATAACAGAGGATTTTTTTTTTCATAAGTCACAGCTTATTTCAGGAATGATATATCTACAGAGATCGTCCTCTTTCTCCAGTCAAAAGTGTTAATGTAACACTCAAGCAAAATTGTTCTCCATTCTGATGTTTTTTCCTTAAGGAGAAAGGAATACAGCTTTTGAAATCTTATTGTACCCCGTAATTGTACTGAGAAAGTCAGGGAAACTGGGCCTTTTTCAAACAGGATAACTATGATGGAGCAGCTCTGTAAACCACACCACAAAAAGGATGTAAAAATTATACTCTAAAGTAAAAACAGCAGTTTCCAAAGCAAACAACAACTTGTTAGGTCATGACCCCTGTTACCTTATTGCAAGTCTCATAATATCCGTTCTTTTATTTTAAGAATTTAACTATCAGAGTCATGCTATGCAGAAATTTCAGGTTTGTTTTTTTTTTTTAAGGTACATCTCCAGCTATGAAAAGCAGAACTTAAATTTCAAGCTAGCTGAGGAGTTTAAAAGGGTCAATTTAACTTTTTTTTGGTGGATTCACATAACGTAATGATGCAAGTGTCATAGTTCACATGCTGAAAGGCAATAAAACGTGCTACTTGAGAAAAAAAACCAATTGAATTAGCTATAAAGAAAAACTTGCACTAATAGGCAACTGAATTCACACCACTAATTACTGCAGAATATAAAACACCATTTCCAATAAGCAGAAATGAGTACAATTATTTTTTATAATTAAATGTCGTTCTGACTCAGCAGATGGATTCAGTGCCATTGCCATTGTTCACAACTTTCTCAAGCAGCAATGCAGCTTTTAATGGGAAGCTCAAAAAACACTGCACCAGACATGTCTGTAGAAGTGACACTATTTTGAGAACTGGAAAGTAAAGGGGCTAAAACTTCTCTTCCCCACCTTGGCCCAACAAGAATTAGGTAAACAAGCACGGGTGGAGAAGCACCTGCACCGTTTCACCTCCACAAAGGCAGCACTTGTCTTTCTGGTTTCAAAACATGCTCTTTGAGAACTTATCAGATCTCTTCCTATTACAAATTTCCACAGAGTAAATTCAGGTCCATGAACTCATTCTTTTGGCAATAGCCCTTGCTGGCGAGAGGGAAGCGTGAGGCAGTCAGGAGTCTCCTTAGTCAGCTTCTTCAGCCCATGTTTGCTCCCCAGTCATTCAAATCAAGGAAAGGATCTAAATCTAGGGCAGCTCCATGAACTGCCTATGCAAATCAGCTGCTCTGCCTGTAAACTAGGAGCAGCATTTTCACCTCCCACCACACTGATGTCAGTGCCACGGGAATTCTCTGGAATTCAGAGTGAAATAGCTCTTTGTTTCACTTTGACCTGTGTCCGTGCTGTAGCAGATAGATGCATATGTGCAAACAGCAACAGTGCCAGGCTGGAAAAAAACCCAGACTTCACAGAGGACAGCACTTTGCACGATAACCAGGTCTCCCGGACATAAAATGCTTTGATTAAATTGGGGCAGCTCTGAAGCATGCAGGCGAAGGCAGTATAGTTGTTTTCTCATATGTAAAGATATTAGTGAAGATTCTGACTTGAGTAATATTTTCCAGCATAGCTGAGCTTTAAATTTAATGAGATCCTCATTTATATTCTGGAAAAAGGAAGAGAACAGCAAACGGCACGTGTACTGGAAATCAGCAACAAATAACATTAAGGCAAGCAAATAAAAACATGTACTGGTAACTTTTATCCTTGTGCTCCCTGGCCTTATTAAAACCCTGGCTGAAGCTGCTATCACAGCAGCTCTACCCTGCAACCCTAACAGGTCGTATCAACAATCTCATTGTGCAGTAAGAGATGCAGGGAGCCACTTACAGAGTTATGGCCACAGGGACAGACACCCTGAGGGGCTGCTGCGCCAGGGAGAGCTGCAGCACAACCAAAGCCAGTGTCTGATAAAATTTAAGGAAACACAGAAGAGAATTTTTTCCTCCTCTGTCTCCACTGAACTTAGAGGGGATTGCAGACTTCTTCAAAGGATGGCAAGAATGAAGTAAACAGCAGAAAAGGTGGAGCAGAGGGATGGCTACAGGCAGTACAAGCAATAAACTCCAATTCCACGTTTGCCGTCTAACACGTTTTTTAATATATGTCTTTTCACTCTATGACTTTAATATTAAACTTGGCAAGTAGGCAAGCCAAGCAATCAAACAAATCTGACAGAACATACTTAATATAATATTCCCAAAACAAGCCAATTGGAGTTAATATGTACAACTCCCTTTCGTTGGAATATATGCTTGTGTGTCTCACATCTGCAGGTAGTTCAATAACATTAATGAGAATTTATGTACCTGAGGAGAGAAGTGAAGGCATCAGTGAAGTCAGTTTCTGGTTCAGATAGAGTATGCTCCTGGCTGCCCGGAAGAAAGCGTGCAAGGAAATTGCTAAACATATTTTGCTTCATTTCTTTAAGTTATAGCTGGCTGTAAATTACATTTAATAAACCCATTATTCAAACCCCTTTTGAGAACATTTAAGCACCAATAATGTTTACTATGCCAATGCACTGTGAGCTCTTATAAGCCATGTATCTCACTGAAAGTCACCGGGCCAGTTCCATTGCTATGACTCTCATGAGCTTCCTTTGGTTCTGGCAATTAGGCCACCTGCCAGGAGCTGAAATCATTAGCAATAAAAAGAAATGCAATAGCTCTGCTTTGTAGTCCCTTCAGTCAGTCCTGGTTCCATTAGCCACTGGGGGCACCATGAAAATCAGGTGAACAAAGAACAGTAACAGAGGACATTGTAAAAAGGCAGGAAATTTTAAAGGAGTGCTGCAAAGTCAATGGCAAAACAGAAAAAACCCAAACAAACCCAACTTTTTCACAGTGAGATTTCTTTCAGAGCATCTCTAGGGATTTCATCACGTCCCTTTTACAATGTCACACTCTGTGGTCCTCAGCATTGCCTCTCAAACTTCTACCCTTCTCTTGCTTGCTCAGTCAGGCATTTGATCAAAACTATTTCCCGTTATTTATATGTGTGTGCATAGGCACATATGGATCACCTTCTTGATTAAGGCATTTAAGCACTGCTGCGATTCAAATAATAATAATACTAATAATGGATTAACCAGCAGTGGACATTAGTGCAGCTGATGATCTTTAGCCTCCTGCCTTGAGCCTGCAGGAAATCAGAAGTCTTTGCCTGTAATTGAAGCTGAGATGTACAGAGAATGCAAATTCTGTTTGATAAAGGAGTTTGGATTTTAGAGCTCTGTTGTCTAAAGCAGCGTGAAACCTGTAAATTTCAAAATCTTCAGAGAGAAAATAAACAAATCCAATACAGTGAGACCAGTTTGATAGAACAGCATTTTCCAATGAGAAAATAATTGTATTAACTTTTTTTCCACTTAGCTGCAATATCAAAGAATATAATAGTATTGCTGCTAAACAATAATCTCTTTAAATGGCCTGGAGAATGTGGTTGAAAGCCAGTGGGCACTACAGTGGTAATGTACAGCACAAAACAATCCCTACATCGCTCAAAAATTCCTTTCATGTTATAAAAGTATATCTCATTCTTAAACGTGAAAATTTTTCAAAGGCCAAAATTAACACAAGTGTAAAGTGAAGGAGGACACATGACCACATTCATAGAATTCTGCTTTGTTCCAGAAGACTGACAAAAGTTGAATAGTGATAATGTTTCAGTGACTATAATCACTCACCAAAATTAGCTATAATTCATCCATAGAAAAATGTTTATGGAACTGCCAGATGACCCTCCAAGACAATAAAGAGCACATGCTCTGTTACTGCCTCTCTGAAAAGAGGTTACAGAAAACTATGTTCCTACCTAACCTCCAATATGTATTCTTTTATGCAATAAACAAACACGAGTTCTAATTTTTCTGTCTTTTATCACTAAGGTCCTCATGCCTCCTAAAATCATGAGACTTCTCTCCAGACTTGGGGGGAACACGTATGTTGGATGATAAACCCAGGGATGATCTTTTTTCTCTGAGCCACAGGATATATCTACTACATACTCAATCACCCTTCTATCTTTCTAGTGCATCTAACAGTGTGTTTCCTACATGCCTCTGGCAGTAACATAAAAATATTGCACTACAATAATACAGTCCACAGAGCAAAATCAAGTGTGTATATGGAATAAATAAAATGGCAGCAGTAGTAAATGTGTCCTTCATTGCATTAATAACAATATTTTTTTCTCATCATCAGTTAGCAGATGATTCAAAAAACACACTAAAAGTGTGGAACCTAATTCTCAACAAACCTGGGCCCTGAATGGGCTTCTGCTTCTCATAACTGAAAGCTAAACACACCAAGGGAGCGTGTCAGACACCAGGATTTCACTCGAGGGTGTTTGTTGTTAAACAAGCAATCAAAGCCAGTTGTTAAAGAATATAAATTGCCAAACATCAGACCACATTCATTATGTCTAACATCTACCATGTAAAAGGATAAGGTAGCTTTTAACCAGCAAAGGATATTGAAACCAAAGGCAGAAGTGATGGCACTTTCAAAGCACATTCTTGCTTTCTGGTATCTCTACTTACCTCCTTCCTTCACCCCAACTGTCTCAGTAAATTTATACATACTCCATTTATACATGTGCAAAACATGAACTATTTAGGAATCAAACACCTATGAGAAACAACTACTCTATCAAAATGAAAGAAAGAAGAGCAAACCACAAAATTTCCAAGGAGAAGAGATATACCAAACTAAAACCAAAAAACAACCAACCAAACAAACCCCCCAAAACAACAACAGTAACACAAATCTTTGTCAGAACTGGCTTAAAAGTGCCAAAGAGAAAAAGAAATATTGCAGCATATAATCAGTACAAAGCACTTGATAAGCCTCCTTTGATGTTTCTTGCAGAAGCTCTAAAGAATTCAGAGACAAAGAAAGAAAAGTGTGATGCTGTAGGATGGGAGGCGTCAGAGTTCCTGTCCTGGCAGTTTGATCCAGCAGTATCTGCCGACAATGCTGCCCTCACTGTGCCCATATCCCTCCAAGATCCTCATCCTCAGAAATACACCTCTATTCCAGAGCTGTGTCACTTTGAAAGAAACTGAGACAAAGCCTGATTTGCAGTAAGGATTCAAGAAGGGCAAAGACTTTTGAAAGCAGGGAAACTAACCCGTACCAGCCGTCCAACCCCAAATATATCTAGAAGTCAGGACCAGAAAAACCTGCAGATGAAAAAAGACCAGCACAAAAATCTCCTGCAAGCCAACCAACGTGACTATTATTGCTGAAGCAGATGTCAAGAGGCAGTTCAAGCTAAAAACTGATGCTTGATGTAAACCTATAGAGCTTCAAATGTGCATGCGAACTTCATAGTTTTAATCTAACCTAAGCCAAAGCTTTATAATCACTGCTTTGCAATAACCTGACTGATGTCAATGATACTATACAAAACAAAATTCAGGTTCCAACATTTCGTTTTTGTTGCCATCTTCATCCCAATCAAATATTTCTCCTAGGTTAAGTCTCTCAAGTGTCCTCCCACTCTCTTTTGTAGCCAAAAGTGTGTGACCCTTCAGACGAACATCTCTCTTTGTCTTAACCTCTGAGCCCACTTCATTCCTGAAACCGTTCAGGGCTCCTGCAGAGACTTTAGCACTTGGAGACTAAACATTTTTTAACCCTGTTGCAGTGCTGGTACTTTTCATTACCATTACACTGTTCCCATCTAACTCAAGAGCTGCCCAGCATTCCTTACCCTCCATCCTCACTCTTAAGAACTTTAGTTCTGCAAATTGCTTGAATTAGCGGTTATTTTGCTCTCATCCCTCTTGTTGTGACTGCCACTGTGAATACATTAGTTCAAGTGAGGATAACATGGTCTTTCTTGTCCAAAAATACTACTATTCCACCTCATCTTTTCTCTTTTTCTTCCACTGCAGCTGCCTTCCTAGATGCTACAGATCATTTGCTGACAATTTCTGAAGCAGGAATATAAAATGAAGGAAGCATTTTCACCTAAAACCCACTGTCAATACAGAAATTTGATCAATCTCACCAGAATCGCTCACAGTCAAACCATTTGTTTCAACAAGCTTTTAGATTCTACCTTTTGGGTCCTGAATGCGCAAAAAGAAACAGGTGAGAAACCTTGCTTTGCTTATTATATTTTACATAACTCTTATTAGCACCATGACAAACCTGACAAAAAGGTTGAGGTGAGATTTTAGGCAGCAGTGGGAGTGCAACTAAGAAATGTCTGGGGTAATTCCAACAGGGCTGGCACCTTTGTGTAAGGAAAAGGAGTCATGAGTGTCCTTGTAGAGCTTAGACTATCATAGGCTTTATAGTAGAGGACACATTAAGCCAACTTAGGGAAAAAGCAAAACAGAAAAAAGGACAAAGAGAAACATTCTCTAAACACTCTCCTCTCCAGCAATCCCTTCTGTTTCACTGGGTTTTAAGGCCGTTTTCCCCATGGGTAGAGTGGAAAAGCCACAATGACTGGAGAACAAAAACCAGAATGCAGTTTCTTGTGGTCAGAAGAGTAGGAGCCTTTCAATTGCTACTGACAGTATGAATATACATTAGTCATTTATACATTCATAGACTTCAGCCACCCAGGAGCTGAATGCGCCACACTCACTCAAAATGTATCTTTCAGGCATAGAAATATTCCTTTTTCTTTCTATTTTTTTCTTTTCTGTTTTTTGTATGTACTTCTATTGTAAACAAATGCAAATGGTAAGATGACGTATTAATTATTACATGGAAAGCCCATAGCAAACTCAGTTTCAGATGTGAGCTATTTTACTGTGTCATCTCTGTTTGATGATGCTGGTGTTAAAGAATGTATCATTTAAAAAAAGGACATGCTAAACAAATCTTGCAGAAATTGCTTCTCATGCTCAGGTATGCACCCACAGACCCTGTGCAATGCAGAGAAACCTCAGGTAGCTTTCAGTGAACATCTCTCCTTTGACTTCGCAGCTCTGTAAATCAACTTAAAGGGGTGCCACAGTGCCACAATAGATTTCTCCTGACCTCCAAGCAGTACATTTACAGCCAGCTTGAATAGCCTTTGTATCCCAAACAGCAGACATGAAAGTTGATATAATCCTTGAAAGCTTACCAAAAGCATTGAGACAGATATCTCTAATATTAGATAAGAAGAATAGATACCATAAATCCATTAAAAACACTCTCTTGTTTGGAACCCAATGACTGTAGCAATTGGCTGTGGAATACACACTGAATACAAAACATCTTCTGTTCTTGGCTTCTGGTTTACCCAAAGGGGGAAAATAGAAAGGAAAAAAACCCAGTAGCATATGATTTTTATTCAGGTATTCACGGGGGGGAACTTGAGTGTTGGCAATCTCAGATCAGTTGCAGTTAAACAGTGACTCTATCTGCTATTTAATTTAGACATTATTTGGTATATTGTTCGTGTGTCTGGGCATCTGGGCTGAATGGACCATTGAAAAGTACAGCTGAGAGTTACTACTGAGGGCAGTATTCACTCTGATGGCACTTGATGGTGCACTGAAGCATTCGAGAATTCAAGAAAGCATTCCAGAAAGCTCTGGGTAACCTTCCCCAGCCACCTAAGGCACCACAGTTCAAACCAGACATTTCCCCAGATGGTGAAAGCTGGATTTCCTTTCAACTCTTTCTTGGCCAGTGTGACTAATAAGAGTAACCATATTAAGATATTTTTGATTCAGATTTTAAGTATTCTTTCACTAAGTCCTCTCTGAGTCCTGTTTTCCAAGTGTGCTCAGCATTGCACCAAAGCACTTAAACAAAAAATTCGTAAGAGGATTTTTAGAAGAAATGACAACAATTCCTCAAACTGATGAAGACCAGCCCTGGATCTATTTGTCCTCCATCCATATCACTGTGGAAGGACAAGCTACAAAGAGTCTTTTAAAGTAATCACACCTTAAGGAGCTCTCAAAGGGAAAGGCTCACAACCTCCTAGTAGCTTTTTACTAGTACAGTGCTGTTTAAATAGTACAGTGCTGTCCCCTGAAGAAACTCCCACCTGAGGACAGTGAAACCACAAAACCATCTTTCAGATAACATCAAGAGACTCAAAGTAGGGAAGTCTAATGACAGAGCAATATCTGGTTACTCGGTGTTTATAGCATTTTGCACCTTTCGGTAGGAGAGTGAATTTTCTAATTGGTTTTCAGTCAAATCATTCCACTGAGAATAAACTTAGAGCACTTAGAGGAAACTGGGGAGCTAGACTGGATAATAAAAATGCTACTTTGGCTCTTGAGTTTTTTGCACCTGCATTTTGAATACTTTCTTAGCTCCTACTCATTTTGTAACTACATAATGGCTGAACGATGCTTTACTTACAGCAATTCCCATTTATTTATGTTGGCTCCAAATTGCCCAAAAGTTGGATAGATAGAGTGAAGGAGAGGGCTATTTGCCTTATGAATGGAATGAAAGAACCAAGCGGAAATGAAGTAGCCCTCAATGTTATTTTCCCACTTCTCCTTATAGGCTGTTTTGTGAAATGCATACCTCAGAGTTTTGAAGCATCTTTGGGTCACTGCTCATTCAGGCTGAACTTCACTACAGCTTTATGTATACTTTATTACATATGAAATTTAGGAATCATGTTTTTGAGGCATCTTTACTGCCATATTCTTCATTTCTGAAAGGAATTACTAGAGAAAGAGAAGAATAAAGCTTGAGATCCAAAAACATAAAGTGATTCATCGAGCGAGCAAGCTTGGGTAGCTCCAGTTCCTTAGCAAATCCATCAAAGCCAGAGCATAAGAAAAAGCAAACCAGCAAAATGGCATAAAACCACCTTGTCTGAGGTCCCAGCCTTCTAACATTTTTCAAGAGCAGTTTAAGAAAAGAAAAGAACACTAAAAGAAGGAGAGAAACTTTGAAACTAGGCAAAGTTTTTATTCTTGCAGTTGAAAAGGAAGCAATTCCTGGAGGTCAGCTCCATCAAGGAAACTCAATTCACTGTTCAAGCCTGTCACTTTCAAAGCTGTGATGCACCTCTTAAGAACCTGAAAGAGTCCGCTGCTTCTGCATAAATCACAGTGCAGACAGTTTCTTTCAACACATTCTTTACCCATTTATTGGTGTGGTGGCAGGCTGCTTAATGACATAAGGCTGTAAGTAAACAAGTAAAGAAATAAATATATGCCAAACAACAAAATCTAAGTAGAGCGATTTAAACATGATGCAAGGAGGAAAATATAGATGATAAATTCTGGTGGCAAAAGGTGGCTTTTTTGAAATATTCAGGGAAATGAACATAAAGCACTCAGTGCTGAGGAACAAAAGGAAAAATGACTGGCAGGAAAACAGCTCCCTTTTGCAAGAGTAGTGCATGTTTGAACATTTCAGCAACTCCTTTCTCTTTGCTTCTCCCAGTTTTACTTCTTCCCCAATAGTTATGAAGCCAGAAATAATATTCTTTAGGAACGGACAAAGCTGCCAAAGAACAAACACCATACTACAGGAGTGCAACACCTGGCAGAGAGGGCCAAAGTGAGCTGCCTGGCTGGTGTCACACAGAGGAACTCCATGTCATAGCTAGTTTCCAGAAAATGAAGCAGGACTGGCAAATAAGCCAGGGAAGAGGCCTGAGACCATGAGGTTGTGCACTGGAATATTGATATAGCCCTCCTGCTGGAACCACTGAAACACAGAGAAGAGGGGCTGCAAGCCCAGCAGGATTTCTACTCTGCTTCTCAAAGAGTTCCAGGTCCAGAGTGATCCCATGGACAAACCAAACATTGCCACTGAAGCAGCCCCTTGCTTTTTAGGGCAGGGAAGACAGATCCCTTGTGTTGGCCATTTTAGCACTCAGCAAGATGTGGACTGATGACAACTCAGCTCTACACTATTACAGGTTTCCCAGGAAAAGTGAGAAGCTCATATACGTTCCATACATAGGCCTATCCAGGCAATGAAGGTTGTTCATGTGTGAGAAAAAGCTAGCTGAGATCCTTGGATTCCTAGTCCTTTCCCTCTTATCTCCTTAGCTTTAGAAACTACGAGAAAACTCACCAGAAAACAATTAGCCACTCATATTTCTTAAAATTGTCTTCTGCAGAAGGACGGTGATGCTACATGGAAGAGAAAAATACTTAATAATTTGTTTTGTTAGGCTGGTGGGTTAGGGTCAGGGGCTGAAATACTACATTGAAGTCTGATTCTGCACCTCTTGGGTCCCAGTTTTTCCTAAACAATTGCTCAAGTCAGTGGAAGGCTTTTCACCAGCTACTTTTTATGTGCAGCCATTTTGAGAGATCCTCAGTGTCAGAGGAACTATGATTACCAGGAAGGTACATCAAAGCTAAAAGTTTAGTGATACTTGTTTCCCTGACATTGTGTAAAGTGTAACACCAAGCCCATTTTAAATAATTTAAAAACCAGTCTTTTAAAAGGACATGTCCTACACGAAACCCTCAGCACTCCATCTACCAAAGGAAGGTTTTTAACTCAGATTCCTCATATGCCAGTGCCAAAAGCCTGTCCAATTCTTCTCTTTAAAGCTAAGGTTTTGCTCTCAGAAGAACAATTTTATGTTGTACACTTAAGCTAATTTTTGAAACCTATAATAATTAAATCAGGTTGAGCTGCCTGATGATGAAATATCTTGGTATAATCCTAGCTAAGAGGAAGACTTTGTCCTTCCATGCTTTTTGTTGCTGTCTAATTTTAAACAAATTGTTTTCATTAGTCAAGAAACTATGGACACAGCAGGTATTGGTAATACACAACTGTAAAACTGGGTGAGGACTGGAACTAAGCAAAGCTCTGATGTATTCCTGATGCTGAGTCTATAAAGTGGGGTTAAAAGCACGTTTTATAGACCAGATTTTCACATAGGCTTATCTGCAGTTAGGACTTGTGATAAGGCACTGTCTTTAATCAATATTTGACAGAAACAGCAGGGATAACCCTTTCCAACTGAGCTGAACACCCTGATGATGTCATCTGGAGTTTTTCCTTAATTTGCTGTTGTTCCAGCAGGGAATTCTAGTTCTCACAACTGCTTTACATCAGGTGTTTCAGGTGAACAAGTCCTTTGATGCAATTCCACTGACTCGAACTGCAGTTGCAGAGACTTGGCACATCTGCAAAGCCCAAACTATTCCAGCTCTGCAGAACCATAAATGTCTTTACAGGACTCTGTTTTCCTGTCCTTGTAATTCTTGAGTTTTTAAGAACACTCTTTTCTCCCTCTCTTGCTACAAGCCCATGACTTCTCTTCTTTCCATTGGGTGATAATCAGTGGATAATTGAATAGTAGTTTTAGGCTTTGGGTGGGATAATATCACTGAACACAGCTGGAATTTTGCTTCTGGCAACTCTATAGCCAGGAGCCTGAAGCTTTAACATCATTTGCCCCACAGCAAAGAAAAGTGAATTCTTAGCATCGCAGGAACTCAATTGAATTTAACAGAGCTCATCTCAAGGGGCAAGAATCCCCTGCATAAATGCTGAAATTCCAAAATAAGGTGCCTTGAAAAGCCTCTGCATAACTGAATGCCAGCACTGTGTAAGTGCTGACATAGACATGCAAATTGCAAGACGAGGTTTTGAAATCTTGGTCATAAAAAAGATCTACCCTGATGATTACTGAGAATAGAAAATACTTGGTTTGGAATTTTAAAAAGTTTCAAAGAGAAATGAGACTAAAATACAACAACAAACAGAAATGATAATAACAAAAAAAAATTTATACAGGATGAATCATAGTTGCCTAGTCCTGGTTTGGGTTTGTTTGAAGAGAAATAGGCTTTCTGGGACTGCCAGATGAAGCACATAAAGCAAAAACTCCAGGCAAGACTTCTAATTTAGAAAAAAAATCAAAGCCAACTGACTAAAAGTAAAGAAGCTGTACATGCCACCAAAGGAACGGGTGCTACCAATTGGAAAGAGCACAGTCATTAGTTTTACGAGCTGACATTAATTAGCTCTGTTATTTCTATTGGTACCAGTTAAGCTCTAGGCAAATGCGCCTTTCATGTTAGATACAGCATGTGTTTCCAGAAGGAAAGTTAATTTAATGCTCTCTCTAGTTAAATACTATGCTAATCATTATTAATGCCGGGCAATTTTGTAGCTTAAAACAATACAAAACAATCTGAGGATTTAGTTTAAAAAACACCTGTTGTGCGCCCAGTTTGATAATTATAATTTGGGATGGTTTGGTGTGTAAGGAGCAGGCTTTCCCCAGGCATATCATCCCCTTCCCCCAGCTGTGCCTGCTCTCTGCCAATAACAGAGCAGGGCAAATAAGGGCAAGGTATTTACAGCCTGGGAGGAGAGGAGACACCGACGCTGAGAACCTGATATGAATCTTTCATCCTGCTGTCCTGATCTATAGCAGCCTCTTCGGTCTGTCTCTGCAGCATCTCTGGGAGTTACATCAGCGTGTCTGGGTCCTGCTCTCAAAGTATGACTGTGACTGGGCAACCTGAGCACCACTGCTGCAACGTGCCTACCTGCAGAAAAGTGCAACAGGAGGTTTAGCCTCCCTTTCTGCAAAATAAAAAATTGTTCTGCTTGGATTTTTTGCAGGAGTGGTGGTAGTAGAAATAAAAAAAAAAAAAAAAATACTGAGTTGAAGAAGAGCTCTCTTGTATTTAACAGAACCTTGGTGACTCCAGTTAATGAATATTTTACATGAGACCAGAAGTCATCCAAACTGGGACTTGAAACAAAAATCCAGGATTCTGGGAAAAGCAGGCAGAAGAAAAAAAATGCAAATTCATCAACTTTGTCATTAGCTGCAGACTCGGAGCCTTCATTTCATTATCTTTAAGTGCCTAGCTGTTTGTGCTGCTGAGAGAATCTGCAGTAAAAACAGAAGCACAGATGTTTTGCTATACCAGCCCAGGGAAAAATTCCCTTGAGCAGTAGTTCTGGGCATTATATTTAAAGGAGAAAAAAAAAAAAAAAGAGAGAGAAATATTAGAGAAAATGAGAATTTCAGAAATTAGACTTCACCAGAGATCTGTGTATGAAGAAGGGTAGGAGCTTTACCCATGAACAGTCAAGAGAAAAGATGTCTGAAGAAAACATAATAGCAAGAATGGAGGGGAAACGAAAATTATAAAAGATATTTTCAGGATGGTGAGGGGGAAACTTGGGAAAAGGCATCTTAGGAGTTCTCCCAACATCAATGACCTGAGTTTGATGTAATCCAAGAGAGGAAGGGCAGCATTTCAGATCCATTAAATACACAAGGCAAATTTTAAGACCTTGCACCACTAAGAATAAATGTGGTTCCCTTCAAGCCAAAGAAAATTAGCATAATACACTTGAGAAAATATTTTACCAGTGTAATGAAAAAAGAGCAATTAACTCACATAGAGCATGTAAAATCTTAAGGTGAATTTTCCCCCATGAAATGGCGGGTCTAGAGCCAATTGCAGCTACTCAGATCAGAATAAAATCTGGCATTTTCTTTGGAGTAGCTGCATATTCTACAGGAACAGTAATGAGAACTTGGATTTTATTGTGTCTAATAAAAGAGTCTCAGAACAACATCTTAGGAAGTAATTTAACTTATTTACACACTGGATAAGCAGCCATTGTAGCTATAATATTATTTTAAAAATTTAAGTTTGAACCATCAAGGTCCAAAAAACATGGAGGGAAGAAGAGCAATGGCTGCAAAACTCTGCCAGTGTGCAAAGTAAACAGCAATTTAGACATCAGCCATATAGCTCTGCCATCCAATTTAGAATGTAGTTCCACAGCTTCAAGTTGTTCTATAAATGTGCATCTTAGCTTTCCAATTGAAGGAATAAAAGCACAATTTTACATCACTGGAACAAGGCACCAGTGACACAGCCCAAGAAGCGAATTTCTATTTTGGTCTGCATATGCAACAGGGAGAAGAGAAAGTTTGGGTGAACCACTCCTTTTTCCTCCATCCTTTCTATTGTTTCTCATGCCACTGCAATTAGCACTTATTCATAACCTCTGTCAGTTGCTGATTATAAAAGTTATACCAGTAAGCAAAGATTTTTTTTTAGACTCTGTCAATCTCTTATTACTTTGTACACTAGAAATTCAGCAACAAAAACTCTTCACTATTTAGGCTCTGTTTACAAGACAGATTCCAACTCAATCACTGAGAAATCATGAACCACACACCCCAATTACAAGACTGGATTAAAAATACACTTGTATATTTATTTGCAGTTTTCTGGGCAGCAGGGCACATATTTCCAAATTTGCTTCCAACATAGAGATACACAAACACTCGCCTTTATACGACAGCTGAGATCCTCATAAAACCACACATCTATAGGAAGTAGGGCTTTGTAGAAGCAGCAATTTCCAAGATCCATGGCAAGATGGAGTTAGCATCAGAAATCTTGCACAAATAAGAAAAGGTGCATTGAGCACATGTTCAGCCTACTCAGAGCAAAGCAACATGAAACTAAGTTTGTCTTCTATGTATTGCTAGATTAAATTTCCCTTTGTGCAGGAGATGAAACTGAAATCTAAGCATCTCTGAACATGACATAAAATATCTTAAATAGCATTATCATTTTTCATTTGCTCTTTGCAGAAAGAAGAATTTGACTTTAAGCAAATATAACAAACTCCATCAAATATGTTAAAATAAAGTGTTCATTAAAAAAAAATATTCAGTAGTCTTCAGTAATTTAAGTAAAATAAATAAAGAAGAAAGGCAATGGGGAGAAATACAGAAGACCTAACTAACTAGATGGTTAAAGTTCAGTGCTTCCAACTGCAAAATTGAAGGCAGTAAAAACCATAGGTGCTCAGATTCCTTGGAAATTCAAACACCAAAAAGCATGAATCACTTATTTCAGTTGTAGAAATAGTGAACAAAAGCACATACCAAACATTTAAACAACTCCTCTCTCTCCTAACTCAGCACATAAAGAAGAAAGAATAAAACAGAATGAGAAGATGGTCCAATACTTTCCAGGAACAGCTGCTTCAATCTCTGATTATTCTATTGTCCATGTTTCTTTCCAAAAGCTATTAGGCAATTACTAAGAAAGATGACATCAGGCACTCTACATCATGACCTCATGGTTCAGGATACTGAACTGGACAACTCCTCCTCCTCCTCACAACCATCTGGTTTGAAGAGCCATGTTCTTTCCTCATCAACAACAACCTATATCTGGGATATCATTCCCAAGGTTATGATTTATGGCTGTTAAATACCAAGCAGGTAGAGGAAATAATCTGCTCTAGGGATCCCAAGTTTGCTGAAAGTTTCTAGGTAGCTGTCCCTGGGGAAGAATGGGAGCTGTGATTCTCCAGAGACACAAGACTGATTAAAATACATACCGCAGGGGGAGGAAACAAAACCACCACCACCACAACAAAACGTAACCACAACCCAGCAACAACACATGAATCAAATGGAAGAAAGTGATTCCTGAGGGCTGCAGAGGTAGCTGGGGAAAAGATTCCAAAACACCTCTGGTTGGAGAGTTCAATAATATCGGCATGCAAAATTTAACAGGATACACCAGGAATTAATGATCTGTCCTTGAAAAGACAGGCTTGCTCTGTTGAAGCAGGAGTACTTGAGACAATGTTCTGTTCTCTCCAAACAAGAAATATATTGTGAAAAAAGAAAAAGGAAATAAAGGGAAAACAAAGCCTCAAACTAGCTCTATAAATTATAGGTCCAAATTTCTTAAGAGTGAGATGAAAGAGCATGAATTCTGTGTGGGTCCCCTAGGAACACTGTAGCTTGCTGGGAAAATGCCATTTTTCCCCAGCAGGATTCCAGGGTCACTTGGATGTTTTTGAAACGCAAGTGGAAGCAAAAAAGTACAATCTTTCAAAGACAGTTAGTGATATCTGATACCTAAGATCAAGACAGAAGAGAATCTTTGAAATACTGGAAGTGACCCACCAGATGATTTATATTTATTTTTATCTTTGGGTATTTCAGTGTGACTGATGTATTGAAAATATGGCATAGAACCTGATGTTAGAAAGACTAGAGGTACAAAAGCACATAGCCTGGGCAGATAGATTTGGGCATAACAAGCAAGTACTCCAAAGCATTTGCTCCAAATAGGTCGTGTTAGGCAGATTTTTCTTTTTTTCCATGCTAATAAACATATATCAGTAGTTCTGTCTTCAGAACAGATTCATACAACATCTATTTCCCTGGGGTCAAATCATGATCACCACCAGCAACAAACCAGCACATCTCCATCACTTTTAACAGCACAAGGCGGAGAGCAGCCCTTAGCAGATGCTCCTTCCAGCCTCTCACTACAAATGGAGCAGGAAAGCAGTCTGACCCCCAGCATGGAGAAAGTAGAAACCCAGACCTGGAAAAACGCTGGAGCAAAACTAAAGGAACTATGCTGCTGTGTCTCAGAACTAACTCATGGTTTCCTCTCTCCTCTGATTCTGAAACTCCTAAGGCTCAGTGCACCTTTCTCCTAGCTCAGGAAGTGTTTGCTTAGATAATGTGTTTAAAGCTACAGAATTAGCAAAGGCCTATGAAACTGCAGACTGGATTAACCCATTGACAGCTACATCACCTCCCCAACCCACAACATCACAGTAAGTAAATGGTGAACAGCCAATCCAGCAGAGTGAAAAAGGAACAAGGTCATTTTTGTCAAAATCTATCTCTTAATAAAACATTTATTCAGCAAGATCAGATGCAGAAACAAGCAGGACTCTGGCAGCTGATGTAATATTTATTATCTTTTTAAAGTGAATCACAATAAGAAACATTCTGCCCACTAATCTTGCACAAGCCTAATGCTTATGCTGAAGACAAGACTGCAAAATCCAAATGGAAGTGTTTATATGTTTGGAGATTTCTAATCCTGCATATCTTTTACAGTCTACAACATTGCTGCTACTCCTTTAAATACTAAAGGTCATAATGTCTTTAAATCATCCTGGTTATTCCTCAGCTACTATCTTTAAGCCATTCAGAGACTTCCATAAGGAAATTATACGTTCAGTGACATGGTAAGCATTTACATGGATTTTACAGTCAATTTTAGACCAATACTACCTCACTGTAGCAAAAGTATGCAAATAAATATGAAAAGGAACATCAGTGCATGCTTTATATATTTATACTTTCATGGTTCACGATCTAGCACCATTTTGCATCATGAAAAATATTGCAGAGTGCCTGACTATTGGGATACTCCCACAGGAATTTCTTCCTTGTTAACAAGGCATAAGCTGGATTTTAATAGAGATGTCTCAGTAACACTTTGAAAGGAAGTTGTTTGATTTGTCTCCCTGATTTTCCATCAGTCATTTATCTAAATATTAAGCACCACATAGTGACATTTAGTACCATTCACATATAATAATCATGTTAAGGCAACATCCTCATGCCAGCAAAAGAAATCAAATATTGGAAAACCTTGCATTTGCTCATCTACAGAACTCATTTGATAGCTCTTTGCTAGCACCCTGGGGGAGCTGGTCCTTAGCCTGTAAAAATATCCTAATGTCTCAAGGACAGCAACACTGTGGGAAATTTAGATGTCTTGTTAGTTTGTGGGGATCCTCTCTTTCCCTGGGAGGTTGGTTGAAGGTTGCAAATTCTTTTCTGTACAATTTTGCTATTACCACCACAATTTTTGTAGAAAACAGACTCTAAATCATCTTCCTAAATTATCTCTTTCTTCTTTCATTTCAGAAAATTAGCAAAAGGACTGAAACTAATTATCCTCTACCTGCCCATTTATCAAATAGATGAGCAACATTTGAGAGTACAGTTGTCAAACAGATTTCATGATTACCTTAGCTTAATTAAGAAGAGGGAAAGCAATGAATCTTAGGCTAATTAAACAGACATCCTCAGCTTCAAAGCCTTTTGCCTTGGTCCTTATCTGCAATTGTTCAACTCGAGAGCAGAACTAGTACGAGATTTGATTAGGACAGGGCTGTGTTTCTAAGCCCAGAGTGGACCAGTGCAATTCAGAGCAGCTACCAGATAACTTGCACGTACCAAATCAAATCCTTGCAAGACATTGTTTGTTTTACAGGCCCCAACTGATAATGCATAGCTAGACACACACCTTTTCCTTACCAGGAATTTAGAATCTCATTTATTTTTTTTTCTGTCACTTTCAGATACTCTTACCAGAACTTTTAACAAGACGAAGCTACCAATTATTTAAATGTAAATGTTTCAGTTATTTAAACAGTTAGTATAGGAACCTATTCTAAGACTAAATTTTAAGAATTAATTTAAAAAAAAAGAAAATTAATCTTTCAATAAGTTAGAGGGCAACAATCAGTCAGGCTTAAGTTCATGGCCAAAGTTAAACAAAGCCACTGTCTTACATATACACCAGTATTCTTGATGCAATTTTCATTCCAGGTCTGAAAACTGTATTTTCATGTCTGAAAATATTTAGACATGGTTTAATTCAAATGGTTTCCCATTTTGAAAGCACACTTTTATTTATTACCATGAAAACATGAATATACCAGATGGGAAAGGAATACTCTGCTAGTCTTATGAAGCTTCTTGTACACAACCATGCCAATGTTCAAAATCGCAGCCTAAAATAACTCCCCTCTGTTCATCACACAGCCTACAGTAGGCAAAGCCTGTCATTCAGCGACAGTTTGAAGAGACTTTATTCCTTACCTTACTGGAAACATACCACTGACTTGGCAAACAGCAACTTTTCCAGGAAACCTTATGCACATACTGCTGACAGATTAGCTTCGCATAAATAAACCTTATGAAACCTCGCTTATGTCATCTTTCCCAGAACTGGGTACTTAAAGAACATACGAAAGGCAACTTAAAGAAAAATATTGACTCTGTATGAGAATTCTGCAGCATAAAAGAAAGAAAGCCGTTCTCAATTACATCTTGTGCAATATGCAGAAACTGTAGCATTGTCTTTAGAAGATAATGTGAAAGATGTATTGTATTGCAGTTGCTATGAGTATGCAATTGTGCATGAAGAACTAATAGACAAAAATCATCAGGGATGAGCAGCTGTGATGAATTTCAAGAGGCTAAATTTTAAACATTTAAGGCTTTCAGGAGGTTGGTTAAAAGGAGCAAAGCCGAGAAGATGTAGCTATAGCAGACATAAATACCTATAAAATATCCAGCAATGGAAGCTTCTGCTTATTAATCTCATAACTAAAACTACAAGAGATCAAAGCAAGACAGAGGAATTACTAGGGCTACAATCAATCCTCTAAAATCAAAATCATGCATGGTAATTACAGAATTGATTAAAAATGGATGTTTCTTAAAAATAGAAGGAATGAAAACAAAGGACAGACAAAAGGTATGGGTTAGAAATAATGCTGGGCAAGTTGGGAAGGATGATGTGACACCTGGAACATAGGAAAACCATTTTCATTAGATCAATATTCATTCTACGAACTCCTAAGAGTTCTTGTAGATCTTCTACTTGTGGTGAGGAGAAGACACTTCACAACCTTCCTGCTCTCCTGCTTTAAAGAACGGCAGATCAAGGGTATTCCTGCTATCTTTTCAGTCCAGAGATCTCCAGAAAAGGAGAAAGAGGTAGAGATGATATTCTCCCTTGATCTTTCTCTGGGCAGGGCAAACCTTGCCTGGGTTTGGGTGACAGAGCCTCTTCCAGCATCTCCAGTTGTGCTCCAGCCAGCCACAGCATGTCCCAGGAATATTAAAGAAGGATTACTCACTGAAGAACATGCACACAAAGTTCCTGAGATACCTAAGATGAGTTTGACCCCATCTTCCCCAATACAAAAGAATAAAAAGGGTCAAATGGGCACAGGCAAATTCTGATGTAGGGTTTCACATGGTAAAAATTACTTGTAATGCAAGAGAACAAGCAGAAATAGCTTTCCTAGGATTTCTGAAAGGCTTAGGCTCTAATACTGGGGATGATGTTACCAAATTTGAGCATTTAGAGTTACCATGTAGCAAGAATCAGATCCCTTTGATAGCAGGAGAAATAACTGTACTTGCCTGTTATAATCAGACTCTAATTCTTTATTATTATTTAGCCAAAAATTGTGCAAGTCTGGCATAGCTCCAAAGTATGGCAAGGGCAGTTTATGCATAAGACAATGATATAATGAGAAAATGTCTGCTGGTGCATGACAGGATGAGAAGGTGTGGTGATTTCTTAACTAAACTAATTGGTAAATTGGATGTATGTTATTTAAAGGAGCTGTAGATAATAACATGGACTCAAGTTCACAGCAGACAGACCCCACCAGGATCCCATCCCTGCCTAAGCAGTGGGATGCTAACACTTCCTTTATTTCCTTTTTCATTTCATTAATAATGTCTCACCATTTTGTTAAAGGAAACAGAAGTGATTGTTTAGCATCAAGGCTGGTGTATGGACTGCAGGTCTGGGTCTGTGTCACCTGAGAGAAGAAATGCCTGGAGGAAAATCAGTCCTTTGTAGACTTGCTATTAAAGGATAAAGGCAGAAATGAAAGGCATCAAGATGATAAAGAGTTGAACAATTTGGATGACTTTATTTATAACAGGACTGTCCAAACTTAGAAGGAAATTACAGCATCATGCCAGAGACACAAATCTACACAACAGCTTGAGAAATTAAATGCCCAGGGCCAGACAGTTTGCTGAGTGCCTGAAGACTATAAAGGAAAAGGAGAAGAGCCAAGAAAAAAAGCTGTTAATCGTAAGGAGTAAGGCAAGCTATTCCCACATGATCCATCTTCCAAAACAAAAATAAAGTTAATTCTCACTGCACCACTGAGTGGCTCAGGGTTCAAACACTTTCCAAGCCAAGGAACAGATTTGTTCTTAGCACCAAGACTGGTGGCACACCAGTACAGTCACAAAAGGTCTTCAAGGCAGTCCCAGCCACCAACCTGCCTGATCAGTCCTAAAGCATAAGGTAAAGCTGGAATACGTGATAAGTACAGACTGAATAAACCAGAGTACTGACTTTGTAAAGAAGGTTTACAATTTGCAATATGTTCTTTCGCGGCGTTCTTAAATGGTAAACAAGTGGGAGCCTGTAACTACATTCAGAATTGATTATTTTAAAATTTATTTCATGTTGGTCAAGACCTTTCAAGAGAGATTATTCAGAGAAAAGGGAGAAAAGGATAATGAGCTCTGAATTAATAACAACCTAAGAGAGAAAAAGGGCATAATTAATGGCTGCCTTTTAGAAAGAAGATTACTTACAAGGAAGTCATTTTAGCAATCAATACTGTCAAATAAATCTTCTTCAATGATTGAGCTCTAAAATGGACAACAAAATTATGGAATACGCCCAATAGCCTAAATTTAAGTACATTAAACTAAAGAGAAATTTATGAGAAATCCAAATTACTTTGGAGCAAAGATGTAAGCCCAATTAAAGGCAGTGGTATGTATAATGAGAATAATGAGCTTTTTAGGCATACTCTGATGTCATAAGTTTGGGTGACTTTAATACGGGACCAACCTACCAGTATCCTGCATGCAATGTGCTGAAAGAGTTGGAAAAATGATAACAACAAGAAAAAAACCGGGAGAAAGATGAGACACATAAAAAAATCCAAATAGAAAATGCACATTGAATATTCAGAATATTAAATAGGACTGTTCCCCCTCTGCATTGAGTTCAGGTGACTTCTATCCCTCAGAAAGAGCTGACTTACATCCAGACATACTTGAGTCTGCTAACTATTCCAAGTCAAAAGCTGTTTCCCCATCCACCCCCAAAATCTTCCCATTAAAGTTGAGACCTAAATATCTGAGAAAACATCACTGAAAGCATGAGAGTGCTCCTGAGAGTGCTTGTTTCTCGCTTTGGGAATAATCAGACTGATAATAGGAGCAAGATCGATAGCAACTCAATTGTTTGCATCTCCTGCAAATGCCCACGTCCTTAAAATGCATCACTTTGCCCACTTCTGCCATATAACAGAGTTTCCCAAAGGGAGAAAATACCCTGAAAAAGTAACTGAATTCCTACTTCTCTTTTCAACCTTGTTAATGAGGTCACAAATCACAAAAAATCCGTAACACATGAGCCTCATCTTCATAACTAATGTTGCTTTTGAACCCTGGCCATCATGCTTACTCTGCCTCTTCTGTTATTCACCTCTAATGAGAGTTTTTTTGTTTTGTTTTGTTTTTTAAAGGCCTATGAATGCTAGCTTTTCTCTCATGGAAAGGTCAATAAGATGAAAAGAGGGAAAAAAAAGGGTAATGCAATCTCTAAGCCAAAACTGAGGCCTGTGTTTCTGTGCATAGGTGCATGGAAGGAACATCAGGAAGCCTCTTGTTTGCTCTCCCCAAGACTATGCTACAGCTAATATTCTAAAAGCCTGTAAGTGCATTATTCTGCTGGTGCAACACACATAATGATGGAAACTGTGGCTGGAATAGCTCATTTTGGAGGTTAACAATTTCTAACAGGAACCAGAAAAGTCATTCTAAAAGCAGCAAACTTTGCCAACAGGACATGACTTCCCTGGAGCAAATGTTTCAAAACCAAGTGAGCAACACCTGGCAAGAACCTTTTGTTAAATTCCTCCATCAGATTAGCTCTTCATCTTTCAAAGAGAAACATATTCTGAAGTATAACCAAGTCATATCCTTTATTATATCCTTGCTGGTTCAAACACATATACACATTTGATTTATAGTTCCAAACAATCAAAAATTTGGGCTTCCAACTTCTCTAAAATTCAGCTTTTAACCTAAATTTTCTGCAGAAGGTACGAAGCATTGTACTCAAATACTACATTATGCATTCTTTCTGAATAAAACCCTTTTCATTTGACAGAGGGGGAAAATAAAGAGACACACTCTCAGCTGAAATAAATTTTATGTGCATCTTCTGTCACTGGTGAAGTTGTGACCATTTATACTAAAAATTGCTCCTCATGTAGTGACTGTGTAATGCCTTCTCCCATCTTCTTGACAAACGGCTGCTTTCATTGCTTAAAATCCTTCAGATTTAGATACTAGGACCAAACATCTGCAAATATGATGAAGGCAACAACATCTACCCAAGATATTTTACACTTTTATTACTCTTCTGTGCTGTGGATAACACAACTTTCCCTCTTGCAGTGGTGGCAGTGTCAAGTGCTAGCTTCAGAGCACTGACTGTATCTATTAGTCAGCATTTGCAAGCATTGGCTTCTAAAGCATTACAGATTAGCCGA
The DNA here is from genome assembly GCA_013397815.1 of Aleadryas rufinucha. Lineage (NCBI taxonomy): Eukaryota > Metazoa > Chordata > Aves > Passeriformes > Aleadryas > Aleadryas rufinucha. The sequence goes on from VZTH01010125.1 coordinate 811,520, forward strand.
GTATTAGCAAGTACAAAACTGAACATGCACATTTTTAATCCTTTTATGTGTAGCACATTTATTGGAGAGGCTGCTCATTACTGCTTTGTAACTAACATTCACAGCCACAGTACAAAATCTTACATGCACTACGGTAAATGGCAATCGAAATGATGTTGAAATAGTTCAATTCAGTCTTGCAAATTTGAATTTAAAAAGACAACAAACAAACAAAAAAACCCCCCACCCAACAGTATTCTCCTTAACTTTTCCATAAACAGTAACCCTCATTTCTCTCTCTCAAAGTCACTGTGTTTAACTTCTATGTGTTGAGCCTAAGAGGAAAAACTTCAGGAAAAAAAAAAATGCCTCCTCGTGGATTGAGGAGTATATTCAAAATGGAAATAGGATGGTAAGTGAATAAATTGCAGTGCAATAAAAGTTAATCTGTTTCAGAGAAGACAACTTGCTGTCTAGTAATACTTGCTGCTCAAATCTGAAACCCCGTTCTCTGGTAACACGACATCATTGCTTGGGTTATTCTTTCCCTCATGAATTCATCTGAATGTGGCACAGAGCTGCTGTCTCTATCAGAGGATTGCCTTTCTCACTCAATTCAGAAACATGATAAATAATTAGTTCAATGAGATATTACTAGCAGACCCAGAAATAAATAGAAGGTTTTAGTCAGGCTGAGAGTAAACGCTACTAAGATAGAGACAAGCAAGCGCCATACAGCATTCATCACTTGTAAGGTAAATGACTTCTTCTGAATTCACTCAGGCAGAAAATGAACAGCTGCCAATGCTGATCAGAGAGAAGTAAAATGTTGCATCTAGGGATGAAGTGTGGTGGGTTTTTTCCTCTTGTTTTCTTTTTCTTTAGTTAAAGTAATATCTTTCCTCCGTGGAAGGAGAAATTTTGGCTTTGAGGTAAAAAAAAAAAGGTTTCTCAGCACAGCTTTGTTGTTCATGTGGCACTGTGAAAATGTACAGGCTACTAGCAAAGCAGTACCTCTTGTATCCCATTAAGTCCTCTACCCAGAGCAGAATAGGGGGAAAAAAACCCACCCTCTCAGTCCTTACAAACTTTTTGACATTTCTGACATTTGCTGAGTCCAACCAGGACATCCCAGTCACTTCATGAAAATCTGTGTCTGCAGGAGAAAAGCTCCTCCTGAGGGAGGGCAGAGCTCAGACAATGCCTCCTCACATGCATTTTGGCACCCAGTCTTACAGGGATAAGTTAATTTTAATGGGATACCAATCTGGAAAGATTTGCTGTCTTCACATGTATGCTGTCTTCACAGTATGACTTCCAGTGCAGACAGAGTCCTTAGTATTGTTTATGTGGGGGAAATACAGCAAAGAAAATTGAGTAAAGAATAAAAGCAGAGAGCATTGTATGTCCCATTTTTAACTTCAGCAGTAACCCCTGTTTTAGTAATACAAAATATGGGTTTTTTCCCACTCTTTCTGTGGCCTGTATTTTTTCTATTATTCCTAAACAATTAGCACTATATCACCTCACAGAAAAAGAATTAATTACTGATCCACTCATGAAACATTTAAAATTCTTATAAAGCTCCCTTCTGTACCAATATAATTATTAATTAACATCTTGCTGCCTTTCAGACTTCCAGCAAGTTCGGTGGGGTTATAGTAACAATGGATACAGTCAAAAGAGAAAGTCCTTACCAGTCAATTATTTGCTCTGTCAGGAAAATTCTCACCAAAATGCAAATGTTTTGAACATGAATGTCTTGAATACTGATTCTGTAACACACATTCAAGTTAACAAGAGTGATGCATTCAGGTCAGAACAGGTAGTGATTTCTGAACCTGTACTTTCCTGGAATTCTAGATGCTTTAAACTTCATGTAAATTTTACTGATGTAATTTCTATCCAATATGCACTGAACCAGGTTTATTGAACGTTCAGAGAATTCAACAAGTTACTCGTAGGAAGGAGCTCTCCTACAGAGGGAATCTGATCAAAGTACTTGCACCACTTGGTTTGGGACACAGAGATGGGAAGAATTTTTCTACGCTATGGAAGGTCCTCTTATGAGAATTTTATTCTAAGATAAAATTACCTTTATTGAAAAATAAAGTACTTTTTTTTTGTTTTAAGGAGTAATGAAAATCTAATAACATTCTTTCAGAAGAGAACTATTAGAGGAGAGGCAAAGACCAACTTTAAAAAATTTCATTAGCAGAATTCATAAAAATAAACCTTTCATACTAATCAAAAAGAAACCATTTTTTTCCTAGTTAAAACAAAATCATTCATTTCACACCTAAAGCATATTTCAGGAGAGATCAAATGGGACAGCAATTTGTTTTGTACATGTCCTGCTTTAAAAACCGTCTGAGCAAATACCGGAATCAAGAAATTAAAAATTTTAAGTGAGTTACCAAGACAGTTCTTCTCACAAAGACAGCAGACTTCAGTGAAAAAATTCTAACAGAACCAACCTAGGCTAAATATGAAAAATAATCAGTGGAAGAAACAAAAAGGAATGCAACCTGCCCCTGTCGTTTTACAGATGTTAGCCCTAAGGTTTTTGCTATACTAAACTTGCACACTTTTATAGACTTGAACACCAATTATACAATATTTACACTACATTGTTGTAAAAGTAGACAAAGCAGGTAAATCTCCAAGTGCTCAATGTGTCCAAGTCCAGGCTGGTGGCCTGGACTTGACATGTTTGTGGTTTCACCTTGGGCTCAGTCTTCTGCAAGACACTGGACACCTGTGGATGTGCTACTGTCTCAGCTATGTATTGTCCTCCAATTTGGAAGGTTGGCAAAAACTGCCAGCTGCTTGGCTTTCTTCATTCCTAGGGCCCCTGAGAAGCTGTCACCCAGTTCATCACCCCTTCTGGTTTCCACCCCTAACTGCTTTACAAGGATGTAAAGCTTTGAATGGTTTTTCTGTGCTGCTTTGTTTTGTCAAGACTGCCAGAATGACCTGAACAGAGAAAAGCCAGGCAGAACTCACCCAGGCCTCATTTAACCTGAACTGTGCCTCGGGGTGTTTGTAACTAAAGGTTTGTAAACCCAAGGGTATTTTCTGCAGGGTGCACACAAATGCCCAAAGTCAGGAAAATCAGAACAGGAGTTATGTATTTCAGGGTATAATTTTTGATTTGGAAACTCAAGATACCAAACCTATAGCCACTGGTATTCAGCAGCTGAGATGATATGAACATCCCCTTATCAGCAAACACACATAATTTTGTAGAATCTTACCATCAGGAGAAACAAAACTTGTCACACTTTATCAGGGACACAGGAGAGGTCAAGCAAAAGTATCCCCTCATATATGTAAGACTGACAAGAAAGCCAGTAGGAGGAATTTATCAATCACTAGCCAAGATTAATCTGGTGTTCTTTTTTACAGCATCATAAACTGTTCCTCTCATGCTCTGATAAAGTTATTTTCCCTTCTATTATCCCGAGGTTACAAGAGACAGAACCAATACCATGCCTGCACTTGGCTAGGTTAGAAAATGGCTTGCTCTTTATTTTCAAGTAACCAGACAGAATCTGTCCAAGCTTAACTTGTTTTCTTAGAGAAAATTCATCTCACAGCCTCAATGACTACTTGTTTTGTTATAATGCAAGGGAAACTAAAAATATATTAAAAAAAAAAAAAAAAAAAAAAACAAACCAAAAACCAAACAAACGAAAAAAAAAATCTTTTGAACAAGAAACTGATGCTGGAATGGCAAACCATAACAAGGACTCCAGAGATCTGGATGCCTTTCTGTTGGCATGAAGGCACCTGGAGGAAGCTCTGGCTCTGAGTCAGAGTTAGCTTTCCCTCTGAATTTGATGGGGTAAGAACTCATTCCTTCCCAACTTCTGGCAAATAATTTTTGTACACCTTTTCTGTACACTAACAACAGTATCTCTTCACCTCTGAGACGGAAGCCTTTTTCGTTTGAGGTCACAAAAAAGACGTGACAAAGAGAGGCAGCATTAAAATACAGGTAGGCTGTGCTTTTAAAAGTCATCTGATTACTGGATGAGCAGAGACTAGAATATGGCTCCTTGGGCTGGAACCTTTTTAAAAGAGGTGCAGTGAACAACTTCAGTGCTGAGCCAATTGATTTTGTGCGCCTTCCAGGTAGGTCTTGTATATTATGGTTTTGATCTGCAGTCAATTATCCACTGTAATAGCATTAAATTTCAATGTAATTAAATTATTTTACTAGAAAAATGTTCATAATAGCATTAAAATACAGTCTATTTAAGTCAATATGGCACCACATAATCTATAAATTAGTCATAAGCACTCTCCCACAAGTGCAAAAATGATGAAAATTAATGCAGACTAATGTAATACAGAGTATATGGATATTAACAACAAGCAGCCTGTTTGCAACAGAATGACAATAAACTAATTCCTTACATCAAAATTATTTCACTTGGCTACCACAGGTTAGAAATTACAACAATGTCTTGGGCGAATGTTCACTCAATTGTTATTCCAGTTTTGATCTCATCAAGAAGATCTGTACAACTGTTGAAATACTTTTATCAAACTAGAAATATAAGAGAAGCTATTTCCCATTAATAAACTACAGATAAATCCTGTTCATTCTTAATAGCAGTTAATAGGAAATTATCCATTCAATTCATTATGCGAATGTGTTTCTAAAAAAAGTGATTAAAGTCCTTGCATAAATTTCTTGTTCTTTCATTGCACCACAGTGAAATAGGAGAAACTATCTGTATATTAATATTTTTGTTTTGCCTTGAAATGTTGTGCGTATTATTATTACTTAAATAATGACCCACTAGCTTTAAACATATGCCTTTGAGCCAGACTGGGCATTTGAGACATCTGCCTGGGTCTGGCAGATTTGACATTGGATCCAGGGACATCTGCAACCTTCTGGCGCCACAGCTGAAGGCCAGGCAGGACAGTCCGGGATGGAGTGCACATGGTGTTATATCCCCATATTTATGTGCTCAATCTCTCCGTGTCCAACAGCCCCTTTCCTGGAATAAGGCACAGCAAATAGCAAATTGCAGTTTCCTAAATCAGTTGAGACATCAATTTGCGGACTGGTGAGCTTCAAATTAATGAAAAAGCAGTCTGTCACCCAGACCTGCTATTAGACCTCAAAGTGTGACAGGGGAGGTTTATGATATGCTGTGATTTTATAAATAAACCAGCAATGGCATCATTTTTCTTGCAATGCCAGTGGGAACTTGGTGTTACCAACTAACTCCTACCAGGAACTGCTGATCAGTGCTGTCACAGCAGGCAGCAGGTACAGGTCGAGGCTCCAGCTCAGTTCCAGGCTCAATCACCTGAAATCATCTCCCACTTATCATAAGAAGGTTTAAGTTTTCTGGGCCTTGCCCAACACCAAACTCCATGGCAATATCTATCACAGTTATCAGGGCTATTCTGAGAGCAAGCCCCTGCTCAAGAAAGAATACCTGTCATCACAAGCAGTGGTCATTCTGAGCTCTTCAGGAGCACGAAATCACACCATTGAACCAAGTCCTGGCTGCAGAAGGGTGGTCAGTGAGCTCATACAGACATGAAAAGGCCACCACAGCAGTGATTCATTCTGCACAGTCTACACCCAGGTTGAGCCAAACACGTGCTTATTTATTAGTAACTTCAGTTCTTACACCCTTCTTAATCTGTTCTCAAAGAATTTATGCAGATTCCTGTGTTTTGATCAAGATATTGCAGAATGTATCACTGGAATGCTCCACACTCTGTATTCCAGCAAGCACCTTGATCAATCCTCATTGCATTTTCTAACCTTCAGCATCTTTCTTTACTGGCAAATAAAATTATCAAGCTGCTCAGAAGACAACAAATTTCCCTTCTTCCCCCTGCAGAAATTTCATATAACAAAATCAGCTTGTTTTCCTCATTGCTTTATAAGGACTTGAAACAGATGACATCAGCCCTAAAAATTTCCTGAGGTTTCTATACAGTTTGACATTTGCCTGTCAATATGAAGAAAAATTATACACAACTAAGAGTTATTTGTTCTAAACAGTTCTTCAAAACACACACTCACTGACTCTCATGTCAATCTGTCTGCTGCATGTAAGCCTAGTATTTTTCAACACGCTCACAATATCTGCATCGTGAGCCCTCATTAATTCAAGGAGATAGAAATTATAATTGTTATTCTTCCCACTATGCATAGAAATTAAAGTTCCGACTCGAGAAAGCACATAAGCAGTTACCAAGTGTTGAACAAGTGCTGTGGTTCCTGTGAAAGGTAATAGGTAGAATTCTTTTCCTGGAAAAAATAAATAACACTTCAGCAGCAGCTGCCTCTTGATTGCTTTTCCCTGGGGTTTTGATTTATTGATTTGCAACAAAAGCATCCCTACCAGAAACGTCCACCAAAAGCTTTGCATCCTAATTGCCAGAGGTCATTCCCCTTCTGTGGCGGCACAGAGAAGAAAAGATCATTAATCAGCTCCTATCAGCTCACTCCTAACTGGGAGTGAGTTGCCTAACCTATTACTGCACTTAATTCTACAGCTGATGAACTTCTTCAACACTTGCAGAACAGGTGTGTCCAACAGGTATTTAGGTGATTTATCCATTACCCCATCCCATCCCACATATGGAAGATCCCAAGTACTTCATTTCTGTTCCTTCTGCAGAGGTACAACCAACTGCACCACTCTTTGCACCAGAAGAAGGTTACTCAGCCAAGACAGATATCTTCCCCATCTCTACCAGGAGATGCAGGATCCCTTCTTCCCTGCAACCATCCCAAAATAGTCCCCAAATGGTAGCTAATGATTTTTTGCAATGTAAATGAAAAGATATTTCCCTAGATTATCACATACAAAGCAATACCCCGTAAAAAAAAATATATATATATTAAGGAATACAGCACTAATTATAATTTTTACAGTATTTTCAAAGAAATATCTTCAACTGAAGTCTTTTTGTGTGCTTTCCAATGCTTTCCAATTTTAGATCCTCTACTATGTCTATACTTTATTTTTTAATGGTAAATGGCTCATCTTTTGCATGACCTCACAAGTGGGAATTTTAAGAAATACTCCAAATAAGCTCCTCAAAAAATTACAGCTGTTAATAGAAACACAGTTGATCCTGAAAACAGCTCCCTCCCTAAGAAAGATAAGGAGTCGCTAAAGTCCAGAGCAACACATGAAGTTCACTTCTCCTGCAAGCTAACAGGTTCCATGAAATCAAATCAGTGCTGTTGCTTCCTGTATTTTGTTATTATTTACAGTTTTTCCCTCCACAAAAGGGAATCATGACCCCCCTGTCACTTATCATCATTTAAATTTTCCTTTGCTTCTAAAAATTTTCACTTAAAATAAATATATTTTAACATTAAAATTCTCATTCCAGCTTTCCACTCTCCTTCCAGCTTTTTCCACATCACACAGAAGCTCACCCAAATTTTCTATTTGGTCTGAACAAATAAGACTATTTTTTAAGCAAGCAGTGCTCTAGTCCTTTTCAACCTCTTACATTGTAGCCCAAATGTGTTGAAAACTCTGCCAGTTTTTTTTTTTTTTTAAATCAAGGGTAAGATATGTACATATTTTGTTCATGCTCTTCATTATAAAGATGATAGTGAGGAAATTAATTAGAAACATATGAGTAACCATAATTTTTTTCCCCTCCTCACACAGACTTCCCTTTTATGAATCTGTCAATAGGTAACTCTAGACCTCATCCCTTAACAAAGAACTTCGGAGATTGTGCCTTAGGTTCATAAAGAAATGTTTACACAAGAAACAGATAATTAAGTTCTTCTGAAAAAAGGAAAAGCTGTAAAATTCTGATAATGGGCTAAAAATGCAACTTTTTCCAGTTTGCTCAGCACATTTATTAATGGTATTTTCAGTTCTTGTGATACCACCAACAGGAAAAACCTGGACCTCACAATGCGGGCTCACAGGTATTTTGTCTCAGACCAACCTTAAATATCCGTTTTTCATGAATTCTCAGCTTCATCTCAGGATGGATTCCAGTTCAGAGGAATAAAAGTTAAGTTGACAAACGTCAAATGTAAGAAAGCAGATATTTTTTTTTTAATTGACTGTGTTCTGCAGCAGTGAGAAGCCAGCTCAGTGCATTACCCCTCTTTCTGCTCTGTGACTGAGTATGTGGCCAGATCCTGAACTTGTGACCATTTCCTGATCAAAACAAGTGACTGCCAGTTCTGCAGTCCCCTCTGAAGAGCTGGGCAACCCCTCAGGTCCTTGGGGATGTAGCTATGGGGCCAAAATCCCATGGGACTGATGCCTGAGATGGCCACCTAAAAAACAGAGACTAGACAGGAACAAGGGAATAAAGGTAAATATTTATTTGAAGGGCCTTCAAAGGTACACCCTGGGCAGGCCAAAGGCAACACCCAAGATGGACCCCAAGTCACGAGTTCTTCACACTTTTATAAATTTGGTTCATTTGCATATCAGAATTAATTCTCCAATTAAAACTTCAGTTAATGATGTCATTACTTCAAGCTTACTCCTCTTCTAAAGATGTTGGTTTACACATTTTGGGCCTATGATAATCTGGGTATCCTTGAAGAGCAAGGTTGGAGAGGCTTTTTTATGTCTAACCAGCATAAGAGAACAGCAACTAGCAGGCTACAAGAAACTTCAGAGTTACACACTAGGTAATACAGGATGTAAAAAATATAAAAGATAAAACCTAAGGCATCAGGATTATGACACTGCAGAGCATGAAGATGATGTAGAGTACAACCCTGCCCACTTCAGAGCAGGACTCAGAGCTGTACTCTGTAACATCTCAGAGAAGGGAGCGTGTGTGCACGCAGACCAGCCAGTTCATTATTATAATTATGAAATGACAAGGGCTTAAGTGGATTATCCACCATGTCCTGCTGACTTCTCCAGTTCACGGCTCCTCATTAGAGTGTAAGTCAACTTCCATCAAGTACTTGAGACAACTCTGCTGTCTAGAAATACTGGAAGGTCAAGGCTATGTCTCACAGGATATCAGACATTATTTTAGTCTATTAATTGTCCTGTTATGGAGATAAGTACAATCTTGCAGTCAGTGAAAAAGAAATATTTATACCAAATACTACACAGAGGACTGAATTCTCTATTACATATACAAGCCTGGGGGCCTGATGAGATGCATCCCAGAGTCCTGAGGCGACTGGCTGACATAGCTGGAACTGTATGATCTTTAGGGTGCTTTCCAAACCAAACCATTCTGTGATTCTGTTGCTCTGCACTTGGCATAGCCACATACATAGGACAGTGCAAAGCCAACAGCTCTGCTCTGGTACTTTTTTAAACTATTAGATACCATTCTTTGCTAGTAAAAATGACAACAAAAAATACAATCGGCAAAACCCAGTGTTGCCAGTGAATACAGAATGAATTCCCTGGATATTAGAGACCTGGGCATAAAACCCAGAAAATACCTGGCCGACTTTTCCTTGCACTAAAGATGTTTTTCTCTTCCTTCCCATCTCCTCTGGCATTTACATCTGTGTTTAGGGCACACTATAGGGAAGAAAACTGTCATATAAGATCTGGTGGAATAACGGGATGATAAAGATTGGATGAGATGTGAGTGTGACATGCACAATGGGTAAGTCCTGGAAGAGTGAGCACACAGAGTCAGCTGCCGTATCTTCCAGCTGCTCACCTGGCTGACAACTCCTAACTGCATCCAGATACCAGAGACCATGAAAACATGGGAAAGGGCAGACAACAGGAACACTGTATCAGATCCCCAAGCAAGGACAAATGTAACCATGTTTTTGACCTTTTTCTGTATAGGTTTTTATACGGATAAAAAACAAATTAGCCCCCAAATGTCAATGTCTTCAGTGTAAAAGGGAGGCCAACACAATAAATGTCTACCAGATAGTGCTCTGTGGTGTCTCTACACAGAGACCCACAGATTTCTGTCAAAGATTTCATATGCCATTCATGAACCATTAGGATACTTCCACACGGCAAATTTATGGGATGAAACCAACCATAGCAAGACCCTGTACAAGACAGACAAAGCACATATTATCTACAGACAAACTGAGGCTCTGAAGATAATTTTCAGGGTTATGCATAACTCCGAAGAGGCATAAAGGGCACAACTCCAAGGCCATAGGGAAAGAAGGAGCTGCAGTCATATGGCAACCTCTGCTGAGTCCAGCAGCCATGTGCTGCTCATTGGAGTGAATCCAGCAGCACACCTGAAAATGTATACATGCTGATAAACTGACAGAAGGAATTTGATATGTTTTACAACGCTGCATAACTTAGAGCTGTGTACAGAAGCACCTTCCAAAGCAATGACTTTAGACAGGCATCCTACACGGCTGTATCCGAGCCAGGAGCAGCTTGGATTCGCAGCAGCACAGCCTGTTCAGTCTGCTCCTCCCGACGCCAGCTCTTGGAGCAGTGAGATCCCACTCCATATCCCAGCCTTTGGAGGGGCTGGAGCTCTCAGGCAAAGGCGTTGATGGATTTTGATGGAGCCAATGTGTGTGTGCGTACACACAATTTCGTGTCACGCACTCAGAGCGGACAATAGGGCTAATAATCCTACCCCACTCCAGTGATGGAAACGTAACTGCAGAGCACCTGGAAGGTGTCCAAGTCAGGGGCAGAGAAAGGATTTCAGGAAATATTTAATCCAATGTTATTCATCAGCTAGAGCAGGACAGATAAGTCGACATTCACACATGCCTTTTTCTTAAGTGGGACAAAGCCTGCTTTTCTAGGAAAAGAAAACCAACCAAACACACTCCTCATACTGCTGAAAACAGCATTTGTGCCTAATGAGATGTAAGGCAGAGTGGATTGCTCCCACTCTCCCATGCTCTGTTTCATCTCCATAAACACAGCCAAAGTTAGTAGCCCATGAAGGTAAATACCACCACCATCACCAAGGTGTCTGTGAAGAGCCATGATGTCCAAACATAGAGCTCTGTGTGAAACACATCTATCCAACTAAACATGAAATTCTGGCACTGCTGAAGGCAGTGGGAATTCTGCCAATAATTTTGAACAAGGAAGGATTTTATCCTCATCTTCTAATTATAAAGAAGTCTTCTGTGAAATACAAAAGAAGGTAAAGATTTTACTTTGTTTGCATAATGCTTTAGTACTAAATGTCATAAAGCTTGCTCTAAATTAAATTATGCAAAATTTTAGAAGTTACAATTTTCAGCTGAAAAGTGATCCCCTAAAGAGATATCTTCATGGATAAAAATTTAAAATGGTGATCAGAACTCCTATTACTTTCACCATCAGAATTATTGCTACAGGGTTGAATACTTCTTAAGAGGATCTACTTCTCATACGACAACAGACTAAGAGCTGGCAACAGAAGTATAGATGTTAATTGCAAACATTTATTATACTACCAGGGTTTACATTTAGCAGCTGTCAACATTACTGACAACTGTAACAGAAATCAGAAAAAACAGAATTTTTGCTTGCCAGAAGGGCAGCTGCTGCTTGATTTCCCTGCTATTGTTGTTCCTTGTTTATTTACTTTCCAAGTGTGTTAAAAACAAATCTTTCACCAAGATTTATTTAAGAGCAGTCTCTGCCTAGCAAAGAGGAACTTATTAGTAGGCAACTGCTCAAAAATAAATATTTTAAAGGATGTGCTTCAAACTCTGATGCAATCCATTGCTTTTCAGCTTTGGTGAAGCTAGATTGCAGAGATATCAAAATTTAATGGGCTATCTTTTTTGCAGTACTCAAAACTACCTTTCAAAAAAGAAAAATAAGAAAAAAAAAAGAAATCCAGAGCTCAATAATTTCTTAACCCAAATATCATCAGGAAAAACAAGCTCAAATGTTTCAACTTAAAAATATGGTAACAAAGTGATGCTGCCATAGTAGCGTCAGCATTTTCTTTTAAAAATCATACTTACATGGACTTATAAGTTGAGATGTGGCTACATTAATAAACTTTACCCTGAACAGAGCTGCAGCATTTGTCAAGACTTCTTCGTAACTTTATGTCTCAACGCAGGAAAGGGATGGACCAATCCAGAGGAGCAATACTAGTTTAGAGGAGTAAGGATGTTCTCCATCTACCTGATTCAGCAATGTGACCACAGGTGCAGTGGCAGATACCAAGGCCACATCCAAGTTAAAGGTCAGGGCCACTAAACAATCTTCCAGGCTGCAGTGTCTGGCTTGCTGGCAGATGCTTAGCCTAGAAAAGTCTGATATGGAAGACTAATCTATGAATCACTTCAAGTTACTGGTTCCAGGATCTACTGTAAGAGTTGAGAGCTACTGATTTACTGTAATACTTGTAATACGCTCTCTGATAGCTGAAGAAAGACAAACAAACAAAAACAGCCAACCAAGTAAAAAGGTGATCTACATCAGTGATGGGTTTTCCCAGAACTGAGGGGGGAGATGTCCTCTCCTGGGCATATCTGACAGCTTCACATGTCAGAAGAATGGCTGAGCGTGGGAACACATTTACACAACACATCTCAAAAGATGTTTCAGTCTTTCTATTTGCTTTTGACGTATTTCTTTTTTTTTCATATTATAAACTTACTATTGTTTAAAACTTTGCAAACATAATCCTTTATGAAGCAAAATGAGTCTTACAGCATCTTTTAAGACTTAGCATCCTAATCCTTAAATCATAGTCTTTAATATAGTGATTATGCACTTGCTAAATACATAGAGTCTGAAGAGATTTTCTACTTCTTTACATATCTTTTCTCACATGTGCTGTTTGTCTTAACCATTTTTTCTTCCTTTTCCTTGTGCAATATATTTTTACTATACTTCTGATATTTCTCCCCAATTTTCTTGCATAACATATTAATGTACCAAAGTATAAAATTCAGAGTTGACATGCATTATAAAATGACAGTGTGCCTGCATTATGGTGGGCCACAAGGACTTGTCATCCTAAATTGCAGTTGTTTCCTATTGTCATGAAGGCATTCTGGATCTTAGGACTGCAGAATTCTAAACTTTCTTGCCATCATTTGTCTACAGTTGAATCTGATGGGTGCACGTGCTGTTGTCTCAGAGTATGCTGGGCAATAGCACATGGTGTCTTAAATATGGCTCATTTTATTCCTTGTGAATGAACAATTTAGTTCTGACTTTATCATAAGACCTTTTACATAGGTTCCAGAAACTATATTGTCTGGAAGAACAATAATTAGAAGAATAGAGTGGAACTTGTGATTGCTTTTGTCACACTTGTTATTTGCCAGATTCCTGAAGGCCAAGAAGCAAATTCAATATTTTTTCATTTGGAAACATGCCAGTGTTACTCATGTTTATTCTTGAGCAGTTACTAGCCTTGACAGACATACTTGGAAGCAGAAACAGTTTAAAGGAACCCAAATTTCCTAAGTATGCCTTTTGTCTTCAACCTTCATTACATCAAATTAATCAAGATTTCCAATGATGATTTCTTGAAACAAAAATAAATACTACTGAAATTGCTAAATGACAACAAGATAGGGAGAAATCTTGGGTTAAACTAAATTTTGGACCAAGTTTTTAGAATATTTGGAAACTATATGTTTCTTCAATGCCTTTTTATTTCAGTAAGCACAGGACTAAAAGGCTGAAGAACGTATGTCCATGGAAGCAATCTGAGTTACTAAAAGACTTGATTTTTCCACAGATTCCCTACTCTGCCATTTTCACATGTCCTAAAAGTTAATCAGCTGATATTTGGACAGAGCTTTTAAACTAATAATTCTTTAGGTAACTTATAATCTCTCACAATGATTTTTATAGGCATCAGAATCTGAACAGTTTAGCATGCAAATGGAAATTCACTATTTCCACCCTGTGCAAAATCCTGTCAAAAGCCCTTGCTCCTCATTGGATCTGCACTTGAAGGTAGGAAACCATAAAAGCAAACCTAGTAGCAGAAGGAAAAACTCCCAGCTGTTCAGTTCACAGAAGGTTTTTAGCTGTTTGGTGTTAATCAGTAACTGCCTAAGATGCTGATGCACTTCCTAGTACATAGAAACATTTGTGTGTCAACAATAACACACAAAATGCAAGCCTGACCCAAGCACTCATGGAATTTCTTTCCAGCCTGGCAAAATACCTTGCAGCCTAAACATTCTTTTAAACTTTATGGCAAAAGGAACACCGCATTCAGCGCTTCAGTTGCACATAATAGCACATTACTTATTAAACTATAACTATATTATTACAACTATTAGTTATAAAAGAGAAATTTCTTGCATGGAAAGTCTGAAATTACTCCCTTGTTAGCAACTAAAGCGTCAAAGTTCATAAAATATAAAACATTACCAAAAATACTGAATGTGGCACTTTCAGTGTAACTATTAAAATGCTTTCATTGACATATAATTTAATTTTTAGTTCACTATCTTAAAAGTACTCAAATTGCACAGGAATCTGCAGATATATTCAGAGCACACTGCACAGCGATGAGGACAGGATTTCTCGCCTGTTCTGAACTACTGTCAAATGATATTCCAGTTTGCAAGCAGTGTCAGATCACTTTACTTTTCAATACTTTGCTGTGTTTCCTGAAAAAATATGAGAAAAGTAGTCCGATTTATTTTTCCTGCCTCAGATGTGAGCTAAGTTGTGCTTCTACCACATATTTATTCAGAGTTCCCAAAAATACAGAAAAACAGACTAAATTTCTCCCCAGAAAGACAGTGATACAATTCACTAATCAAGCAAATTACATGGAATAGGAAAAAAAGTGGATGCTCAGTTACTGACGGCAGACTGAGGCCATAAAAATACAATAAAACATCTCTGTTTATTACCTTTTTATGGGAGTGTTTTGACTTTGGATTTCAGTATCCAACAGAAAAACAGATCCATTATAGAGCTGCAATTAGCACATGTGTCTTTTTCCTAAATCTTTCCTGTTCCTCAAGAAGCTCTGCAGACATTTCCCAGCGTGTCTCTGCTTTAATCAAAGCATGTCAGCCAAGATGCAGAGAGGCCAAGCAGGAGCTAAATGCCCTGGTTGTCCCAAGAGTTTCTCTGTGTGTGCTCCCTGCTCAGGAGGTCACAGATGGAATTGGATGAGGGATGCTCATCACAATTTGACTTCTGTTGAATTATATTTCTTTTTTCTGCACTGTTGTCCTGAGTAACCTGCTTCAGTCCTTCCCAAGAGCCAGGCTTCCTCCAGACTTTGTTTCTGTCTCCCCGATTCCTGGGAGCAGCATCACAGATCATGGAGCACTCACTCCACTACGTTTCCTGACTATTTTGACATATTTCCTTCTAAAAATAAACCAACTCCTACTGTTGCAGTGAAGCAGAAGGATGACCACAGAAGGACGCATCATGCCAATATTTTGAAGCCTTTATGAACCACACCATTAAATGATGACAGTAATTTGCTCAGCACAGCTCCCTTCCACTGCACATCTTGGATGCATTTTGTCTGTAGCTAAAGTAGGTTGTGTTTGTTGACTCACTGTGGATTCAGCTTTTCCCCACATGCTGTACATCTGCTGCACATGCCTGCACAGCCCCCACCCTTCAACACCCACAGCACACTGACATACCGAGCTACATGTGAAAGATTTCTTCTGAACTCGTGCATTAAAGAAAATCCCAACCTGATTATTATTTTCCATCTCCAAAACAAATCTGCAAGATTTGTTATTTAATACAAATCAGATTTTTCATTTCAAAGTAGTTTTTGCTACTGTACCTCTCCTAAGAAATTCAGATCAAATGACACCCTTTCAAGTAAATTTTCTGGTTTTTTCACCATTTTTTTTTTCTTTATTGAATGCTTTTAATACACCCTGGCCCTAATCCTACAATTCGCTAAACCTGCCAGCTGCTAATTTCTATGTGCAACTAAAACCTGTCAGTAATTGGCACATAGCACTTCATTCATATGAAGAAAATCTGTCAAACATTTTTGTTATAATGTAACATGAAAGCAAAAACAAGAGTCTCTGAAGTTCCACAGACTGAAGTATCTCTCTGTGTTGGGAAACTCAGCATTTTCTGAGAAATACTCCAAAAGAAGAAACAGATGGAAGGAATAATTTCTACCCTTTAGAGGACACCATGGGTGAAACAATCGTGAACATAAGCTCAGGTGGGGCATAACTTCTCTAATTATTTTCTTTTTGAAGAAGCTGGACAGGACTTGATTTGGGAGAGGAGAACAGGTAAGCTTATTTCTGTGTTTTGTTATGTAGGTTTTGTGCAATACCGAGCAAAATCTGATTATCCACATGAAAATAAGAATGATGATCCTTCCCTTTCTCCCATATTTATTGTCCCTTAGCTGTTTATTCTGCAAACTCCTGTAGGCCTCTCTCCTGACATTACAATAAAAGAAATAGCAACATAGTCATAAGTATTAAAATTAATGAGAATCTTAAAATCAAAACAAAAAAATATTACAAACAGATGAATATAAACCTATATGTCCACATTTATCCACAGCAGAAAACAAAACTTAATTCTTGAATTAGTGCATAAACATACTACCTGTCAGAGTTTCAGGTATATTTTACAATGAAGTATCTTGCTCAGGACTGCACATATTTCCCTCTCCATACATAATTAAAGTTATTCCTATTTTACATCCCATAAATATTCACTGATGCAAGAGGGAAAACAGAACACTCTCTTCCCAGGATGCTGACAGGACCAAGCAGAACCTCATAAGGGATCCCTTCAAAGATCATCTTCTCATGGCCAGAGAAACAAATTTAAATGATCTTATGTGAGCCTACTGTTAGCAATTGCACTCCTGAATTATGCATGATCCTTGACTGCTCATAATGTGAACAAACTACAGAGTTTCATTAGTACATTTCAATTACTGTAGCCATTCTTACCCCTTGTTTGTTACAGTTAATTTTCATTTTTAGAACATCCTTGCACATTTGCTATCAGCAATGATGCCATGCTCAGAAAAAGGCTTATTAGACTCCTTATGCATTGTCTCTGTGCCGCCCCAAAGTGTACAAATATAACTATAAATTCTAGAAAATTCTGCAACTTTATTTCACATACCGCTGGTCTTCTGGTGCCTGTAGGAATAATTTTTGCCTAAACAAGAGTTTGAATTTAATCCAGTATCTGAAACTTGTGAAGCATTAATGTCACTTGATCTTTGTAGGAGTTAGACACACACACATTACCACAGTACCTGCAAAATATAGCAAGACATATGTTAACTATAGCCTCATTTCGACCACCTGTCAAAAATCTTAACAGAAAATATGCCAGCAACTAAGTTGCCACTGGTCAAAAAGAAAAAAAATAATTATGCAACAGCATTTGCCTGATGCTGATACAAGTATTTTGGAGTATTTTTGGAGTATTTTCGTTAAAGCGATGTTAGTCAAGGGAATAGATCTGAATTCTTTGGTGGAGTCAATACAGTTGTGCTAATGAAGGAGCATTTCTTCCTCCATCCATCTTCCAGAACCAGGAAAGGACTTGATCCTCTCTTGTTAGGGTTAATCATTGTCAAAGGCAGTTTCTGCCCGAGAAAACTATAGGACACCATTTCTGAAAGGCAGGGGTCCTACATGTCCGGGTGGCTGAGAGCTAAGCAGCCAGCAGGATCCAAAGAGCCCCCGGAGGGCCTGGGTACAGCTACTTACCCCACATCACAGCTCCTCTGCTGAAGCAAATCTCCCTTGAGGTCCCACTCTGGCCAAGATGGGAACCAAAGCACGATGTCTAAGCATTCCTGCACTGAGTATCTTTGGGAGACAAAGCCACACTGAGCTTCAGGAGCGCTCTTGTCACCAGCGGACATTCAGTAGTTCCCTGAACCAGACTAATGACAGCCTGGAGAAAAATCAGCTGAAATATGTGCAGCGTTGGTTGAGGCCCCCTGCACCACCCCTTCCTCTCTACAGACCTGCCTTTCCTGAGCTGCAATTCTTGCTAATTCAAGTGCAGTCAATACATAAGTGGGGGCTGTGCACTAAGATTGAGCACAGCTCCACTCCAGCCAAATTCCCACTGGTTTGCACTCGATGAGGAGTGCAAATCTGCAGTCTAAATCAAAACTGCCTCTACCACTCAAATTTGGACAAGGCCATGTGTCTGGGCATTGGGGATTTCCCACTAAATTTGCCAGAGCGGGTGACCTTGCAGAGGCGACTCAGATGCTGCTGGGTCTCACCACGGCATACATCACGCAACATGCTACCTCCTGCAATCCGACACCAGCTTCGGCCAAGCTCATTTTCTATTCCACACCATTTCCTCCTGAGGTTTCTCATCAATAAATAAAGAGACATGCTGCTACCACAGCTGCTCTGCACCTACCTAACCCCTTATTAGCTCACAGGCACACGCAGCCTCCCACCCCCAAAACCCACACCGCTGGCAGAGCGACACTGATAGAACAGAGATACCATCAGTGTCCAAGAGTTGTCTGTTTGCATGTTAATGGTTAGAATTCTCTTAGCACCACCATCGTAAATCTCCATTTCAAACGCTGATCCATACAAATTTAGAACTGCAATAAAACATTTAACTTCCTAGATTATAAAAATAGCTCAGGTTTTAAAGCTGTCAGAGAAGTAAGAACGAAAGCATGAATTAGTGGGTGCAGAGAAAGCCAGACAAGAAATATCCATGTTCAGTGAAGACACTTTCAGATCCTTATCAACATAAAAGTTGAGTAATTAGATAAAGCAGTAAAAATTCTGAAAGCAGCCTGAAATTCCATTAATTTGACAGTGAGAATGTGCATGAGGAATATGGGAGAATTTGGATTATCTGTCTGGGTAAGATTTTGAGGAAAACTTGAGCCTCTCCGCTCTGTGCTGGGTGACTGCCTGAGTCCATTCGCTGTCTGACAGGACAAGCATCTGCTCCCTCCCCAACACCGACCACACACAGCACCCTCTGAACAAGCAAAACTGCAGGTGTTGACAAAACCTGGGAATTCCCAAGATAAATTTTGACTTCAGCAAGCCAGCACAGAAACTCAGTGGAGAAAATTCTAGAACAACCTTCATTTCAGTTCTCTTTCTTCTGCTTGGCTTACCAAAAAGCATAGAAACATCACGTTTGAAACAGTATCTGCATTTTAGCAAAGGAAGGAGAGCCATGTTGAGTTGTGTGCCCAAAGCAAGCTATTTTAGTTTAGTTTGTCGGCCATTTATGCTTTCATTTCAACTTTAGGCCAAGTAAAAATGCATCTAGCATGAAAATTAATACAATCTCATATACAGAGGTTCCAGACCTTAAAATATCAGCTTTAAGTTACCTAGTGCCTCATTCAGGTAAGTTTGGAGACCACCACTGTTTCAATCCAGCTTCAAATCACCAAGAACACTAAAGTTTTCAAATCCATAATCAAAATATCTCACTTTCATTGAAAATAAGGTGTAACACAAATAGAAATGGACAAAACCCAGTTGTATGAAATAACCACTTAACCAATAAGGCATACAGCTATAGAGGTCTGGGCAGATCATTACCCACTTCTGCCTTCATTAGAATTTATTCCCTCCTTCTGTAGGCCCTGTCTCTCCCACCAGCATTTCCACTGTACTCCACAAGAAAACTGAGCACAAGTCTCCTTCATTTTTCTAAAAGAAATCTCCAAACTGTTCACTGAGCATGTAGCTTTCCAGAATATTTAACATGCCCTTCAAATGTTCATTCACAAAACACTTCTGCTGAAATGCCCACAAAAGTCAGCTAACCTGGGTTGATCCTGCAACAGTCTACAATAAGTGGTACTAGATTCGTTTATCCATAGACTTAAAAAGTTGTACACTTCTATTAGTTTACATACATTATGCTCTCTCATTTTTGTTAATACACTCAGTTCTTTATTAGTCATTATATGCAATATAAGCTATTGCTTTAATTCATGTAATTCAAATTATAACAATTGAAATAGTGAGGTTATTTAGGAAGAGTGACTGGAGCTGTCATGATCATAAACCTCTTTGATATCAATAGCTCCAAGAATAATAAAACCAAGATTGTCAAGGACCAATAAATAAACAAATAAAATGGACTAATTCGAGTCAGTTTACATTTGACAACACAGTAGCCTCTGCATCCCTGAAAATCTCTATAGGTGACTTTGGAAAAAAGAGCACGACCTCCTCAGGCACTAAAGAGGCTTTCTGGCAAATATATGCTTTATCTCTATGTTTATTTTCACCTTGTACTTTTATAAACTGCTCATAAAGCATGATTACAGCCTTGGTCTTTTTACAACAGATTTTAATTAGAATTACTGATGAATTAATTAGAATTACTGCTCTACATGAAAGCAGTTTTAGTTTGCAGTTGCTATATGCTGGGTTATGTTTGCTTATGTATTTTATTTTTGGCCTTGGTGATGATTTCTACAGATCCTAACAGAAACAGATTTCAAACTCAATAATGGAGACAGAAATAAAATAACAGTGAGAGTGATGTGCCATGCACTTCTGTTTGACCAAGTGCACCCATTTCATCAAGAGTTAACTCAAAATGCTTACTAATGCAAATAGTCCACTCACAGCATGAGCTGACTTCAGCAAGTGTTCATATGTAATGTTTAATGTTTACTTATATGTACAGATAGCAAGAATTTGGTTCTACAAAATGAACAATTACAAGATCAGTTTATGCAAGTATCAGTTTCTCTTCAATATATGACCATCACTGTTATGTGTTACAGCCAAAATTACAGACTAAATCCCGGATGTCACTGTCAGAATTGCAATCATAATTACTAGGGCAGTTTAAAAAGAAGCCCTCTTATAATAATTTCCTGATTTGTTTGGGGTTTTTTTTAATTATTATTTTTTGCCTGGACAGATTCTTCTAGTGAATCCAATAAAATGTGATACTATAATTCACAGCTGCAGTGCTAATGGCTAGAGAAAGAGGAAACCATTAAGAGACAGCCTCTCTATTGCTGAAAGCCGCTAATAATCCCACTATTCCTCATTTTTATGACTGCATATTTTATGAATGATAATCTGCTCATTACATATTGCCATAAATATTTTGGTTTAGCAATGAAAATAGGCATCAATAAAGTATACACCCTAGAAGCTCCTCTGCTAATACTTCAGTGTCTCCTAATGTATATCATGGTGATATTTTCCCCTGGCCCCCCACACTGGGTAACTATGTGAACTATTATTTTTAGCTGGAAGAAGTTCATGCATAACTTATACACTATCTGCAGCTATAAACCAGTTTTGTCAGATGCCTGAAATCATACTGAATCTGCCTCATTAATTTTCCCCCTGCTGTACAATATAGCCATCCAATATATTAATATTCCTACAGCTTACATAGTCTTGACCCAACAAAGCAATGAGAATACTGTAAATTCTGCATCTGAGCACTGCTCATAGTACTGTGTACTTTTACCTTCACTCAAGCTATTACAATCATAGGCGGATGTAATTCAAGGTACTTAAGAATTGAGGGCAAGCTATAAAATCCACTGAATTTTAAAAGCTATTTTAACCTATTTGGAAATACTTTCTTTTCAGCTTCATATATCTCAGGTCTCTCTGTTAGCTTGAAAATTCAAGAAGTACCAGAGGCTTTTAATCACCTCTGCTACAGCTTGAGACTGATGCCATTACTTCCTCCTGGTAAAATAAACTTTTATTAACCATTCTTTTGAATGATAACTCCTGGTACTAATTTTAATACAATAAACTTTGGCAACCTGCTTTTAAATTTCACCAAGGTTTGGATTCTTTTTTTTTGGTTGGTTGTTTTTTTTTAATTTGGTTAGCACATATTACAGCAATAGCTCTCTCATACCATTTGTGAACCAATTAAACCAATTTTCAAAATTACCTGCTAGCTTGGCACAAGCCAGGCTAGGTGTGTTTCCCAAAGGAAACTAGGAAAATGCAGCATAACTGCTGGGTTAGAACTAGTTTATGCAGCTGAACTGGGGTAATAAACTGGCATACAATTATTGCTCAGCTCCAAAAAATCAACGTAAAATAGTACTTAAATGTGAAAAGCGCTGTGGGATTTCTGTTCTAATTAGTGTGCTGCTTTATCAGAAGAGTATCTGGTAACCAATAATGAAGATTTTGCCATGTTAAAAAGACAAAAGCAAGGAGATCTGCTCTTGCCTTTCTATTTCTATTTCTATTTCATAAAAACTTCAAAAGACTGTTCTGTAAGCACAATTAACTCAGCTGTTTTGCTACTGATTTGACTCTGATGCTTCTCTGTCCCTTCCAGGTCAACAGTCTCCTCTCAAGACCCCCACAGCCTCTCAAAAGATTTACTTTTCTACTTTCTCCAATTATATTCTTTGTTCTTGTTTCTCCAACTATGTTCTGTCTTTCCCTGTTAATAAAAGACAGTAAATGTCTTCCCCAGGTTGGAGTCACACACAAACTGGCCAGAATGTTCCACTGCTGATTGATCATTCAGCTACTGCCAAAAAGAATAGATTGTATCTGAGTTTTCCTTACCTTTCTCCCAGCGGGAGATTAACAGGTCTCCCTCTATTACTGAACTGCTTATTTTCACCAAAACAAAAAAAAAAAAAAAAGGAAAAACCCAAACAAACAAAACCCAACCCAAAATTTAGTCAGAATTTAGTACCTTTGATACCTTAGGCTTCTACTAAATTTTTCTAAAACAAGGTTCAAATGTTGTTGGAGAAAAAATAGGATTGACTGGTGGACATGATGATTACAGACACGTTTTCTTCAGAAATCAAGCTCCTTTCCTGGAAAATCCAAAACCTCCATCAGCCATAATGGACTTTTCAAAGTACCACGATAATAAAAGGCCATTTCTGGACAAGGCATCAACCCCCTCAAGCTAGAAAATACAGGAAAAAACCATAAACCTTGCTGCTAGAAGTATAAGCAAATGTTACACTGTTTTGTCTTTTTCATTTGCTATCCAGGTAGAGCAGCCATGTTTTATCTTGGCCAAAAGAAAACTGCCATGGTTATCTAGATGCATTGTGCTGGCCATCTTCTGCCCAGCCCTGTCATCTTGCCCAAGGCTCAGAACTGAGAGACAAACACAAAAACATGGGCTTAATTCCAAAAATTAATTTAAAGTAATAAAAAAAAAGGTTACTACCCTAGGGACATTTAAATGAATAATAAAACTGTTATATTACTGACTTTATCTGGAGAGGTCAGCATTTCTCTTTGGGGTCTATGTTGTAAATCAAGCTACAAATCAAGCAAAACAATAACCTGTCATACTTTGCATTAATGTCTGATGGACAAAATAGTCCTCCTGAGCATTTGGTTCTTACATGTGAGAGTAACAGCCTGGAAAGATACTCAAGTCCATGCAACACTGCAAGGTGCTACAGACAAACGCACAACTGCACAGGCGTAAATGGGAGCTACATTAGTTCACGCCTAAATATGGGAGGATGAGATGAATCAGAAAACAACCATCCCAAAAAAACTTAAACAACCCCCCCAAAAAATCCCAACACATCCTTTGATTTACACATTGCCCAAGTGACTGCTGAAAACCAGGAAAGCAAAGCTCATCACTTGCATTTCAAGAACAAAGCTCAGTTTAGGGCTCCTGATTGAGGAAAATTGTATGTATAAGTGTAAAAGTTTCCTATTTATGACCCAGCAGTTGCTCTAAAACCATGCAACAGCAGTAATGGACAAAAATCCCTCCATAGCAATAACTGTGGAATTTTTTTTTCCCTACCAGTGATAATATTTTGGTTTAATGTTCTACAAGTTTTATTCTCATTAAAAGTGCCTTTTAAAAAGTGTGCCTGAAGATGATCAATATTTCCAGTAAATCTAAAATGCAAGCTTGGAATATTTGACCATTAAAATCCTGCTAAAAATCGCATGCAACAATTCAAAATCTGAGAAAACTTGGCAAGTAAAGCTATTTATTTTTTTAAAAACTGGGGGCAAAAACAGTCCTTGAGTCCTCCAGGTAGGTCACACACAGGAGAGAATTTCACCTTTTCCATTTGTTTTTGTTGTTGTTGTTTTTACAGGGCTGTTTGACACACAATTTTTTTGGTAGCAGCTTGGCTGAATTAAAAGCAAACAACATCACTTTAGGCTGTTAATGCCGATTGGGGCAATAAACCGTATATCGAGAAAGAAAAGTGTGCCAAAGTTTTCAATTTAGGAACTGCCAGAAAGAAACATCCATTAAAAATTTAAGTTGCCAGTTCTTGCTTTGGTTTGGGGTAAATATCAGATGCTGAATGTTTTTCCAAGAAAACATGCTAGAGAATTCAAGATCAGAGTGCTGAAGTCTCCATGCCAGGGCACGTACTCCACACTTGTTCCACACTCCTTTTTCCCACCATCAATGTGGCAGAGAGCCTCCAAACAGGGCAAGAGTCTGTTCCCTATCTGCTGATATTAACAAGAGCCAAGTGTGGCATTAAAATTTTACTTCTCGAAAGCCTTACCCTGTGCCCACAGCTATTTGGAATAAGCAGAAGATGTCAAGACTAGAAAAAGTAGTTCTGGGGGAGGGATCTGGAGGGAAGTTAATTCAGAGCACTGTCTTTGGAAGTATAGGACAAATGACTGGTTTGACTTTTCAAAAATTATTTTTAATTTCTGAGTGACATCTTACTCCCTTATTCCAAATAGTCTTCAAAAGACAAAATTATTTTCTTCCTCTTCAAAGCGTCCTTAAAGATTGTGTTTGATCCTTCTAGTAGAATTTCTTGGTGATCTCACCAAAACACCAGGTATCTATTTAGTCTTCATTAAAGTCTTGGAAGTAAAAACAAACCAAAAAACAAACCAAAAAAAAAAAACCACCAAAAACCAAAAAAACAAGCAACCAAACAAAAACAAAACAAAACAAACAAACAAAAAACCCAAAAAACCAAAAAAACCAAAAAACCAACCAACCAACCAAAAAACCCCCAACCTTTTTGGAAAAGGGCTTAGAGATTTGATGGCAAGCACAGCAGAGATACAACCATGAGTGATGTAATACTTAAGAATTAAATCATAGAGAGGCACTGAACCTTGACATAAATAATCAAATAACCATGAATATTTCTACAGAGATGTAGCAGAAGGGCTACATCTTAAAAAGATGAGTCCTCAGTTTGTGCAATTTAAGGGGGGGGAAAAGCCCAATGACAATGGGCATAACTTTCAAAAACATAACAGGACAGCACAATAAAGGGATTTTCTTCTCTTACACTACATTATATGTTCTAGAAAACAGCATAACTCACATTTAGCATCCTCCCTATAAAGGAAATCATACTTTTTATTGGGACATTTCATAACTTTGTGTATTTTTTGAGTCCCCAGCCTGTGTGATGTTCACAGCAACACTGCACACGGTTCCCATTCCACCAAAGATCAGGCTAGGCTGTGGTGGCAGCTCCCTGGGGATGAGCCATCCCTTCCTGAGTGCCCCACGCTGGAGTCCATGGCACATTTCACACTGGTAAACACACATAGCACTGTTCTCCAAAAGAGAAGCACAAGAGCCACTACTGCCTTTGCTCAGCTCACAAGAACAGAGCTCTCAAAGGAGCAGCTTTTGGGATCCACCACTTCAAGCACAATCACTTAAACCTCTCCAAGTTCCACAAAGCCTTGATGGAGCAGAGCTCCAGCTCCAGACTGTTACTGCAGGAACCCCAAGCCCTCCCTTGACACCATACTGACAGTAGGCCCTACCAATTCCTTCTGACTTCAGATCACCCATGAGGAATCAAGAAACTTCATCCTTTTCGCACAAGCACCACAGACAAAACATGACCCATCCTTTGAACATGCTGTTTGTTCTGAGCCAGAAACCTTTTCAGTTTAGAGAAAGGACAGCTTCCTAACTATCCCCCCTCTCCAGTAGTATTGGTCCCATCATTTTGATAGCAGGATTTATAGACATAACTGGTTGAATAATCTAAAGTTTCTGGGAAATATCCAAGAAAACCTGCATGAAGTCACAATTACTTCAACAAAAGAAACTCAAAACTGGACGCTCTCTTTATAAACTCCTTGCAAGGGGTAGAAATGCTAGAGCATTAAACAAATCTGGTCTGGCAGTGCAATAAGTCTGAGTAAGAAGCAGTGTTAATTAAACCTGTTAAGGATCAGAATAAAAATTGGAATCTCTCCAGTTCCAACCCAAAGCTGTTCTAATAGGTTATCTACTGTCTTTGCTGTGCCCTTGCCTAGACCAAATTATCTTTTAGCTTTTCTATTGAATGAAGAGAAGGGGTTTAGCTCTCTGAAGAAAAAAAGTGTAAGAAATACTTCTAAGCTGCAGATGAGCTGGGAGAGCTAACCTATGACACAGAGCTCATTCCACCTTGTTGCTCTGAACTTCTGAGGATTCAAAAAGGATTTTTCACCATTGGAAGCAAGTTAATAGAGTCGGAGATAAGTTTCAGGGATGTGACAAAGTTAATTCCCCACCTGTCCACTCCTTGTCATACATCCCCTGACTTACCAGCAGCTGAGGCCAGGAGCTGGGGCAGGGGGACACAGGGCATTGTGTGGCAGTGACAAAGAGTGGAGGAGCCACAATGAGTGATTTGACAGCAATCACTGATCAATGGGACAGTCATCTGTCTATTCTGACATACTGGGAAACAATGTTTTTTTTCCCCACCACAGTTGGAAATTAAAAAATAAAATAAAAAGAATAAACGAAGCAGGCTCAAATGCTTATACCAACCCTGTTAAAGTGGCTTTTTGAAAGTTCATTCACTGTTTCATGCTTACATCTATTGACTTACTCCTGTAAACTGAAAGGGAAGAAGGAAATGTGTTGACTAAATACTGTCATCCCGTGTTAATAAAAAAATCACCATTCAGTTAGATCCTCCTGACAAGCTCACAACTGAATATTATATTTTAAAAACTTTTCTCTAGAACATCAGTTTACTTTGTGTCACTACTTCTGATTTGCTAATCAATTTATGCAGAGCGTGTTAAGAAGAGTGTAAAATTTGCATGGAAGACACCACCAAGTATTACACACACTAAATGGAAATCCCTTCCCCATTGAGAACTTTATAACTGGGGTAATGAAATTTTTATCAGGTCGTAACTTAGAAGATTAGAAGAGTGGTAGCACATTACTCTAAAAATCAAATCTGATTAATGTTTAATTGTAGCAATGTGCAGAGGTATTAATTAGGTGTACTTTCTATGACTCATAAATAGCTATTAGAGCAAAACCAAGAATAATTTGAAGATTAGCATGAAGAGAATGGCATACTTGAGTGGTAAATTCTAATTAAATTGAATGGACTTTGTGTAAAATAATAGAAATTTTCATCCAATATAATAATTTTGATGCATAATGCAGTTATAACAAATTTTCCAGCAATCAAGTCTGACACCTTTTCCTCAGGATATTTTTTTGTGCAGAAGCCACAGGTGTGAATTAAAATTTCATTTGTGCTTTCCAGTGAGAACCACAGGGCAAATCTTAAAGCCTGTTTCCCTCATTTGGTTGTTACTGCACCACTGAAACATCCATGCAAGCTTTATTTAGAAGGTGGGCACAGGTAAGGCTCTGGATCTGTATATTCAAATAAGTGTTGCAATTAAACTTGAAACTCTGAACTCTTACACTTTGTTTTTTTTTTAACAAGTGATCCTCAAAGTCACACAGGGGTTATAAATCCTGTTTCACAACTGCATTTCTCCAGAGAGACACTTTTCTGCTGCATTTGTTACTGAGATGGTGCCCAGGCATATTTTCACTGCTCATTCCCCTTCCTACAGTCTCACAGAACCATTTTTCTCTCCATTACAGAAGATATAGCTTACACTGCATTCCTTAAAATACCACTTCTACTAATAATAAATAAGCACCAACTGTTCATGATATTGAAGAAAATGCTGAAAATATGACCAAGAGGTACCAACATCCGAAGTATATCAAACAAATCCAAGAGTTTTGCTTTTTTATGCCGACATAACAAACTTTAGGTATCTGCTTTTGGCATGAGTTATGTTTTCTAAATGTATTTTAACTAAAACAATTGAAATTGGAATTAACTTCTACTATACAGGTCTGGAACAGTACCAGAATGTAGAACAAATACATAATCTTGTCCCTAATGAAGAAAGAAAAGAAAAAAAGACATGAAACAACTCATCCTGTCTATGTACCTTACTTGTAAATTATATCTTGCAACTACATCCCTGTCATTATTTTAAAACCCTAAATTCATAATCAAAGAGAAGGTAATTAAATGGCTAAGATTTAAAATTTTCTTTCAAAAAAAACCCCAAACAGGGCAGTGATGTAACACCAAAGAAACTTTGCATTTTTATTTTCATTTAATATTAAGATTAGTAGCTAACATCAAGGAGCTGCAGGTTGGCCAGGTGATCCTCTGGATTACCTCTCTGTAATGCTAGAACCATTTTTTTTTTCTGTTGCCATGCAGCAAAAAAATCTTTATGTGGCAGGTCTGCAATGTGGAATTGAAAAGTTTACATTTCTTGAAGGCTCAAAATACACAAGCTCTGCATGACAGGTTTCTATTATGCACTGAGTACCTGCTGCACTAGAAATATCTTGGAAATGCGACTAGAATGAAACAAATTAATTGGCACAGTCTTTGTCAACAGAATATTTTGAATTTTCAAGAAACATCATTATTACTGGCAATGATACTTACTTATTTTCTATTATTCAGAGAATGTGAGGTGGGGAAAAAGTGACCAAAATGTTTTGCCTCAACAATGATGTGAGTTTTTCCCATTTACACTTATGCCAAATACCCTGCGTGATAATTAATTTAATTGCGTGATAACCAATAGAAACCCAACTCAACAACTTAGCTCTCTATCTAACTTTGCAGCCTTGAAACACTTACAGCAGGAATTTGTTTTGAGCAGGAAAAAATATGGGGAGTTGCAGCTGGCTTGTAAAAGGCTACTTATTTTTAAACCACTAAATTGTCTTTTAAAAACATCTTTCATTCTAATGCATTAATTTTTGGTTACAACTATTGATTTTTTTTTTGAATTTTATAACAAGTGATTGATACAGAGAATCATTACATTGCATATGTTAATTAATCAAGCAACTAGGAGACAGAATTCAGATTTAAAGCATCTCAGGTAGCTAGAATTGGTAATAAAAATTTTGTAAACCCCTTTCATAGCTAGAAAAATACCCTCTACAACATGTAAGACAATGTGTCACCTAATTGCTCTGTCTCTTCCATCACTACAGTGCTGAATCATCATGTTCCTGGTCCACATCTCCAGACACATCCAATTATACTAAGAGGCAATAAATTCAGCAGTGTGAAGGGATTTAGAAAAGGTTTTGACCTTTGGAAACATACGTTGGGTTCTAGGAACTGTGGATGTGTCATGTTTCATGTTAAGAGCAGATGCACCATGAAATTTTTCCTTTAATGTGTCCCTAACGCTGGGCAAATCTTACAGTGCTCTTGCCTCCTGCACTTCTAAGCAGTTCTAGAGACAACAGCTAGCAATCCTTTTTGTTTATTTTAACAAAATATAAAGTAAGCCTCCACCCTGAATTTTGATTAAAAATCTTTCAGGATGCTGTTGCTATATGGATCCTTATATTAGAAAAAACAAGCAACAGCAATCATGATTGTAATGACCATAAAAAAGACCATTTTGTCATCAATATACAGCAGATGTGCTTTCACCAAAATTGACTAGAAAATGTTTTCTTTAATATATTTTTTAAAAAAAGAAACTTTTCAAAACCCTCTCCTTCCTGATATACAGCAACAAAAAATAAACCTTCTACATTTTTAAAAGCAAAGAATGAAACAAAGATTCTGTCATCAAGGTGAGTCAAAAGTTGAGTTCTGAAGCCACAGCGTGGTAGTCTGGATCAGGTCCCAGTCTGAAGTAGGTGGGGAAAGAATTTGAATCCAGGTTTCTTCCAGTCCCACTGAAGGCAGCACTAGTTGGTTATTGGTGCCAAGCAAAGAGTCCCTTTGCATTCTGCCTGGTACATTCTATCACAATACTGAAAATTTTCCATGTTCTGGTTTCCATTGAGAAATGAGACTGGGAAAAAACTCATTTTTTCAGCTTACAGAGCACAACTACCTAGATCAGACCACTAGTCTTTCTCCTGCTGCAGCCAGATCCTGTCAGTGAACAGGAGCTCATTACACAGACAGTAATTGGGTAACCCTTGATTTGCCTCTGCAAGGTTCAGGTTTTGTGGTTTTAACTTTAGATCAAAATAACAAGTTTGAAATCCCATAAAGCTTTTCCTGAGAGTGGTGTATGTGCTTAAGATAGGGGGAAAAAACAAAAGAAAGAAATATGAGTATCCCACCCAGGACTTTTATAAAAAAGCCAGCTGAACAGCAGCAGAAAAGCCTGCTAAATTGCCTAAAAATCAGCCCTAAGAGTCAAAGCCCTGCTATTACCTCCCTAACAGGATCAAGAGGAGAAGCACTAGTTTTTCTCTTGACCATCATTTAGTATTACTCAGAACCACAGGCCCACAAGGCAGCACAGCAGAGTGGGGTGCAGGGAAGGCTCTACCACTTTCTCCATCTCTTGAAGAGATTTCTCTACACCCTCCAACCTACCACAGGTTGGTAATGTGCCTCTGATCAGGAACCCTCTTGCAATCTGACACTTAAAAAACAATTACAAAATACTCCAAACCAGTAAGGTTTCTAAAGCTTTTCTGATGTAGAAATCAACCCTGGCTGTAATTTCAAAAAAAATACTAACAATGTTAGGAATGGTTGTGATAATCCTATCAGTAGTACATGTGTGGGAGAGTATGATTCATGCAAAACCATTTCCCTGTCTTGATTTTTCATGTTACTGTACATTACAGGAAAAAGGCAGCACAAAACTCTCAAATATTTTCAGTGAGAAAAGGAAGGACTGTAGGGAACCAATTAGGATGCCAGTAAACCAGAAGTGCCTGTGACTGGTACCTCTGAGGGGTCAAAAGTAATAAATGCCATGCACCAGTATCCTGATATTACACCTGTATTAGGAGATAGTGAAGATTAATACCATAATTAGAAATGTTGAACAACATCTCCATTACAAGATGGATAAAGAGGCAATCCTGACACAGTCGCAGCAACAGATTTATTCCTTATTTTCCTTCCAACACCATGAAAGGACGTACATTATCAGTCTGGACAACTTCAAATATTTTGGGGCAATGAAGCAAATCCACGACCTACCTCTGTGACTGCAGAAGTGCAAAATAAGCTGGTGAAGCTGCATGACACAGCCTGGGGGAGAAGGAGGTTAGACAGGGTGGTTAAAGGAGGGCTCTCCAGAGCAAACCCCAGAACACAGTCCTCTGAGAGCAACATGCACAGAGAATCGAGATTTAGTCACAGGGAACAGTGCCAAAGAGATAAAACCTCTTCCACACTTAAAGCATACCAAGCTTTTATGATATAAGCCTGAAGTTGTGACAACTCTTAATAGCCAAAGGATTTTTTTAAATCCACATTCCATTAAAATCATTAGAAAGCTGCAACACAAATAGTCAGCAATGTTAAGAAACCAGAAAGTTTACATTAGAAATGAAACAGGAAAGCTTATCTTCCATGACTTGGGAGTGATTTTTATCTTTTAGATGAACTTCATGCACTATTGTGACAAGAAACCTTAAAAAACATTTCACAGAGCTGCACAGCTATGTCTGCAGCCAGTGAACTAGCCAAATAGCTCAAAAAACTGAAAAATAAATTCACCCCAATTGCACGTTATTTTTGCAATATAACAAATTGTTTTGCTCAGCAATCTATTTAGCCCATTGAGGTTATTTTGGATTTCCACCAGGATGGTTCAAATTACCTCACCACTCCCACACATCAACCAAAGCAAACACTTGCTAACATTTGAGAGGTGGGTGAGGAGGCAAACTTAGCTACATCACCACCACCTTTCCCACAAGCTGACGAGGAGGCACATGCCAACAGTCAGAGAAGAACACACCAACAGGCCTTTGCTGGGCTGGGGAGCAATTCCCAGCCTTACAGATCCAAGTTTCTTTCCCGCATTTAGCAGCAAAGCAGCTCTCTAGTGTTAAAAAAGAGGGGATGTTGGTATGGCAGAGGGAGAGAAGATTCTACCTGGGGCTGCTGCACTGTCTTGGAGTTTGCTGCTGACACTAAGACCAATGGATATTAAAAGAAAATGCTCAGCAGCAGCTCACTCTCTCCCTTTTCTAGGTCTTTAGGAATGACAACAGATAACCTCATGTGGTTACATACAAGCATTCCTCTTAGATCACTCCTGGACCCAAGCCTTCCAGTTAAAAACTGCAACATAAATGGGAGCATGCAATCTAAGAAGAACCTGTTCTACCCATCCCTTGCTGGCAACAGTGAGCACATGCAGGCTAACTTTAGCAAGAACACACAGCAGAAGTCTCCATGGCATTCCCATCTCCGATAGGAGCGGAGCCTGATCTCAAAAGCATAAATTAACAGGGCCTGCCTACAGAGCCAGCTCCACTGCTAGCCATCAAGCAGAAAGAGAAAGTTTTTTCCAATACCGAGGAGCATTGTTGCAGCTAAACCAGCTATTTCTTACCTTATCCTGACAGACAGGCAACACAAATCAGCCACAGTCATGATTGTTAATAACCTATTTGTACTAAAAGGTGGTTTTCACGACCAGTCACTCTCTCTTCTCTTTTATAAACAAAACAGACCCCATTCCTTCATTTTCTTCTTGAGAATTTAATAAACTAGAGCATTCAATATACTAGAGTATATTGCTGATTCTTTTAGCAGCTGCCTTCTCTCCCTACCTCCTCTTCAAAAGCCAAGCACTCGAAACTGGACGTCCTTCTTCAGCTAAGATCCCAGCAGAACTGTGCAAACATCAAACTTTTCCTCCTCTGCCACCCCCTGTGTTGTCAATGCATCCCAGATTGATGCGTGTCTGTGTCTGCAGCAAATTGCAATCAGCTGTAACTTCCCAATCTTTTCTGCAGAACTACTTCTAGGCCACAATTATTCCTCATTTTATAGCTGTGCATTTGATTTTTCCATCTTAAGGTACAGGAATCGGCGCTTTTCTTTGTAGAAATTCATCTTCCTGATTTCAGATTATTTCTCCACTTTATCAAGCTCATTTTGAATTTTAATCAGTTCTCCACGGTGCTTGCAACCCCTGTCTCCCCTCCTCCCACACTAGCACAGCTTGGTGTCATCATGTACCACATTACAGCTGTGACAAGGAGACGTGCTGGTGGATTTTTTGAGTTTGAATATGCAGGGAAAAGCAAGAGGAAAGAAAAGAAAATCAATGCCTTAGGAATGTCAGTTTAAATAGCCAGCAAAATATCTAAAAAGTAGATTAGGAATAAAATCCCTGAAATCTTAAATGTCTTCCAAAGGAACATCTCAGATGAGTACTGAGTCGTGACAAGTTTTTAGCTCTGGGGAAGATATTGCCCATTAATTCAGCCTTTGGCAGCACCTGTCTTTAAGTATATAACCACATTAATAATGAAATATAACTAAGGAACTTTCTGTGTTTATTTATGGACTAGGCAATATGTGGGGGATGAGTTTTGCAGCACTTTTAGTCTTGTTCCCATCTTAATTATATTATTCTTATATGTTTCCTGGAAAGAAATACCCAAATCATATAGCCATGGTTTCATTATCTCCTCTGTATTATCCACTGATTTTTTAGAATGTATTAACAGCACAGCCATCTTCTTTTAGCCTCAGAGTACATACTCAGGTGTTTTTTTAGGCAAGCAATTAGAAGACTGGAAAGTCTTACAAAATGTTCCTCTGTATTGTTCCATGGAGAGCAAATCTAGAAGCACCAAACAACTGCAGCATCCCATGGCACTACTACAGCCAAGAGTTACTGCTCACTATGCAAAGTGACTTGCAGATGTATACACAAAATCTTGCAATTAAAAGAAAATAAAAATCCTCAAATGGGAAGTCACCTCCAAAAACTGGCATAGTTGCTATCCTACAAACAGTCTATGCATATGGATATATGCTTCCTGCTAAAACCCAACTCTTTTCAGATCAAGGATGGGCAATTTGACATTAAAACATGCCTTATATTAGCTTTATTAGGAATTTCATAGCACATTCACTAAAAAAAACCCTCTTGCTTTGGAAACAAGCAGTAGAAAATTCCCTTGCCTTTTCCTTGCTGAATAGCAGATCTGAACACTACAGAAACCTGGGATATCAGGGAAGGCTCTCTGGGAAGGAAATAAACCAAAACCAACTTGTCAAATGGGACTCCCTGCTGCTGCCTACCATGTGGTGCTCCAGTGAGCTGCATCTGTTCAGCTATTAAACATCGTGGTGAGTATCATACCAACAGCAGTGGCATTATCAAATATGCTGAGTGGATATTAAGGCTGTCTAGCATAATCTCTCCACTTTTTATTTTGGTTGGTAGAAGTTACTGTAAGTAGCTTCATGTATGATAACACTCTTTGTGCTTGTCCCTAAATGAGAGGGTGCTGCTGCATAATCCACTGACAGCCTTAAAAATTCCATCTGCTATGCAAGGGAAACGCTGAGTACTTTTGCTCCAGGAACTCTCTATTGTTCCCTGGAATTCATTAGGTCAGGAAAAAAAGCCCCATATGGGGAACAAGGACATTAATGGGGTTTCACAGCAGACAGGAAGAATGCAGTCTGTTGCATTTGGTTTGTAGGCAGTAAGATGCAAGTCCATCGAGGGGGAGGGCTGAACTAAAAATAAGAAGATATTCCAGACCCAAAGTGGACCATGATGATATCTGCTGAGGCTGTAATGCTTCATTCCCATCCTTCAATCCAGAGGCCTGGGATGAAGAGGAGTACCTGACCCAACAGTGGAATAACAGAGAGAAGACTTTCCAGTCCTGTACAGGCAGCTTTCCTAGCCCACAAAGAATGTGTAATGCTGCGGCAGCAAGTGTGATTTACATCTCCCTGAGGGAACATCTGGACTTACATTTCGTCCTTGACTGAGCATAGATCATCACCTACAAATTCCAGCACAAGAAGTTAAAGCCACATTAGTAGCTTCATGCTGCTGCACTGAAGGCTTCGAGATAATTTCACGGAGAAGTGGCAAAACTGAAGGGCTGTGTCTTTTCTTTGTTCCTCAGCATCCCTTATTCAACGTAGGCTAGGTAATTATCGAAAGCCAGGAAATGCATGAGTCAGTTCTTCCAGCTAATCCACCCTCTGAAGCATTAGCATGTTTCAGGGTAAATGGGCTTTCACAAACAGCGAGATATTTAAGCCTCTCCAAACACTTAACAGGAAAACTCACCTGTTGTTAGTGGGATTGTTACATTAAACATAAGCCACCAGAACACAGAACACTGACAGTATCAGTTCATTAAATCTTTATCCTGTCTGTTATTGTTGCAGGAATTCCTCTGAGTGGTATGATCTAAGCAAAAAAAAAAAAAAAAGAGAGACTTAACAGCAGCAGCAGCCCACTGTCAAGTGGGAAGAATCACTGCTAGATTCAAAGGGAAGGCAAATATTGTACGCCTATGGCTGTTGCTGGGAGAGAAAGGCTGCTCAGTGATCCACCAGCAGTGGAGATGCACTGATGCCAAGGGTGTCAAGCTCAGGTAAGAGAGACAGTGATTAAAGAGCATAGGCAAGTAAATGAAAGGAAGATGAAGATATAACTGGCAGCCAGGGTTTCAGGAAGCACAAATAGATTCCCTGCTCTGGATCTGTTTCCTGCATAACCCTGGTGCAATGAGCTAGTGCAAAAGACTGCAAAAGTTAAGTAAGTTAACTGGATGAAGGTAGGAACCAAGCCCTGTGTGTTCAGTTCCACCCTCCCCTACACCCATCCAGTGATTTTACTCCAGTTCATCCTCACTGATACGTGGTGTGAGGAAACAGGGAGAAAGGCTCAAGACCATGAAACAGTCTAGAAGGAAAAAAAAGCACGCTAGCATTAAATATGAAAAGAAGTTCTCAATTTGGTGATGACACTGAGGCTTCACAGAGCAAAACCTGCATTAAGTAAGTGGTCTAATTAACTAATTGTGAGTTACAATTAAGGTAGTATCTCACAAAACCAGAATAGTATTAAGATGAGCTTTCCTTATTAGCACAAAGTGATTAACTATATTAGCAATATTTGCTTAAACAAATGACTGAAGGAAAGCAGCAGTCTCTGTAAAATTGCTTCTGCACCTCACCTTCCAGCAGTAGTTTTCTGGCTTGATGCAGATCCTGCTCATACTTATATTTCTACAATATTTTCAAACAAATCGATAGTGGAAGTGGTGGGATGAGAATTACTTGGAGTTAGGATCAGAATCTGTTCAGGCCACCAGCAGCACTTTTGCCCTAGTGTCAATAAGCTAGCCCTGCATCAATAAGCTAATCACTCACGCTGGTATTAAAAATAATATTGTTCATACTGCATGTCCACTGAAAAAACACTACACTGGTACTTTGTGCTGCAGTGCACACTTCATCCTTATCCTCACTCAGACCTCATAAATTTAAAAGACAGGGAGTTAATGGGCCAGATCTTGGATTCTGGCTTTTATTTGTAGGAACAAACCTTGATCTGTCCTGTGCAAACCTGGCCCTCCTTCAGTGGGCCAACAGCAGTCTGAGAGTCACTGACCCTTATTCAAGCTGCCATTAGAAGATAAAAGCATAGTCTAGGATATGCTGAAAGTGATGCCATTGCTCCAGTCTGTCCTTTTTTTTTTTTTTTTTCCAAACCACACATTCTCAGCCCAAAGTGCCTAAAACCTGTCTCCAGCCTGCACTGTCATGGCTTCTGACACACTGGGTGTACATGCCTTCCACTTGGTGTTGAGCCAGGCATGCCCAGCGGGGAGGAGGGAGTGCAAATCTTCTTGTGCTTCTCTAAAATTAGACAAGAACCAGGCAGGAATAAGCTAGGAAATACTATCAGGGCTGACTCTCTTTTATGACTACGTATAACAAACTGTATGTGTTTATTATAAATAAAACTATATACTAATAATATAAGCATATAATATAGACAATATTATATCTATGTCTAAATATAATGAGGAGAATATTATCCCCGTAGGATAAGTGGACAAAAGTCTGCTCTTGGATTTCGCTCTCAGTTATCTGGAGCTCCCATTCTCCAAATGACAATAAATTCCTGTATTTCAGTCCTCCTTCATTTGGAGGATCAGCCAGGTTACGGTGAACACCTCAACTGCTCTGCTACTGCAAATAGTCAAGTATCCTTTTAATCTTAATAAAGTTGCTAAAATGCCTGCTAAATTTTTCATCGTCGCGTTTTATACATGGCACTGTTCTGGGAGAGCTGGTGCCAAGTTATTAAAGTATCTGTAACTTTCATATGCAAGGATGTTGGCTAGTAGCCAGGGCCAGGAATTTTGAATT
The DNA here is from genome assembly GCA_013397815.1 of Aleadryas rufinucha. Lineage (NCBI taxonomy): Eukaryota > Metazoa > Chordata > Aves > Passeriformes > Aleadryas > Aleadryas rufinucha. The sequence goes on from VZTH01010125.1 coordinate 848,819, forward strand.
ACAAGTATGTGATTAGATCGTGATGGGTCTAAAACGTCAATGAGAGGATGAAACGTTAAGTAGTGAAGGTGGGAGGCAAGATGGTCTATTTATTTATCTGTACATCATAAACTACTTCTTGTGTCCTCATTTCTGAAGCCAGAAGTTTGTTATTTATATGTGAAAAGCCTTGACACAAAGGGATAGAACTTCTTATTCTGGCCACATGCTTATTTGCTTTGTTGTTGCTGCTTTTGTTTTTTAATTAAGCAGAAATTATCAATGGTTCTCATCAAGAAGTTCTTCCATGTGAGTGCACCATACAGTTCCCACCTGAGGTGACTCCCCTGTTCCTTCCTATGCCTCATTTCATGGGAAAGAAAAGGTATGTAATCCCTGAGACCCCTGGACGTTTGTCACCTGTTTTCATTGGGGTTCACTGAGATTCACTGGGACTGCTAAATTGGCACAACACACGGATTTGTGCTTGAGGACATGGCAGAAGAACAAGCTATAGAACAAGGGAAAGGGAAGAGAAAGAAAGAATCCTTGAAAATATGACAGGATGTAATCCATAGAGTACTTCAGATCTTTAAAAGTGACAATGTAAAAAATTAGAGGAGCTTTATGAAGAGGTCATGAGCCTCTTCAAGTTTGTGCTAATTAAATATGCTTGGTCTTGTGCTTGCCTTTCCAAAATGGTCCACTTGAGTTCTAAAAAATGCAGAGTTTTGGTTATTAATATAACATGACCCAGGCCAAACCCCTTCTATTCCTAATCTCGTCTTATTTTTTTAAACTCAACAAGAAAATTAAGTTCCATGTTTACTTTCTGTCTTCGTGCCAGATCTAAGGTTCTATTTGTGCACAGTTTGCAACAGTAAAGTCATAGGAAGACTTGCCACCAAATTCAGTACCAAAGTTTTGGACCTTAACCAGTTCTGCCAACAGATGGATTCGATTTACAGTGTAATCTTGAGATATGCAGGATCAGAAGGGAATTTAAAATCCATGACCTGGTCCGGACAACAATTTCATAAACGCCACAGCCACATGCAATTCTTTCCATATTGTTTTCAGATGATTCTGAGATATGTGGGCCCATCAGAAGCGTTTCAGAGATCTACTCACCCTCAGCCAGGCCTTACACCTTTGCTAGAAGGAAGCACTTGGGGAGGTTCATCATTGTTGAGGGCTGGAGCCTTGTGCCACTGACACGGTACTTTAGCTGGGAACTTGGGTCCTGCTGGCTGTGCAATTTTCTCTGGTCAAGGGACTGGCAGGTGGTGACCCCATTACACAGCATGCTTTTTTAGGAAGGATGCTTGTATTCTCTCAAAAGCACAAAAGGAGCAGGATGCATAAAGGAGTTATTTGCTGGATAGAGGGAAGTGAGAATTTCTATTTTATCCCAAGACAGGGGAAGAAAATGAAAGGGGCTGGCTCCCTCAAGCACATTTCTAGGCTGAGGAGCCAGGCAATCAGCTGGGAGATCAGACCTACCCATACTGGTACACTGGACCTGCCACAAAACATCAGGATTTCTCCTTGCAGTGCTCCATGATGGCAGTCAGAGTCAAACTGCTTAATTACATCAGCTGTACAAATTCCATTCATATTTTTCATACAGTAAGGTATCAGTCCGTTCTGTGCCAGAATTAGCACATTTCCATAACCTTCCCTCAGCAATCTGGCCTGTTTATGGCAAGAACAGACCACTGTTGCTCAATGTGCAGTAACAGATCGTGCAGAGTATTCAAGATGAGGCATTAACAAACAGCTTATATAATAAAAACCCTTTTCAGAGCTTTTTTAATCTTTGTCTCTGCTAATACAAAAGAATAACTTAACTGCATGGTTTCAAGGCATGGCTTGACCATCTCAGTGATTCATTTATTTTCTTTCCTACAAAGTTAGATCTTTAACCTGATCAGTGAGGTAAATGATTGCTGCATTTAGCACAAATTCCCTAGATTAATTCATTGCTCCCATTCTAATTAACTTAATGTTTGTGTGCATTGAATTGCATTCTCACCTGCCTGTCTAGTCCCATAAATGATTCTTCTTTGATTGCACTGTTTGTTTTTATCCAAACCCTTAAGCAAGTCTGGAAATCCTTCTTCCATAGCAATTTTCTTTCAGTTTAAAGTTTAAAATATAGTCTGGTTGCTGAGTTTTTTGTTCCCCAAAGAAACCAATCACTGTCCATAACAGTTAAACTTCCGATAGCATTTTTCATTCACATACATAAATAAAAAAAGAAATCACAAATAAATATCCCATCTATAAGCATAATAAGGAAATATCAAATACTAATAGAATTCTGGATTAGATAACATCAGCCTTATGAAATTTTCTTGTGCTTCAAGGTAGCAGAATATTAAAAAACACAACTCCGATAAACATAATGGTCCAAAGTCTTTCCAGGGCTCCAGAGTGATCCCTGATGCCCACTTAGCTGATATGATGATGACCTGGTTTTCAGAGGTGCTGACTACTTTCAGCTTCCATTGACTTTAGCCGATGTTGTGCATGTTCAGCACTTTTAAAATATGAGATTTCTGAAAACTAGGTCTGCCCTTTTATTTTAAAATCCTTTCCTGGATGTGAATAATTCAATTTTAAATTCAGTACTGTTTCATGAATATACAAGCCTTCCCAAATCTTTGCTTTCCATAGATACACATATAATAATATGGAATTCCAGATTTGAATGATGATTATTAGAAGAAACAATATTCTAGAAATATTATTTTTTAAATATTATTTAACTCTTCCTGGGAAAATTAATTAGCTCCAATACAAACCACTAAAATCAAAGGTATTTTTATCATCAATCTCACTGAAAGTACATCCAGCTCTCTAGGAATTGATCCAAATACAACCAAGTCAATAAAAATCAATTGACTTTCCATTAGACATTAAGCCCAAGAAGTATTCAAAAGAGAATAACAAATGCATTTGTCTTAAGACATTGCAATTCTTTCCCCAGTACACTCAAACACAGAACTCTGATCCTCACTTGAATTCTTCTTCTGTTCGACTGGGGGAAGGTCATTATACTTGCCTAAGTTAAAATTATCCATATTTTATGGATACGTAAAATAAAGTCTAACAGAGTCAGCTATTAAAAGCCTGGTGTAGCAGAATACTGCATATGTAAAACTAAGAGACAGAGGGAGAAGAGTAGGAAATAATACTCATTTAAAGTTTGCTGGAAGTTTAAAAAAATTTCAAATAAAAAATGTCATTTCCCCCATATATACTTTAATATATGTAGTATGTAAATATTTGTGACAAAGAGCATGAACTGAGTTTATCCATGATCCAAAACTCTATTTTCTGTAAGACAGACAATCTTTCCACTCCCATGACTGTTCACCTCAGTCATTAATTGAAACTCTGAAGGCTTCACAAACATCTTGAAAATCTAAGGATGATATTGATTAATCCATCATGGCAGTAATGCTACATCTTCACAGTATTTCAGGTTAATTGTGTTGTGCCTTGCATATATTGATACCATCTGTTTTAACCATACCATATTTTTTCAGGTAGTGTGTTAGCACATCTTTTGAAGTAGTTTTCCATGCTTTATCATCACAGTATTAATCTTATTGGTTAACATTTCCCCTAAAATATTGCTTCCTAGTGACATGAAATAGAATGAAAAAAAAATATCTATTACAATCTACCCTGAGTTTTATTTCTTTGTATTTTGATATATTTTCTATGTCCTAGATACAGACATACTGTCACTGATCTCTCACTGGAATCACAGGGCATTTTCCCCCCACTTTCCCCCAGAAGAGGGTTAGGACAACATTCAAAACATTGCCACATCTGCCTTATTCCTTATTTTAGACCTTTGGATGTTTCCTATCGGAATGATCACCACCACTCCCCCTAAATCAGCGGATCCATACCTGTAAATGAGCTTAATTAGTACATTCTCACCCTGCCTGAGTTAAGATAAGTGGCCAGTTCAGCCTAAGAAGCTCGTGTGCCCTAGGCTGAGTGTCTTCTCTGGAATGCCAAAGCTCTATACTTTGAAATGCTCTGCTGGCCTTATCCTCCATACAAACTTCTTGTTCTCAACTTCAAAATCAGCCATCACCATAAAAACAGCTGCTTTGTGCTCTGCAAATACTTTGATTTTCAAACAAATGACACAGACAAAGAGGACACAGAAACTGCTGCTTCTTTCCATCAGGCATACAAAATGTTACATTTTGTTACAAAGTCTTTCATTTTAACAATGAAAGACGAAAACATAGCATAATTTATACAGGTTTTATAACGGCTGAAGTCTGTTGATGGAAATATATCCTTCTTCTCAAGCACAGCAAATACCCCTTGTGCCACACAGGAGAATAACAGTTTCCTATGCTACCAGCATTGCCAGAAAGAGCAATATAACAGAACTTCTTAGCCCTCTGAGGTGATATCTTTGTCTAACTTCACTTTGTTCCTCACCATAGGAAAGCTAGAAATTCCAGGTAGCAACCGCACAGTGTCTGTGGAAGACAATGATATCCATATATTTGTACACTTTTCTTTCTAACGACTTGGAATGGCAGGGTGGGAAGAGAAGAAGAGTGGAGGTAGGAACAGGAATCTCTGACAGAATTACCTAAGGGCACTAGAAGTCAGACAAAAAGCTAAGGACAGGAGTCCACATGGTGATTAATTGAACATTGCATGAAAAGCATTTTTCCATGTGACATGGAAATGGATGTGGACCATGTCATGAAAAGCAGAAAAAAAGGAAGCTTGCCATAATTATCAGAGCTATCTGTCCTTCATTTATCCATCAACAGGAGAGGAAGTGGCAGTAGACTTTTAGGTTTGATATCTATTTCCTCTTGAACTTGATCTCCCAGCAGCGACAGCACAGGAGACAACTTCCATAAGAGAAGTCAAGTGGTTGAAATGAAAGCTAATTGCTGCATCTCTGGATGACTAAACCATTTTAAAATCCCTTTCCTGAAGTACTGTGATGCATACGTATCATACATATAAACAGTCCTTTATATTTATGTTGCTACAGTACAGGTGGAGTTTTTTAATAATTTGTCTTGGAATATAAAATATTTGCACTAGAATTATTAAACATCTGGTAGCAATGCAGACTACACATTTTTTAAAATGTTTCTCACAACAATGCTTAGTTGGAGAGGTTTAATGATTACCTTAAATAAATATGTTCCTAACCTAACACCAAAGCTGTGATTCAGATGATCAAGCAGCAATTTTTAAAATCAGAATTTGTTATGAGCTTGATTTCATTATTAGGTTTACCTTGTCTTTAAGTAAACAGAATAATAAAGAGGGCAAGCACACACTAAAGTACCGTAATCTAACTTGTAATTTCCTCTTCCATTTCTAGAATGAAGAAGGTTAAGAGCAAGCTACCTCAAAGCTCTTAAGCACCCTCTCCAACATGCTCGTGAGGGTTATAATCAAAGATTTTTTTAAAGCAATAGTTCCAAACCTTTTTTGCCACCACACACAGGTGAGTTATCCATGCACAGAGCATCTCAAGGTACACAGGCACTTATTGCTCATGCGTATTCATTGCACAAACAGGTGAGTGGGTACATGCAAAAGAACATGCAGAATTAGACACTTCCCTCCTTCTAGTTTTACCTTCTTCCACTACCCATAGCATTTTTCTGGTTGTTTAGTAGGTAAGACACTCCTAGTGGCATCTCAACATTGGTGAAAGGAGGTTTTGAATGACAAACCCCTCCGACTGTTTTTATTGCAGCTGGTTTAACACAGTAGCTGCCAATACGAACACACTTAGAGCCAATTAAATATTTTTCAAACATAACATATACACAGACCTCCCTGTTTCTATGTTCTCTTCATTTTTATAACTGGATATCTCACAATATCTTTCTGAGCTAAAATAGATCTCAGGTGAAATTCTCAGAAGTATCTGCAGTTCAACTGACTTTAATGAGATATATGGTCTTTGGTGTCACAAGTGCTTTTGAAAATACTGCCTTTCAACTTCCCTTTGAATACTATCCTTATTTGAATTAGATTCCGGGAAATTATATCCCAGTAGTTTTCCAAGCTTTATCTATCACTGACAACCCTTATAAAAATCCTTGCCAAATGTCTTAGGATTTCAGGTCAATCCCTCAGTGTCTCCACTCTAGAGACAGACTACACTGAAGCTGCTCTCGGAAGGTCAAACCTCATTCCAGTGAAATTTCACACAGTTACCATTCTGCTCTGAAGTAGAGCAGGCTTCAGGGAGGTTCCCGAAGTCTCTTGCAAAGGCAGCAGGGGGAGGCCAATATCACCTCATAGGGCAGGATGATAAAAAGCTTTTTGCTGCTTCACAGAAATTTCAAAAGAACCAGTAAAGTATAATTTGTCATTTTCCCCATCCCTATTAAGCTGGTAGTGTTTCTGACCATGGAAAACTCTCAATTATTCTTTTATTTTACCATCTGTTGATACAGCATGGATATAAGAAAGCTATTTGAAAAAAAAAAGATTGAAAACCACAAACAATTATGAGCAGGCAGTAATTTTTCATCTCAATCTCATCATTAATGAATATAATGTTTGTTTTAGAATAGGAAAATCATGGCTAGATGGAAGAGCAAACAAATATTATAGTTTTGATAGACTTCAGGTATAGTAAAATTACAAGGAAAACATTCCTTTGTATGTTAATGAACAAGAAAAAACTGTAAGAAGAAAGTAACTCTGTCAACCACAGTGTGTGTGTTTGGTCTGAGATTGCAAATAAAGATGAAAATGATAACAAGGCACCTGGTGATTGGAAAGCAAATATTTAAGTTCTGTCTAGTAACACAATACTTGCCTTGAAATATGTAGGCTCTCAGTTTTTCTGGCACCTGGGAGAAGTTGCTTTGTTCACATTTTTAAAGTAAGATTGCACAATACCAGCCAACTATTTTGTCCATGTGATTCAATGTAAGACAAGGATATAGACAACCTCTGAATTGTATTTAAGGTTTTCTTTCTTTCTTTGTTTACTCAAGCCAGTAAAAAAATTTTAAAAATCACCTTTGTCCACAATGTAAGAGTGCCTTTGCAGAAAAAAGAAGTCTGGTAAGATTGAATACCATAATTCCCTCTAATTTTGAAAATTATTACTGCTGAATGTTTTCTGAGGGTAAAAGTGTAATTGGTTATAGATCAATAAGTAATTTCATTCAAAAGGAACTTAACTCTTCCTGAAAGTAGAGACATTCTCAAATAAAAATCAAACTAACACATTAACAAAGTTCAGACTAATCTAAACAACACATTTTTATACTGCCCTAGTTATGTTTTTCTCAATTGATCATTTATTTATGATGCCATAAAACTCCACATGCTTTCAAATTTGATTGCTAGTTCCTTGCTTTAAGGCAGCTGAAATTACGTTTTTAGACTTCCTAGCCTGACAGTCTTCCTTTCTGCTTAAGATGTACCATCACAAAAGAGTGGTGAAATCAGAGGACAAATTCTAATATTAACAGTAAGTACAGTCAGCTGTGATACACTGCAATTCCCCCATCAGATTCCAGATTAAATCCCCCAGGATAAACATACCTTCCTCTGACAATGCTAAATTCTGTTCCATGTAATTACACTGCAATAAACTGCTCTATCTGTACAGGTAGCCCAGTATGATTTTTAATTGAAAAGCCATGAAAAGTAGCACTGTAGCAAATAAAAGGCATTTTGCATATGCCTGAGACCCTATGCAGCATCATATGCTATAAACCAGTATCATTTAGCTCACTATTGACCCCAAAAGGTTCATTAACTGCTATAATTACACTCAGACAAAATAAATTTAAACCCCGCAAACGTAAGAACAACCAAGACAAGAAGAAATCTCGTGCCTTTGGTGCTGATACTTACGATATGCAGCTCTAAATAATCTCCAAGGCCAGTAGAACTGTCCACTCGCACCAGCACAGCCTCTTTTTGCACAGTGCTAAACCCTATTGCCAGTCTGTCCGCTCGAGTGCTCGGCCGGTCGTTAGGAGGCCACGTGTAAGTGATTTGTCCACCACCTTTGCTAAAGATATACGTTGTCCCCGCTGTAAAAAAAAAAAATAAAAAAGAAATAAATATAATCAGCCCACTTGCACCGGTGCCAACCCACGTGGAAATCACATGCCCTACAAAAATCAGGTTCTCACATAGCAAATGGATTCATAGACTATATTTCAACATGAAGAGGTATTTATCTCTAAAGATTATGCAGCAAGTGAAATATTAGTGGGTTTTATATTGTGCAATCAGCACAGAATATAACTTAATTGCAAATGAAATTACTTGAAATACCATAGCTCTGATTCAGAAATGCATATCTATTTGGAAGGGTTCTTAAGCTTATGCTTGATGAACATGTTTCTGTGATGTGTAGAACAGGGATGAGTTAAACCAAATGCTTTCCTCAACTGGGCCTATGGGGAAAAATCAAGTAATTCCAGTTGTGTCATGGCTGACAAAAAAAATGCAGCTACTTATTTACACAGTGAAAATGATACACGATGGTGGCCAGCAGAGCAAGATGTTAACAAATACATTCAGATAAGACTTTTACAGATCTGAGGTTTATCATCTTGTGACAGATGGGGATAACAAATGGAAACATACTTTACTTGTCATGTCAGGACAAAGAGATTAGTCTACCATCTGAGTAAGCAATGGCTTATTTGCATGATGCTCAATGTATATCTTTTAAAAGTGGAAATCTTTAGGCATTATATCCAGGGTGCACTTACAAAATCTATAATCTGTTTGAAACAAGTGTTGTAACCCAAAATCACTTAGCACTCAGGTGCTTAACTTCATCACCCGCATATTTCCTCAGAACTAAAATAGCAGCATACCCAGACATTTTCAATTGAAAACTTGTATCTTAACAACAGCAACAGCACAGAGCAGGCAAACTGTGCATGCACTTGATCTTTCATTGGAAAAGTCACTACAAGCTGTCCACTCCTTTCCCATGATGACAGGTCAAAGCTTAGGGAGATAGTAAAACTAGACATCTATATTTACAATGCATTAACCTATCTGTCCTAAGCTGTCTCAGAGTGCAGCTACTCTCACTTTGATTGCATTTTATCTATTTTTATTACATTTTATCTATTTTATTAAATAGGCAATGATAGGACAAGCAGGAATATTTTTAAACTAAAGGAGAAAAGATTTAGATTCTATACCAGAAAGAAATTCTTTACTCAGAGGGTAGTGAGGCGTTGGAACAGGTTCTCAAGAGAAGTTGTGGAGACCCCATCCCCGGAAGGCCAGGTTGGATGGGGCTTTGAGCAACCTGATCTAGTGGGTGACATCCCTGCTCATGACAGGGGGGTGGAAGCAGGTGGAACTAGAATCTTGGATGTTCCTTCCAACCCAAACCATTCTATAATTCTATGAAAAGTAATTCAGTTTCTTTCACCCAGCACTCTCACTCCATGCTTCCCGTGTCCATGTAAGGAGATGGTGCATAACCACATAATGGTAATTTTCTTACTTTCTTTCAAGGTTGACCAAAAATGCCATGAGCATATAAAGGGATCTAAAATCCCTTGAATGTACAGACTTTTAAAACCAAAGCCAAGAAGGACTGTACAATTACACAACTTGTTCAACTCCCAGATGTCTCAAAATCTTACTGTGCTACTGAGCAAGACTGCTTTGTGTCAGTCGTAAAGCAAAAAGGACACCTGGTCTTTTTGAAAAGATCCTCTATATTTATTTCTAGCATCACTTTTCCTTTATGGAATTACATGCCTATTAATTAGGGTTTTTTTCCAGTGACATTAATTTGTAATAATTTATGCACTGTGCGTAGCCCTAAAACCACTGTAAATCTCATTTTATATTAATACACTTGTGGGATAATTTCACTGTGCTTCAAATAGATCTGCTGGCTTTTCTCTTGATGCCAAAACACCAACCTGCATGTGTTTCAGGAAAGTTTGTCAACTTCCTTCAGCAAATACAAACACAATAGCAGATCTGTTATTTAAGGTTTCACTTACACTTTAAGTGAAATCAGGTTTTATCTTTATTAAAAAGAGTTTTTCAAGAGTAATCAAGATTGGGGCTGTGCCAGGATTGGTAATGGACATGGGGCAAAGGCGTCTGGTTTAGGAATGTGTGAGACAAAACCCTCACATCCTGCTCTCCCACCCTTGCTGCTTTCCTCCTAGGCAGTGAAATGCACAATAATCTGCTGTGTGTCGTCAATCTGCAGTTACAACATATCCCAAAGCAAAGACACATTAGACAGGTAATGTCACTGCTGATGGTCCCCAAGTTCTCCTCTTTGCTGCTACTGTTGGCTTCAATCCCCAACTGATGAGTTGGGACCTTCATGGAGTTTATGTCACTGTGGTGTCTAGAGTGAAAGGATTTGTTCTGTGTTGATGAGAAACTCAGGGCTTGATCCAAAGCTCATTAAAAGCAGTGACAGCCTTTCTGTTGACTTCATAAAACATTGTGTCAGGTCATGAATGAGGTTCGTATAAGTAACAAAAATGAGAATGCTAAGAAAAAACAACTCCTTACACCTCAATGTCACAGATGAAACTGTTAGAATAGTACCTAAGATTTAAGCGGCAGTGCATAATTCTCCTTTTCTTGGTTGTAACAGATGTGTTTACCCAATTTAGAAGACAAAGAAAAAGCCTGCCAAGCATGGTGGAGCCATACTGAATACAATGACCCAGAAGAAAGTCTTCAGATCTGAACAATGAGAGGCTCTGCTGTTCTTATTCAGAGTGAATCTTTGCGGCATTTTTTTGTTAAATACTGCCCTTCAAATCAACCGGTGAAGAGCAATTCATTCCATACTGCTGCCGCATTGAAGGCAAGGTCAATGTCAGCGGAGCTGGATAAATCTAGCTGTAAATCTGAAACTACATAGAATAAACACCAAAGTTAAAAAAAGTATCTTTTATCCACGAGAACATGTGGCTTATGGGTTTTTACGAGAAAGCTTTCCCTCCTTTATAACTGCCCATTTTGTAGCTCTTCGAAGTAACTGTGTGTCTGGTAAAAGACTAATTAATCCATGCTGATGAATACAGATCTGCCTCTGTCTGAGCTGTACGGGGAGTCACGTTCTTCGAATTTCCTGTATTAATTATGAAAAAAATGGGTCGGAAGCCATTTGAGAATAGATCCTCTGGTGTTTATATTTCAAGAAAGACAAATATAATAATGCAAAATTTATTACTCTGGGATTGATCTCAGCTTATAGCCCAACCTCCCATTAACTATTAAAAGCTAGAAACTGAGCAGTTGTTGGAAGCAGCCCTCCTTGCTATCAGTTTTGGACATGTTAAGAAACAACAGAGGAAGCCTAATTCACTCGCTTCATAAAGGCTTTTATGCTCTCTGACAAACCTTATAATGTCTCTGCCTCTCTTTCAGAACATTGTCACGAAACCCCAGTCATCTTCCTCCTCTCTCTTAGCTTGTGGCACTGTGTTGTTTGGGGTTTATCATCTCCAGAGAATTGAAAGCAGCGGAATGATAATGTTAAGAACAGCAATGCCATCAGCACAGTACTTGTAAGCAGACAACTCTGTAACATGCCAGTTATATCTCTCAGCCACAGAATTTACTGCATAATTCTTTATGCTTCCATGCATCCACACAATGTTTAGGAAAAATGTCCACACAGCTCTTTGAAATTCTTACCCGTGAAAGCATGGTTGCCATTGTAACAAAATGCCAGTGGTCAAGATACAGTAATGTTTTTTAATGGCCTGGGCCTCTGAAGTCCTACTTGTTTGCAAAATTCATCTTTATGAAATAGTGCATTCATTTTGGCACGGTCTGGCAGCAACTCAGGGACATCTGCTTACCTCTACAGCATTAAGCAGATAAATATTTTGTTTAGTATCCATTTACTGTATTTATTATTGTTTATGACTGCAAAGCTTTTCAATATTTATTGCTCTGAAGTCACATTTGATGTAGCTTAATAGTTTGCTCAAACCAACAACAAATCAACAGCTTTCTGCTTTCCTGATGTTCATTCCAATTTTGAGTTTAAGGTATATTGCACTGAAGAGTAATGTACATAATTCCATTCCCATGTAATGTAAGTAGCATAATGTTTATTTTCAACATTCACATCAGGTTTCAGGTGCTGGTGAAGTGAATACAATGGTTTGATTGAACTCTGGACCCTAATAAGCTGTGATTCCATCACACTCTGTGACTGAAAAGCTGAAGACTGAAGCCTGCAAAGTTCAGTAATGAAAACTATTAGCTGCATTTTCATTAATAGAAAAGCAATTTTTAACTATTATAAAAAATATGAAGGGTAAGGACTGCTAGTAACAAGAAATTACCCAATAATGTAATTTTCTTCTTTCTGCATCTTATCAGTACTTCATTCTGGGCTACAGTGTGAACCCTCTTATTCCCATTGGTAAGTAATTACTTGCATTGATAAACCTGCTGAATCCAGTGAGACTATTTGTGCAGGCTAGTATTAATTACCAAGAATGAAGAATTTACAATATGAAAACATATATACACACACACATGATTTTTGTCCAAACATCTATATGAAGGCATTAATTGCATTTATTATGTTCAGAAGAGCATATAAATCCCCATTAATACTCATTTTTACACATTCATCTGTAATGAAAGTGTGCATTTTCAGTCCACACAAGCTGAAGTTCAGAATGTACACAAAATTTCTGTATATATATTTGTACAGATTTTCTAAGGTAAGTAAAGAAAAGAATTTTTCAAACCAGAAACATGATGCACCAGGGGGAGAGAGGGAGAGGAGGGGGTTTCAAATTAATCCATTTGGTGGATTAAAATACAACCCTTCTGTATTTTTTCTTCCTAGACTTTGATGTGTTATTAATTATTTACACAGAAGAGAGAAAATATGAAACAGGGTTGAGGTGAGGAGAGTATGGCCATTAGGGTTAACCATGGGAAGGAGACAGAAAGAGCTGCTGGAAGAAGTATTTCACTCTAAAGACCAGATTCAACTGAATGCTTCCTGAAGGCATTCTGATACACTCTCTCCTACAAATCTGGGCAGGAGCCTGAATATGGATTTTAACTGCTCTCCTGCAAGAGCAACATTAGGTTATTTAATAGTAGGAGAGGTGTATTGCACGGGGGAAGAGAAAATGTTCAAATGGATTATTGCCTGTAGCTCTCCAAAGAGCTTGAGCCCCAAGGGTAGGAATTGATATCTTATTTTCTGGCCAGATTCTCTTAGGTTTGTGGATAATAGGGTCTAGGAGTGTATTTGTGATGTTCCTTTGACCAAGCTTAGCAAGCCTTGATAAAGGTTCAAAGTTTTCCTGGAAATTGGTTGCTACTCCAAACAATTTCTAGTTAGGTCCTTGAACCCATCTGACTGCATGCCCGAACTAGGACTGTTACAAAGAGTCTTAACATTTGTCACCTGTAAGGTCACAGACTGCACAGCATAATTCCTTATTTAGTTCATTGATCTTCCCTTCTTCCAGAGTAACTGTAAGAAAACTCACTGACCAAAGCAGCATGGACAAAGATCATTGCTGGGTTTTGTTATTAATATTGTCATTAATGATATCATCTTCTCTCTTCAGCTAAAGATGCTGAGGAAAATAAAGAGAACAGAAAATGTCTATGTGTCTCCTGTCAGTCTTTTATGGAATCCACATTTCACTGTGCTACAGCTGAGCTCTAAATTTCAATGTTTCTGTAAGAGAGGCTGAAGCCACATCATTTCAACACCTCAACCAACTCAATCAGCTGGAGCAATTAATTTAAATGAGCCAACAAAGCAGTATCTACTACTAATTCAAACAAAATTTTACATTGCATTATAGAACTCCTCTTCCCAAAACACTAAGGTGACCCTGATTTGCTTTATCAGGCTCTAAAAGACTTTTCATCACATTGCATCCAATTTTTCAGAGGGGTCTGTAAACCAGTGCTGTGTGAGGTTTATTATATTTGGCTAACCCTAAGAGCAGTCTCCAGGTAAAGGTCTAAGTGATAACAGAACCAAGACAATCTCAAGTCATGCTGAGCATCCTGCCCTTTGCAGTGGCATTTGTTGAAGATGCAGGGTACTAACACAAAAGTTTTTTCCTCAGACCAGAGAAAACCCCCTAAGAAAACCACCCCTTTCTCTACTTCTCTTTTCTTGCAGTGTATGGCATTGATATTTGGAGAGCTGTTTATGTTTCACCTTGCATGCAATAACAAAGCGGGTAAAAAAATACTCCATTCCTGTTTCAAAAGTTTGTGTAATTTAAATTCCCTAGTTGCTATCCAGCTCTATTGATTTCAATAGGGTCACTAAATGACAAACAACTAAAATCTGTAACAATGGCTCAGCAAATACATATATCTATAAAGAACAACTCTTACACAGCTTAGCATCAGTATTCCAACTCAGCATCATTCTTAGCATCATAAATGAAATAGTTAAAATAAAAGTTTAAAAGAATTTAAAGAATTTTCTAACTAGAGTGATTTTAATATTTTAAATCAAATAGCATCTTACACCTCAAATGACCCCATTGATTTAGATTAAATCACTTATCTGGAGTAAAGTGCTACTCAGCTTGAGTAGGGACATTGAACTAAGAGACTCCAATTGTGCTTAAAATGAATATAATTTTGAGAAGGACCTTAGCTAAACAAGAGCTAGCTGAAAGGACTCTTAAGAGAATAAAAATTAAGAGTATCTGTACATCTGACTTATTAACAAAACATGAGTTGATTAACTGAATGTCAATGGACTTGATAGTATTAAGGCACTGATTCTGTAAAATTATTTTTATGAGCCTTGAAACGTCAACAGGAAAAAAGTTCTGTGGTTTGCTGATCTCATAAATATGTTCACTTTTACAAAAAATCACTATCTATTTTATGAAAAGATACAGTCTAACACAAATCTGACACAGAGTGATAAAAAAAATTATTGTTCTTCTCCAGACTCTCTCAGTTTAAAAATTTTATGGGCTGCCAATAACCTATCACTTTTCCAGTATAAATGCTGTTCAAAATGAATTTGAAACATTTCTGTATGAAATGTAAGGCAAGTAATTCCCCATTAGGGCCTTGGACCTTTATGCAATGTAGATGGTTAGAAAATTATGTATTTTGGAAATTAAAGCCTGCTTTAAATGTCATATTGCACTCAACATGAAACATTTTAATCCATTATAACTCTATTAAAGGTAACAAGGATACAACATCTGATTCTTCGAGCTTGCGAAAAAATCAGATGGAAATTAAAAGCCAAATGTCTATAAATAAGGGAAGGTTTTATTCCTCCTACAATCTTGTCAACATATAGTTAAAGATAAATTTTTTGCATGCTGTCTACAGAAGTGGAAATTGCATGGTTGAGAAACACATATGAGAAGGCAATGGATGGAAAAGTATTTCCGAACAGATACAATGTAAAGGCATTGTTAAGAAAACCATCCAGGAGCCACTCTGGAGTCACTCTCACACCACCTGAGCTGGGACTGAGGGTCTCCCAGCTACATCCCCACACTCACACAGTCACACCAAGTCTCCTCACCAGCTCCTTCCTGGGCTTCCCATGGCAGAGTCCCAGACATCCAGAGCCTTAAAATAGTTTAGTCATGGTACAATTACAAAACAACAGAATAACAGAATAAAATAATAGCTCAAGCTAGTGCCTTCAAGGAGGGACCCTGAGCAAAGGAGCCCCTGGGCTTTTATAACCTCACAGTCCAAGCATGCCAAAGTCTGTGTGGTCAGATCCTGCTGTCCCTGAGTGTCCAGTCCCCTGACTGGGCCACAGGTCCCCATGCCCACTTGGCCTCAGGGTCAGATTCCTGGCCCTCAGAGCCCAGCCTGCAGCTCACACTGCAGCTGCTACCTGAGCTACCTGCACTAAACATACTCCTCAACACCACTGCCAGATCGAAATCAGTAAACTTAAATACTCTCAAAGATAATAGGACTATTCCAGCCTCCACACTCCTGACATCAGGAAATGTCAAGGCTTAAACTTCAATTTAACCACAGTTGCAATCAGTTCCATTAAAGTAAATGAACTGCACATGCACTGATTTTCTTCTTATGGCTTATTAGTTGTGCCAAATCCAAAATGAATGCAGTGAAGGCGCTGGTTAGTTGAAGGGATTTGTAACAGGATGCAGGAACTAGGACATTAGCTCAAATACTATGCAGGTTGATAGAGACCAAATGTTGTCACCATCTGTTGGTGCCCTATGTGAAATCATTCAGTGGTTCCAGTCCAGGGGCTTTACAAACTCAACAGATACCTGGCAAAAGTTAAGAATTCCCTAAGCCAAGTAACTTAAGTTAGAGTTTCCAAGCTTGCTGACTCAGCTGGGAAGCCAGTAAGCTGAAGACAGAAACCAGGACCTGAGAATCTCCCACCAAAGTAGTTCTGCACAGATGTCCATATAGGCCAAAATTTGGTAAAAGAAAAAAAAAAAAATTCTCTGAATAGGAAAGGCAATGTTCTTTTCAGAGAAATAATAATTATTTGTAAGTCATTATTTCATGCAAAACATTAGTGCCTGAAGTTATGTTTTTATTCAAGCACCTACGGCAGTATGCTGATTCTCAGAAGTGTTGTTGCATTTCTGGCAATCTTTAAAAATAACCCCCCTGTTCTTTAAATGGGGAACAAAACATTTGAAATAGCTGGCCTTAAGTCATTTAATAGTGTTAGAATGGACAGGAGTTTGGCTGCAAGTGCCTAGCATGCTTCTAGGCTAAAGTCTTTATTTCTTATTGGCTTTCTTACTAATACAATATTCCAGCTATCCAGTCTTACATTAACTTAGTTATTTTTAAGTGACGTTTATATTATGTTCCTTGCTAAATTGTGCATCTCATAATTTAATCTTGAAAAATCCTTAGAGAGCTCTCAAAAGTAGCCAAAGCTTGTCTTAGAAGAAAGGTATAGCATGCTGAAAATGAAAGCACTGCTAACTGCAAGCCTGCTAAAGTCACTGAAAAATGATCCACGCCCAAGGATGTCAGATGCTGGACTAAGATGTTGCTATTGCTTGCAGCAGAAGGATGGTACCGGCAAAACCACAGTTTGCAGGGTTTGCTGAGAGGCAGCCTCTGCTGAGAATAGGTAATTGTATTATGGGCAGTGTGCAATGAAGTTTAATTTTGCTTGTTTGCAAAGGTAGTGAAGAGCAAGAAATTCTGTGGCATACATGCTCTCCTACTAATTACCCAACTACTAATATTTAGCAGACCAAATATTCCTGTGGTGGCATTTCTGAATGTTTTTGTGTAGACAGACATGGGCTATAGCTGAAGAAAAATAGAAAGAGCACAGTTTCTTAGAGTTACATCCTGAAATGCAAAAATAGCAGCCATTCTTCTTGTAACAAAAGTGAAATCAAATGAAATGCAAGAGATGAAATATTTGGAAAAACACCAAGCCTCCCTGAAGCACATGAATCCACCCCTGAAGCAGCTGTTCAGAGGCATCTCAGAAGGAGACCTGGCGCAGGGAAGGACTGATGAACAAGTTGCATACTGACTGCAGTCTTGTGGCATTGTACCATCTCCCTAATTCCAAGCAAGAACAAAACATCAGGACATTTCATTTGACATACAAACCAAGTTTTAAAGCCAAAGCTCGTCTTCACCAGCATTATATGTACTCATACCTCCAAGAATATCAGGTAAAAGAGGAACATAGTATAAAAGTCTCTGCTTGGTTGTCTCAAGAAAATAAGAACCAGGAAGCAGCTACAAATGATGCTTTATTTGGAGAGTTTTCCTAACCATTATCCCAACGATTGGCTTTGGAACATCAGTGATTACTTACATTATCAAATCTGTGCATGAAACAAACAATGTTTAATAGGGTTACACAGACAGCTGTGTCTGTACTTGACTCTTTAAGGTTATTAGACCATTATAATAAGAGCTAACAGGGGCCAGCCAGGTTGGGCCGATTCACTTCCTTCCCACTTCTTTCTGCTCTGCTACATAATAGATTCTCAATTGCGGCCTGGCACAGAAACACTACATGCTTTGTCATTATGATAATTGCTGTCATTCTTCTTTGCAAAGTCCTTATGCTGTTGTTTGTAAGCAACAATTCTCCGCCAGCTTCAGAGGATAAAGAGCTGCAGTGAAAAATATGCATCTTAATGCTTTTCACTGGGTTACATAGTTAAGTAATTAGGGAGCGTGGTTTAACCACTGGATTCCACAACAATGTTTGGAGAGAACCTGACAAAAGAGTTTTGGGCTCCAAGCTATTCAATCGTGTCCCCAGGGACTAACTCAAGTGTTGGCTCTGACACTCCATATGCCAGTGCTATCAGCTATAACTTAATTCACTTCTGTATGCAAGAAAGGTGAGCAGTTAATCACCCTCTGAAGACTAACCCAGCTTAATTAGTGCAGTGATTTTGTGTAGGCCACTCACTTCCTAAGGTCTGGCTGGAGGAAATTACGACTTTTAATATTCTGAAGTGAAGATCAGCATTAGACAGTTTGGAAAACCTTAACTTTAACACAGTACTTTACAGTAACATACACAAAGATGTCAAGAATCCTTCAAAACTGTAAGTGATACCAATGCATGTGGAAGATCATTCTGTGAAGACATGTGCTCAAAGATAACCCATTTTTCAATAAGCTTTCTTATAAGTTTGCTCAAAAAAACCCAACCCAAAATAAAACAGAACATTTCCCAAGAAAAGAAGGGAAAAAACAATGTTTCAAATACACTACACACCAGTCCTGCAGAACTGCAGCACACCAACTTGGAAGTTTTGAGGACTCTTGCACTACAGTATTTTCTTACAGCATTTCTGTAACATAAAACATATTTCTAGATATGTTTCTGCATCTCACACAAAGATTGATTCCATTGAAGACACACGAATATTAAGATAGGGATTGTATGCTATTTGACTTGAAATTTGTTAAGTTAAATTTTAAAAGTCATAGGAAGGCTCTCTGCCTATTCACGTAATGAACATCAATCAGAAATTAAGAATCATTATTTGAATGCAGAAGGTTTTGTTCATATCCTGTTTAGTTCTCAAAGGACACTACCTACTCACATGCTGGAGTCTCAGTAAGAAGGCTATTCAATGAGAGGCTGGCTTTGTGATGATATTGCCAGCATTTGTAATAACAATGCAACCTAAACACTGCAATTAAACAACAGAGTAGTATTTTTGGAATACCCTGCTGTTCTAAAGTGCATTGTGAATATTAACATATTCCAGTAAATTAGTTTGCACTCATTATCATAAGCAATTACTTACTGTTTAGATGCTGCTGATATTAAATTGGCAAGCAATTTGCAAGAACTAATACATAGCATAAAAAACTTTTCAAAATTCTAACAGTATGAAAAGACAAGTGTTTCTAGTAACACAGTCCCTTACATACAGATGTCTCTCTCTAAAAATTCCATGTATCTCTTCCTATCAGTTATCTTTTTTCAGCAGCAAGTGGATAACTAACTACCTAAGGCTCTGTGACAAACTCCTTATAAACTTCGTTTTGATTCTGTGGAGTAAATCATAATACCTCAGGCCAAATGCGACAGTAACATCTCATTCACACCGAAAAAAGAAAGTGTTTTCATGCTCATTTTTGAAAATAATAGTTTAGAAAGTATATCTATGTGAAGTTCAGTTCTTTGCTCTCAAAGCTATTACTTTCCTGATATCACACTGTCAGATGGTGAGAGTAAATCAACACCTTTGTCCTCAAGATACAGCCAGGAACAGAACAAGGAATGGAGAACCTGTCCTGCTTTTAGCAACAACAACAACATAAGCCTATTTCTCTTCATTCCAAGAGAGCAGTAATCCCAAAGGAAATAACCTCAAAAATAAAACCCCAAGTTATGAAAGAGCCAGGACTACTTTTCTGAAGGACACTTAGTGAATGTGACAGACATTCCCAGCCCAGTGTTCTGCTCAGCCACAAAAAATGAGCAGATAGGTAGCGTGAGCCAAAGATAACCCAAAGAGCTTTGTGGGGAGTCTAAAACAAGGGGAACAATTTGCTTTGTTCCTTAGATTACACCTTGGCCCCAAGTTTCAAATGAGAAGCACTGCACGTCTTTTGGCTTACATGACACCTCTGCTCAGGTTGCTCCACGTGCAGAGATGCCAGAGCACAACCAAGGATTGGGGCCAAATGAGTGGGTGTGGAATAGCTCTGCTATGGTGCACTTTTTGCCAAAGTCTAGATGGCAAGGTGGTGATCAAAGGCTGAACTCAACAATCTTAGAGATCTTTTCCAACCTAAATGACTCTGTGAATACGTTATCCCTTCCCTTGGGTCACCCTGCATAGCCAAGGAGCAAAGATCCAGCAGCCAATGGTGCTATCAGCCTTCAAGGACCTCAAAGCTTCCCCTATAGATACAGGATGGGCAGGTTGATCCTTATGCTCTGGGTGAGCTGAAAGACCTCAGGATGCCTAAATGGGATTTCAGTAAGACACTCACTAATCCTGATCTGGTAGGATTAAGCACCTATTGAAACCACAACCTCAGCTGAGGGTATGAGACTGCGAACTACTTGTATGGGTATCATGCCTATCTGTTTATGCAAAATTGCCTTTAATGCAACTGTGAACCTTAATGGGGACCTTGGGAATCCAGCATAACATAAACAAAGCACAGTAGTTTAAGTAACTCCCAGAATACATTTCTGAAAGTATAACTTGTGATCTCAGGTCTCAATCTTTCAAGCTATGTTTCCGTCTGGAACCAATTACTATAACCATCTTATCTTGCAAAATACACAAGACTGTAATAGAAACATTAATGCACCCTTAACTCCAGAAGCTCAGTGGTCCCTGTCTGCTGTGCTCAACTTTGTACTCTGCTGTTATAGATTATTGGGTTGAAAATATCTTTGCTAAAAATAATCATAACTTTTGAAAATAATTTAGTCAGTTCTTAAACATTTTTTATATCTTATTTAAAGCTGGAGCACTTTTGGCACTTTTCTTGTCACTACTTTTAAGAAATACGTTTCTAAATGATTATTTTTTTAAAATTGAATCTTCCAATTAACTTTGTGAAGTGAAACCACGGACTTTTGCAGCTAAAAATTGTGTGCCTCGGTCTCTGAAACAAAGTAATGAAGTTCTCATCTGATTAGCTAACCCGATGTTTTGTACCTATTGACCTTGAATAGAAAAGAAACCATTCAGCAACTGTTTGTAATGAGAGCAGGGCTTCAGTCACTTCATATTTCCCCTTTCATCAATCCTCCATTCCCTCCTTCTTCTAATCCTAATCTGCAAGAGTTCTGACAAATTCTTTGGTTTCTAACAACGTGGTAGCCATCGTGAGCGGCTCTCAGAGCCACGGGCCATATCTCCAAACAATTCTCCATATTCTGCTTGGGGAAAAAATACCTTACAGCTGATGTTCAATATCAGTGTCCTTAAGCTACTAACTCCTTGTAGACTAAAAGAGAAGGAATGGAAGCATCAAATTACATTTTGATAAATAAAAGATGATACATAACAGCACACAAGGAAAAACAAATTTTTCACAAATCCCAAAAGAGCTATTTCTACATTTTCTGAAGAAATTCCAACTCATCTACATTCAGGATCTTGGCTGTACATGACATTTAGACACAGGATTGTTAAACTAGAACTATAATGAAAAATGCAGGAATATCTCCTTAAACAGCAATTTCTATTCATTCCAATTAAGCCTCCTTAATGTTTGTAGACCCAAACATAGCTTTTTCATATCTGCATTACACAAAATCTTAGCAGTGATGAAAAATGTCATGTTTCATGAACAGAATTCTTCCCTAAAGCCTCATAATCTAATAATATCAAAAACTAAGGGAATCTGAACTTCTGCTAAGGAAGAGTGGATCGTTAGATTTAACAGCTGCAATGAGAATTTGTATATGTGACACCAAAATACCCTAAAGTTACCTTAAAAAATAAGGAGAAACTCCTAATTTGCAAATGCAAATAACAAGGCATTTTTATGTTCCACAGCAGCTTTTCAGCCTCTCTCAAACTTAAATTTACATGTGAGCAGTTCCCTGTATAGATCAGGTGTGGGTTTAAGGGAAAGCCAAGGGTAGACACATGCCACAAATAAAGGAAAGGTACAGAAAAGCTTTGTATTAGAATTACACTGCGTCCCTCTAACAGTAACATCAACAGAATGAATCTGACATTTACAAGAGAGTCACAAGAGGGCACAACCAAGGAAGAAGTGGTTAAAGTTACCCTGTGAACCTCTTCATGCTTATGCAAACATGGAGCACATCTTAAAAAGATGTTGGACCTAAAGAACAAGTCTTGCTGTAATTGTTGTGCTGGTGGCTGGAGAAGTCTGCTGTTGTTAGCTCAGTATGATAAACTTGACATAATTGCTAAGCACAGCCAAATCACATGCAAATCCTCTGAATGCATGTGAAACAAGCCTGGATCCCTCAAATCCCAGGCTGTATTATCCGTATGTTATCCCTCTTCCCTAGGTCAGCAGTAGTGTCCAAGAGACTTAGTGGTACACTGCTTCAGGAAGCTGATGCAGCTCAACTGATGCCTCTTCCTCCTCTGGAATAGCCTGGATGGTCCTATCTGAGTGCTGTGGACTTGAGCTGTCAGTGCATTCTTCTCCTGGCACCTGTGTCACTTAAATATTTTTTGGATGTTTCATCTGCTCAAGGGATTAAACTCATTGTATAAGACAAAAATGATAAAGAAAGGATGAAAGTCACAAAACTGCAGATAAACAGAATCCAAAAGGTCCTACAGTAATGCAAACATAACTGATTGTCAGCTTCTACAAAACCTACCTAATTAGAGCCATTATCAAAATGGTCATGTTAAATAGTACTAAGCACACCCTGTACTTACACTGATATTCATGTTAATGTTCATCAAAGTAATTTGTGTTTTAAAAGAGATGATTATTTAGTACCATTATCAGTCTCAGCCTCAGTATACTATGCAGTCACTAATATGCAGAAACCTCAGCTTCAGAAAAAGATTCGTTATCTCAAGTGCTGAGTCAGTATGAGCTCTGTATCTTGGACAAAATACAGATTCTGCACAAAAAAACCCCATTCTGTTTGAACAAGACACTGTGCCCCTTAGACTTCCCTTCAGTTGAGGTGCTGACCTGGATCCTTCATCAAGTAACTCAATTTATTAATTCTGGACAGCATATAGTAAACTGCTTTCTGTAGCAATTTGCACTGAGGGAGGAGAGATATTGAGGAACTTTCCCTTCCTTTAAAGAAGACATTTTAGCTGTCACACCCTGTATAACAATCAATGTTTCCTCTTGCTTCTTTCAGCTGCTTTCCAAGCTGGCAGTCTTAAGACAGCATTTTCAAAAGAAATCACACTGGTATGTTTTCCTCATGTTCTTCTATGCAAGGTTTTATAAGGGAATAAAGTGCCATTTCATCTGAAAAGATACTCTGAACTATTATATTTAGGGATTTTTTGCCTCAATGTGTTTCATTTATTTACTTGCACTCAAGACAGTAAAATAACAAGCAGCCTGACCTTTGGACAACTGTCAAAAAGCCCAACTCTGCAACTACAGCAACTAGTGTGACCTTCTTCTCTACCTTCAGCAGCCAACAATCACACACAAGGAAGGAGAAAAAAGCAGCCTGGCCCGTGTAGAAAACAGGCCTAGGTCAGGTAACACAGCCTGTTCTCAAAGCACTTGAAGATGAGCACTCTGTGAACCTTCTCAGAGCATCTGGGACCTACCAGCTAAATTCCAGAACTGTTCCCTGTGATGCCCTGCCAGCAGCAGCTGCCAGTTTTGCCAGAAGAGATTTATCCACGTTTCTGTAGCTCTGTCTCTGCCATCTCGGACTGGATATCGCATATCATCTGTCTTTCTGAGGGCACCATAAACACCTTATGATTTACTCCTCCATAATCCATATCCAATTTTCACAGCTGCATGTGTACCGAGCTGGCAGGAAGGATTTTGAGGGTATGGCTCCATGCACAGAGACCTGAGAGTCTCCAGTCTTTACCCAACACACCACTAGAAAGCAGAGTAACTTCTTCTAAGAAGCACATTCACTGCAGCAAATGGGCTGCATTATAGGCCAAAGTGTGCTTCCAACAGATTGCCAAGGTCAAGATGACCAAAAAGCATATGTGCAACAGTGCTGGGAAGTAAAACACAAAATGGATATAAATGGAGACCTATCACGACCACTGTTAATTCTCAGGAGTTCTATACTCCAAGCAAAATATAAGCAGCATATGTCAGTCATACTCTTAGAAATAGAAACAGCCACTGGATTTTCTGGCTCCTTTCTATACTGCATAAAAAGTGGCTTGGTTTTATTAGGAGAAATATATAGTGTATATCCTATGCCGTGCAATATGCTCCATGACTCAGAGGGCATGTGGTTGATTTTATTGATTCAGTTTTCACACTACTGTAACCCCATTATTGCCAGCAGCGCAATTGGAAACTGCAAGCAGATTCTAGATTGATAGACTGATATTTCTAATTTTCTAAAGTATACAGCCAGCTTTATTTCTTTTCTTTTCTTTTCCTTTCCTTTTTTTTTTTTTTTTTTAATTTGGATTTTCCTTTCTAATAAACCCACTGCTGTGGGACACCTACGCGATGGTACTCTAGTAAAAAAGGGACAGAATTCATTCCATTAGAGGCATTTATTGGTATTATTAGGATTTTACAACATGATAGCATAATCTATCCTTTGCCTGAAGTAAACACTCTTAAAGGAAAGTCCACAGGGAGAGTAAAACTGAAGCATTTTTTAAAGTGGTGAATACTAATCAGATATATAGCTGGAGGAAAAAATAATGTTATAACAGGAAGATACAGCAAGCAGACCACGCGACAAGCATGATACCAAGGAATCAAAATATGAATGTAGCATATACTTCGGAGCAATAAGAGAGGGAGAAGAAATCAAGGACAAACTGGCAGGAGGAAAATATGACTGTCACTATTAGGAGCTAGAAAAGAAAATCAGGACAGAAAGGTGAAGATTTAAATGCTTGCACTGAAATCAGCACAGTGGGAAAGACGAGCCAGGGATTTCCTGCGTTGTGTCTCCAGGCTCTGTTACAGCTCAGGAAGAGACCCCCAGGGTTTCAAGCTATCACTCACGTTGTAATGATTGGAGGATACCTGGATTCTTTTGGATCTTGTTGGAGATTATTATGGATGTGTTGCAGGACACCTAGACTGTTAATCACCATACCTCTGCTATTCAAACGGGTCCAACCTTTCCTGAAATCTTCTAGCTCTTTATTCTATGGGTTTTTTTCTACGTTTGTACTGGTCTCGATGCTATCGGATTCTTGTCCACAGAAGCCTTAACTACATTTAGAGCTTCTATAGAAATATTTGGTAGTAATGCAGCCAGTCATTTACTGAGCTCAAAAGCAGAACTGTAGCATAAAGTGCACAATAACACTGCCTATTTAGATTATGTGAGATAATTGTCTCATAAATTGTGACTGTGGTTAAAGTGATCAACACTGACTCTTTCTTAATAGGCCTATTACAAGGTCAGTAATAGAGGATTAGGAAAAAAAATAGTGTCTATAGCCTCTACTTGCTTAGAAGTCAGGTTTCCCATTTAGTACTAATCCAAAAAAAAGGGGGAAAAAAAAAAGCCGTACTGTACACGTACAGCAGTTTCTAAAGCATTAGCAAATATCATTTAAGAAATCTTTTCGTTTCTGCCTATTTTCATTTTATTAAGTTACTATGACAAAAGTAAAGGCATTCAAAGCAAAAGTATTGATCCCAGAGACTGTTTCTTTTCTCACAAACACCAAAGTAAATTAGGAATAATTCAGCTGAAGATAACGGACCACACTGAAATAGGAAGAGATTGTCTCCGGAACTGTAAAACTGGAAGCACCACTTGGAAGGGGTGGCATATCCTGTGCTACCTCCCCGGGGTAGACAAAGATACAACAGAATGAAGCTGAGATGAAACTGTCCTCTCGGAGGAAAGGTGTGGAAACACATCTCCAAGAGTGGTGTCTCCCTTTGTTGCCGTAGCTCTTTCCTAAAGAGCTAACTGGCAACGGAAAGAATTCCTCCCTGGGATGCCTGACCGCCTGTGGCTGGCTTAAACACAATGCCTAAAGTTTAGATGTTTGTTCCAGGTGAGACGATTCACACTTCCTCAGTAAATCCCAGAGCTATTTACGCTGGTTAAAAGCGGGCAAGAACACTGCCAACAAGTTCAGCTGCATAGGGTGGGGCTGATTTTCTCTGCTAACACAGGTGGGAGAGGAGGAGCAGTTCAGAGGACAATAGTCAGCAAAGGAGAAATTCCCAAATTGTTGATTAAAAAAAATATATATATGTAGCAACTACAACTTGTGATAAATAATTATTTAGGCTTTGTTAACTGATCATCCCATGCAGACAGGCACTAAGAGCAGAAAATCTGTAAAAGGGGACACACAAAAGATTTGCTTTACACCAGCCCCGAGTTTGTACAGTGTGAAGCTTACCATTAATTTTGTAACTCTGAAACTTTAACTAAGAATTAGTTCTTTCAAATTAGCTCGTAAAACTCTGTAGCTCTGATTGATTTGCAAGCATTTTTCCTTTCCTTTTAGTCCATGCACAGGTAATAGACAGCACGGGGAGCATGCTGCTAATCAATCTCATCCTCAAGCCACATCAATCTTGGATTTGTATCAACCCAATTTTACCTATGCTAAATCACTGCTTCAAAAAAAACCCAGAGGATACATATTTGACGAGAAGTAAGGTGGTACATGAGACCTCTTCCGTGACCTGGGAGAAGTCCAGAAAAAATGCCCAGTAGGACAGAATAACAGCTAGAAAAAAACTTGCTGGTAAACAAACAAACAAACAACACCACAACAAAAAAGTCTTTTGGTAGTAAAAGCGAATTATCATATTTGCCCAACTTCAAAGAAGGTAGAGTGTCTCTAGAGACACATTTGCATTGAGCACAGCCCTATTAAAATTGATGACAACTATTATTTAAGGAGAATCAACCTCTGTGTTTCCTAAAAGGGAAAATGCCACATGATGAAATGTGCATAAGGAAACAGAAGACAGCAGCTAACTCCAGGCATCAAAGTCAAGTGATGTGTGTAGGATCATAAACAGTCCAAAGAAGAAATCTCACTCTCTACAGAAGATTGTTTAGAGTATCTGTAATTTGGAATATGTCCAGGAAATATATAAGGGAACTCCAAAGCCCTGATTTAGGCCTAAAAATCAGAGCTCCAAAGTTAAGACTGTGAGTATTGTAAAGATATTCATAGGCCCAGGCCATGTTCCTAGAGGGAAAGGTGTAACTTTCATGGAGAAACACAGGTGCTTTACTTTCATGATCTGGCTTATCCCTACTAGATCAGGAGATTATAAATTTCACATAGCGCATTAGGAATTAAATGCCCACCTGCATGCTAAGAAGGAGTAATAAAGTCTTAATCTTTTTTTTTTTTGGTTAATGAATAGGGATGAAACATTTTCACCAGCAGCAGTTAGCAT
The DNA here is from genome assembly GCA_013397815.1 of Aleadryas rufinucha. Taxonomy (NCBI): domain Eukaryota; kingdom Metazoa; phylum Chordata; class Aves; order Passeriformes; genus Aleadryas; species Aleadryas rufinucha. The sequence goes on from VZTH01010125.1 coordinate 876,341, forward strand.
CCAATTTAAGTACATCACTGAACTGTCTTGCTCTTTGCAGTTGAAAAAGAGATCCAACAGCGGTGATGAATGACTGCAGATGAGTAGGTACATTAAGCCTATACACACAGAGTGCATCCTGAGCTGCTGCTGCTGTTTGTATTTACTATAAACAGAAAAAAAAATCGAGAGAAGAGGGTCTGGGAGAAACAAAAAATGAGGAAAATGCGGTGTGAGAGAAAGTGTATCACTGCAATCAGAATCAAAGAGAAATCCAGCACAATCTGAGAACAGAGCAGGAAGGGGCGACCTAAAGGCACTCCTTTTTCACAGTATGTGAAGCAAAGTTAATTATTGTGAATTTCAATAGCAGAAAGAAAGAGTATTTCAAAGCCCAACAAGATACGTTGGACACAACCTGTGGAGTGTTACTGGATTCAAGTATTGACCAGAAGATCAAGAGTGAGGATTCTGAATTGCAAAACAAAACACACACAAAAAAACCCCAAAAAAACTCCAAAACAAACAAACAAAAACACAAAAGGAAGAGAAAATATTAACACCTGATTAAATTAAGCAAGTGGAATAGATGCTGGGGAATAGCTGGAAAGCGTGGTAAGTAAAGGGGGAAAGAATAATAAAAGTTGTTAGCTAGCAAGATGAAAGACATCTACAGACAGACAGAGGGATAGACAGAAGTAAAAAAATAAAAACATCATAGAAACTGTATCTATGGCAACACTGAAATAGAAATTAGTAGACATTTTTCTGCATTTGAAGTCTGAAGGTTGGAAGAAAATCAAGCCACGTTGCCAGCTATTTTTCTGTGGTCTGCATTATGGAAAACATGTCAGGAGACAGAAAAGAGAGTATCAATCAGGTCAGAAGAAGGGAAATAGAACATCCTTCTTGCTTCCCTAATAAGCTTCACTTTCTGGTCCTTATTTTCTAAACCAGGGACGCTTACATTTTTTCAATAATTTTTTTTTTTTTTGTAAGAGATAATGGCTAGATTTGGGGGTTTTGATTTGATTTAAAAGAATGTAGGTTTTATAGTAATTGTACCAATCATATTAAAAAAAGTATTTAATTAATCTAAAGAATATAAATGACTGGTTTCCTTGAATGCCTTTTCTCTCAAAATGCACATCAGAACCAAACATTTTTATTTGCACATTGTCAAATTTGGTCCCTATATATTTTTTCAAAATTTGTTAGGTAAATGTATGTAACTACTGACATAATTTATAAACTCTTATAAAATGCCACAATATTTTCCGCTAGAATTTTGTTCCTCCAATGTATTGTGCAGCTCATATTTTGAGCTTTCTCTAACCTGTTATCATTCGTACTTAAAAGGTAAATCTTGATTTTTCCATTGCTTTGTTCTTTGTTCAGTCATTTATACATGAGCAAGTGGGTGTGAAGTGCTGGCAGATGTGTCAGGCTGTGTTGCACTGCTTCTAACAACTACAGAAGGAGAAAGGCACTGGATACTTAACCTCACCACTTCTGTTTCAACAATTAGACACTAATATTCAAGAGTCATTTATTAGGCTGTTTAATCAAAGTCATAGACTTGGAAGCTGACTGTCAGGCATATATATTAATAGAAGGATGCTGTAATGGGATTTTTAACCTATCTGTTGAAAAGAAAAAAAAGGTTCAAATCGTTGGTGAACCGAGAATGAGGAAAAACATAATTCCAGATGAAAAAATGAATTCATGCCCTAAGCTTCAAAAGCTCTGAATTGTATCTTAAACATCACTATTATTTTAATATGTTTCTGAAATAAGCACATTTCATAAAATGTCTGTTCAGATTCTAAAATGAAGTAATTCTTCACATGGATAACATTATTCAAAGGAACAATCTGACAGAAGCAACTCAAAACTTCCCTGCATTATGAAGTACATCTCATGCACTTTATGCATAAATTACATTCCTGGGTCCCTCAGAGGATCCCACATTGGATAAATCTGCTCTCCATTGTTCAAAGTGCTCTTCCCCAGTTCAGCTCACAGACAAGCCTCCAGTGCAATATTGCCTCAGATTGTGCTGACAGTGATGCTGATTTAAGAGCTCAGGACTCACAGCATTTCCAGTACATAATTCTTAAAGCAACAGATAGTACCCCTAAACAGTGTCAAAAAATGTTGCACCTCTCCACAAAAAGTGTTAAGCCTGTATTCTGAGTAACTGTAACAATCACACTAATGCTATAATTCCAAATATTAATGTTTCAAATTTCTCTGCTATTTTCACTGAAGAACCTCTTTATAAACTGTAAATTCTGCAGTAGAGAAGTCTCTAGAAATTTGTGAGTATAAACTAAAAGCCAGTGGAAGCACAGAACATGGGAAATAAAACTATGGATACAAGGACAGTGAAGATAAAATCCTTAACTCTTTGAAAGAAGGTAATGGAATAAGAAATCAAGGTTTTAAAAACAATTAATGATCTGTATGAAATTCTGAGCATGTGGAGCATATGTCCATATAGGACACTGGAGATGGTTTCTTCTTACTCTAGAAATTAATGTGGCTCTTGACAGTTTTGCTAGGTTCCAGAAAAAGAGGAACTAAGAAATTACTATGCACATTGATGTTGAGAAATTATTTGGTAGAAGAAATTATAATCCTATGATAATAGTCATGCCTGTACATAATGTCAGCCTGGGTGTTATATGAATCCTCAGTGCAGAGATTGAATAGAATTTAAAGCAAGTGTGAATATTTTAAAAGGTGCTGTTGAAGAGAAGCACCACGCATCCCTTCCTGGGAGAAATTGCCATGTGTCTAGGTCATGTCCTCATCCCTGTCCACACCACTACAAGCTCTTCAGCTGTGCTCAGCCCTCATCAGCTGATGTGCACTGAAGAAGCTGAACTGGATGTTAATGACCCATCATTCAAAAATCTGCAGAGCTGGCTTCAGTTCACAACAGTCCAGGCTGGATTAAAAGACACCTCTAAACCCCTGGAATGTATTTTATGTGGAGCCTACCCTGCACTTGCCACGTAACACAGTGAGACTGAGTCGTCATTGTGATTATGATTGTACTGTGAGCAGTGTATTCAAATGCTCCAGTTAAATACAAATCTTAAAAAAAGACAAAAACAAACTTTCAAACCAAGTACAGCACATCATTTTCCCATAACCGTGTAAGCAGCTGTTTCCAGAGTGCTGCATCCAGCACTAGGGCCCCTAAGCACGGGAAGGATATGGACTTTGAAGTCCAGAGTGGCAAGTCCAGAGGAGGGCTGTGCAGATGACCAGAGGTCTGGAGCACCCCTCCTGTGAAGGCAGGCTGAGAAAGTTGGGGTTGTTCAGCCTGGAGAAGTGAAGCTCTGGGGAGATCTTTTAGAATATTCCAGGGGCCTACAAGAAAGCTAGAGGGGACATTTTGATAAGGGCATGTAGTTTTAGGACAAGGGGTAATGGCCTTAAACTGAAAGAGGGTAGATTTATCAGACATTAGGAAGAAATTCTTTACTGTGAGGGTGGTGAGGCACTGTCACAGGTTGTTGTGGATGCCCCAACCCTGGAAGCGTTCAAGGCCAGGTTGGATGAGGCCCTGAGCAATCTGGTCTAGTGAAAGGTGTCCCTGCCCATGGCAGAGGATTTGGACCCAGATGACCTTTAAGGCCACTTCCGATCCAATGATCTAATGATTCCATTATATCATTCCATGATTTGAGCAATTCTTATTTGTATCACACAAAGGAGGATGCGTAAATCACCAAAGAGAAACTCCTTCTCACACTGTACCCTTGCACACATTTGTGTCACATGAAGTTTATGCAATAATTGCTGCAAAGATACACAGTACAACGAGCAGCTTAAAGCTTCTTCTTCTGTTCTGAATAATTTATCAAATGCTTAGTTGTACTCTGGAGATCTTGTCTCATAAGCTCAGATTACAGCACTAAGGGTCATGGTGTGACTTCCTCATGCTCACACTGATGAACCATTATTCATACAACTAACCCTACTGTGACAAAACCAAAGTGCAGGTCTAAATACAGGGCAGTAAACTGAAATCAGAATTTCTGATGTTCTTCAAGGCACCTATCATTCTGCAACAAATATGAATGAACCAATTTGGTTATTTTTGCACAGGGCAACTTCCTCACATCACTTAGGAAGTTTAAAAAGCTGGATTTTGACAGACTTTGACTCACATATATTGAACAATGTCCCTTTTAAAAGCAATGTTCTACAACTGGGTTAGCTCAAAAGATGACTTTTATTTTCACAGTAAATGCTTTTGCTATGCAGAAGAGGCAAACATCAGCACGTAGTCACAAAGAAGAACTACTTTCTGCTCATGTACAGTACCTCCAAGTAGCAGGAAAACAGATCTGCTTCAGCCTAGTTCATGTTCAGGTGGTGATAACTTTGGAGTGTGGGGGATTTTGTTGCTTCTTTTAAATAAAGTTACAACAGTTAGTGTACAGAAAGAATCCAGAAACTGGAAACAACTGGAGGCACTATTTCTCTACTGCTTTTGTAAGGATAAACTCAGAATACTAATAAAAATATTTAACCTGACTGCAAAGCACCAACACTGGTAGCTGGACCCAGGACTGTAATGGTTCCTAAGGAGCTGTTACAGCCTAACTAGTCAGTGATCCCTAAATTAAGAAGGATTTGCATGACTAGTTTAACAACTCTGAAAATGTGGTTATAGTCCACCAAATCACAGTTCCAGAGCATCAGAGCCTCAGGGACAGAACTGTCTCCTCTGGAGTACCTCCTGTTACTGGAGAATATAATTGCTATTATCAAATCAGTGTACAACATACCAGTTAATCAGTGAACTATAAAGGTAAATATTATGCCTACCTGAATCCCCATGGCCTGCATATGTAAAATTAAATTCACTAGCATAACATGTGGCTGTATTGCCTTTTCAGTAGGAGACAGATCATGGAATCATACCCATCTGGGCTTGAAGGGACCTTAAAGACCTTCTTATTCCAACCCCTCTGTCATGGGCAGGGACACCTTCCAGTAGACCATGTTGTTCAGAGCTCCATCCAGCCTGGCCTTGAACACTTCCAGGGATGGGACCACCCCAACTTCTCTGGGCAACCTGTGCCTTCACCCCCCTCACAGTGAAGACCTTCCTCCTAATATCTATCCTAAACCTACTGACTTTCACTTTGAAGCCATTCCCCCTTGTCCTGTCACTACACATCCCTGTAAAAAGTTTCTCTCCATCTCTCTTGTAGGTCCCCTTTACGTACTGGAAGGCTGCAATTAGGTCACCCCAAAGCCTTCTTTTTACCAGATTCTCTCAGCCTTTCCTTGCAGAAGAATTGCTCCATCCCTGTCATCAACTTCGGGTCCCTCCTCTGGACTCACTCCAACAGATCAATGTTCTTCCTGTGCTGGGGACTTCAGAGCTGGATGCACTATGTGATTTTTCAAAAAAGAAAGATAGAAACTGCTTGTCAAGGCACTGAGCCCTACACCAGCAATTTTAACACATCCTTTTTATGAAATCACTGCAAAGAGCAACTTCAGTGATTGAACTTCCATCTTCACTTTGGTAGATGGAAGAATTCAACTCTTTCAATCTGCAGTCTGCACTTCTTCAGTTACAAAGGATTTTTGACCTTAGAAAAATCTTGCCATATTGGTTCTTGATACGGCAGCACAATACCACCATATCAGTAATATTTACACTAATTTCAGTGGCAAAAGTGTTTGTTTCCCGTGGAAATAAATTAATCACTGTACATAGGACTGAAGTGAGGTTTAAACCTTTCTCTGTTCATTCAAAGCTTTTTAGAGAAATACCAATATACTCTGGTTTTTTGTTCAGAAACAAAAAAATCTGGTTTTGTTAAACAATTGTTTTTTGTTAACTTCACCATAAATTTAATTTGCAGGTGGTTATGCGAGATAAAATGCTCTATTTTTGGTTCACACAAGTGATAATATAGAGGAGGGCATGGCAGGTAGAAGACAGACACTTCCACTGCCACCTCCCTGTCTTTTCCCATGTGGGTTGCAGAGAGAAGTCTGTTCAGAAGCCAGTTAAATCAGACCAGCACCCTATTATTCACAGAGGCAATACATTGTCATTCATGTCACAACAGGAACAGGGAACAGAAAATCTTCACTGCATTTAATACTGCCAAGTACAATCACCCAAAAGACTGACAACAATTTCAGATAACTGACAATCAGTGTAATTTTCCTATTTCAACCATCTTAAAAATAGACCTTCAGCTTTGAAAATGTTCCTCTTGATAGTTTTTTGAACAAGTTGTTGCAGAGATCATTTGCCCTGGACTTGTCCACATGGTACTTTCCTCTCTTCTCAGTATTGACAATCATCTGTGCAGTATAAAAATCTCTCTTTTTTAAACTTCTTTAATTTCAAATTGCTAGTGCAAAATGTAATTCCTAAATCAGTCTAAGGAAATCAACTTGTTTAAGCTAACCAGTTTTCTTGGTGTTATAGACAACCCATCACTGTGCAACTTACTGCCAGGAGAGTGTATTTATGTATATTATAATATATACTTTTATTAATCTTATTGGAATCAAATCCACGTAGTGGAAAGGACTGAAATCCACTATTTTTTTTTTCCTTTGAGTTAGCATAACTTTTTCTTATGTTTCAGTAACCTAGTATAGAAAGATGTAGTTTTCCATATTGTGCACTGCTAATTTTCCCACCTATAAATGAACTGATAGCAATAATAGTGAAATTGGACATTTTAAAGAAAGGTGTCTGTATCATGTAAAACAGGCCAAAAGATGGAGGAGGAACAATTTTCACTCAAATTACCCTAAAAGTTTGTAATGTGAGTTTTGGATAAGCAGAGGGGGAAAAACAGCAATACAGAGGGAAACCTGTCAGCTGTCTTCACACGTGAAATAATTTATAAAATCTGTCCTAGACTCAACCCTCCTTCCAAGATTCATAGATTTCATTTCTGTAAAGAAGAAGTTATTGAATATTTTGTCTGTCATAACAACAGCCCCTGAAACCCTTTTTGTTCAATTAGTTCACTTCCAGACATACACATGGAATTTTTTTTGTCTCTTAAAGGCTCAACAATTCCCAAAGGGATTTTGCCCAGCTTTCATTTGAAGAGTCAAGCTTAGTTAGTTTTAAATGGGTTGAGACTAATGAAAAAATATGAGAAAGTGCAGAAAGGTCAAAGCAAACTGCAGGACTATTTCTCCTGACAGCATTATCAGAAGTGTGACCATTTCAGGATACATTAAAGAGGGAACTGAGAGAAAGGAAATTATTTGCCTAAAGGCTAATGGAAAACACAATACCTGCAACAGAGTATTGTCTTTCACCTCTCAGGCTGGACTTAGGAAAGAAACTATGACCACGGGCCAACATACGTCATGGGAAAATAAAGCAGACATCTCCCAAAAACCTGACATAACAAATCTATGGAAAGCGTGACGGTTGTGAAAAACCCTGACCTTCTCTTTGGAAATGGTCACTTTGCTATAAGAATTTCTAATGTCATTTCAGAATTTTGAAAATACCTTCTAAATCTCCTTGCAAGAGTTTATTTTGCTCTTTTTAATAAAACATTTTATTTCCCAGTATTTTCTTCTTTCCTTGCCCAACACACATGTAATATGACAAATACAGCTAGGTCTGGCTAAGTTAATGATTTGAGCAAAAGGGGAAAGAATTCAAAGCCCTAAACAAACACAAACAATAAAAATATCAGAAAAGTAATAATATTTGGGATTTTGTTTAATGTACTTCCACAAATATCCTAATTTTTATATATATATATAAAAGGTAACTTCTGGGAATAAGGATTGGTCTAGATGATCTTCAGAGGTCCCACAGGGAACAGGAAGACAAAGAACAAATGAAAACAATAACATTCCAGAATTATAGGATGAAAAGAGTGAAAAATAAATTCTGGGAAAGTAACAGAGGACAACGTGATCCTACTTGGAAGGACGCATTAAATTTTTCTGTAATATTTTTTTCATATCTCCAGCAATGCATATTTCCCTGAAACAACTAAATCATCAATGTGAGTTGTAGAATTTTATTCTTCTTTGGATAATTGAGGCAGACTAAAAACATCTTAGATTATGCATAATCTTGTGGGTTGCAGCACTGTGGCAATTGCAAAATCAACACTGGGCCATATATAATTGAACCAGATAAGCCTAAGGAGGCAGTTGGAAAAACTGGGGAAAGGACTGATTTCAGTTTGCATTTTTATGTTAAATTTTTATTCTTATGGCACCTAACACGATTTCCTTTTGCTGGATGCTGTACCAAAAAATAGAAGAAGAGACAGCTCTTAGCTCAGTTTATATGACTGAGGGAAATGCACATTTGCTTTTTGCAAATACCCCTGCTTGACCTATATCTCTAGGAAGGGATGCTATAGGAATGAAGATAAAATTGAACTCAGGCTTTGAAACCCAACATTTTTAACTACACAGAAAATATTTTCATTCAAATTCAGCCTTTTTAAAAGCTACGCTTAGAACCTTTAAGTGTACATAACTGCAGCTTCATTCTGCTACAGCATTTGAAGGTCTGTCCCATTGTTTTACCTACCTGTGTGTCTTGGGGTGACCGTGTCATGTGTATCCCCTACCATCGCTCTATGCCCAAACATGAGTCCTGTGCCTTTAAACTGAGCCTGGGAGAGCAGAGAGAAGCGGCCGGGCGAACTTTTCAAAACAGTCTGTGCTTCAAGGTCGCTCTGCTCTGCGTTCGGCTGTGTGGGGAGAAGTGTGGAGGAAGCACCCTGACTGCTTTTTCCACCCGGCTTTTTCAGCTCCTTTTTCCTCGGAGAGAAAATTTGACTTTGTTTTCTTCTCCTCTGGACTTGCTCAGATCACCGGAGCATCTGGACTCCACCGGGGGACCCTTCCCCGGCCTGGAGTGGGGCACCCACCTCGACCCAGCTCCAAGGAAGAGGAGAGAGACCACCCCTCTGCAGTGAGGACTCTCAAATTCTCCAGGTTTCCTCTCCACAGTGGGAGAGATTTTGGTTCTTTGGTATCGTTGTTGTTTTCCTGTGTGTGTGTGTTTAATAAATAGTTCTTTTTCTGTCTTTCACATTCCTCCGGGGAATAGTTTTCTTTTCCCGAACCTGGTGGGGGAGGGGCGGCAGTGCCCTGCTTTGCTGTGAGGAGACGTCCTTTTGGACATCTTTCCTTGAGATTGGCCCAAACCGGAACACTGTGTTTATCGTAAAGGAAGGGGCCAGAATATCTTCTTACATCTTTAAAAGATGCCTATGCTGCCTTCCTCCTGGCTTTTAAGTCTTAAAGCACAGACAGAGAAAGATCAATAGGGTGTGATGACATCTTAACAAAAGCAGAATGTAAGCAAAGACAACTCCATGGCAGTGGCGACTTTGGAAGTCATATGCTGATTTAAGTTAGTTATGAGTGTTTGCTGTTAAGGCAAATAGCAAACTCATTGCTTACAAAAACTTTCCAGAGGCTCCAAGGGGATCTCCCAACTGGTAGAATGGCAAAACAATAAAAGATTCACTGTACTTTTTAATAAAATATTTGGTCTAAAACTCTACAGAGGAGAGTTGAAATGACAGCGGTCACTATACTACATTCTTCCACCATGCTGCTGTCAGCAAAGGTGCTCTAAAGCCTGAAAAACATTTCCTCCTACAGAGATGCTCAGATTTTACAGTATGTCTTACAGTTACATTTTTGCCAGTAAAGGCAGAAACAAGATTTAAAATTACAATTCACTTCAGAATTGTTTTTAGGTTTTCACATATGTACTCTGAAAGTATGGTTTGCATTTTTGACATCAGCATAAAGAAACCCTGAGATAATGTTGCTGCACTATTTTTAAATTAGATCTAAATCAATAAAGACTTTCCTTTTTTACTTTTTCATCATGACACTGTGGAATATGGAATTGTAAAAATTGCCTGGATATTATCTAACCTTATCTTTTCCTATAAGATTAAATTCAGCATGGAGGGCAAGAATGGAAGTTGCAGTTCTTTCACTTAACATTTATGTCTTAGTATGAGATTTTAGAATATTGTGTTTATTAGATAACATGATATCTTCATACTTTCAGTGTTTCTGCCACTTGGGTTTCACAAAAAGGATGATTCCAAAATAAGTAAAGAATCATATCTGAACAACTCCTAATCAAACTTCTCAATGTGGAACATGGATGTAGCACACACCCAAGGTGTGACAGCAGGAACGAGAGTGATACTTGAATAAAAGCAGCCAAGGGGGAAATAGCCAAGGTTTTCTCTAGAGTTTTCAGTTATCAATTACAACTGAAGTCTGCACTTATTTCCTTGCTGGGAAGAAAAAGATAATTTGTCAATCATTCCTTTTGCCTGGAATTTCAGGAGTGATCCAGCAGGGAAGTGAAGGGAGATTAGAAATTACCATCTTGGAAAAAATCCCGCTGGTCTGTTGGGCAGAAGACTTACAGGAAGGTCATTCCAACATTTGGGGTTTTTTAAGCCTTCCATTACGTCAGTGACACTTTTCATTTTTACCAGGAAGGTGATTTGTTACCGGGACCTGACTCAGGCAGCCCTGGACCGTGTGAGGTGGAGGATTCCCAGCGCAGTTCCCTGCTCAGCCAGACGGTGCATTCCATGCCAGCTGGCCCTCCCTGTCCTCCAGTTTTTCCTGCAGTGACGTCCAGACACTTCCCTCATTGTCACCATAGGTCACCACAATTTACACCTGCGACAAAACCACACTGTCCTACAAACACCAGGAGTGATGTGAAGTCCTCGCTCACTGTGTCTGTATTCAATTTGTCTCCCAAAGGATTAGGGCTCCATAACTCCAGCCATAATTTATGCAAGTCCAGAGAATTTAGAGTACTGTCTCCTCCAATAAATTGATTTGTGTCCTGATGATTACAGGAAATAAAAATTTTGATATTTTGATACAACTGGAAACAGGAGAGCTATTTGAGCAGCTCTAGTTATAAATTCAGTTTTGTCCAGACAGTTTTGCTGACATCACATATTCTAAGGCAGACCTCCTTTAACAAATAAAAGGACTTTTAAAATTGTTTTTTTAAGTTGACATTGAAAATGAAAATTGTATTCCAGAATCTACAGGGCATGCAGCATGGGTAAATCTCGTGGACATTGCTGTGCATATCATTATGGTTGTATCTTTTTTCCCCCTGATCTGCCTAAACGTACAACAGCCATGTCTCAAACCCAGGTTAACTACCAATTCAAGTTCAAAAATGTAACATTTACTGTTTGATCCATGGGTCAGATTAGCACAAAGCCAACTTTGCCACTTAGGTTTGCACAAAGAGAAGAACTTACTCACTGCCAAATGGTGTGCAAGGAAATTAAGAATATTTTCTTGATTAAGAGCACTTGGCAAGGACTCTGTTTTAATCTGCTACAGCTCGAATGTTCAGTTTTTGTTTCAATCTAGACTTTAGAGAAATAATTAAGTTTGCTTGTATTCCACTTCTCTAGCTCTACCTCTACAAGGAATCCAGTATTACGTCCAAATTCCAGCCAAAATACCATGTCGTCAGAAGCCGGCAGTGAGGTATGCTGAGAATATTTTGAACAAATTGAAAATTCCCATTAAATGCAAGAAAATTTTCAGACTTGAGGCTGTACAGTTCATAATTTTGTGTCAATTCAATGAATAGTATCCATTGGGAAAAAAAGATGATTGATTATTTAACTGGGTTATTCCCAAATGAGTTGGGAAAGGTTAGGTAAAAAGGTCAAACTGAATATGAAACACTTTATGTCAATGTGTGAAAAATTTACACTGACACAAAACATATTTGGTGGGGGGTTTTGCCTAATTGGTCATTCCAAGAATTTCTATTCCATTTAATGTAAATCATGCCCCTCACTTCCTCGTGTCCCTTCTGCTTGCTCAAGAACTCGTTCAGTTCTATCATGCTAGTGAGAATTTTCAGATCAGCATAAGGAACCCATAGGATCATCTGGGAAAAATACTCAGAGCAGATCTATTCAGAGGCTAAATGTAAGAATTAGCTGAAAGATTAAAAAAATCAAAACAATGAATGCATGACAAAACACAATGCAGACAAACATAGCAAAGATACTGCTGCCACATAAAAAGCTGACATATTTATGTCAGAAAATAATGCATTTCTTTCCACGTATATACATACTTGCAAGAGAAGCAAATTATAGGTAGAGATATGCAGGTACACCAAGAATATTGATTTCCAATAGGATCAAGTCACTTGAAATGAGCAGACGGGAAGGAAATAAATCCCTGCTTTTCACAATCAGTTAATCCTTAGTAAATTCATTAATTTTTAAAAAGGAAAAGAATTACATGCAGAATTATGAATCTCAAATGGCAGTGGTGTTTCCTGAACAAACCAGTTACTGTTAGTGCTCACTATGGTAAGAGACCATTAGAAATTAATTTTTGAATTAAAAACTAGAAGGCAGCTTTGCAAGACGATTGAACAAGGTATTTTCTAACAAGGACAGAATGTTTCCTGTATTCGTTCCAATAAAATAACAGCTTTCTCTCGGCTGTTTCAGATTTATAAAGAGCAGGATGAATTTTTCTGCATTTATATAAAGTACTGGCATTTTGATGAGGTAATGGGAAATTTAAATTTACCCAATACACTGTCTGAATATTTCTTCCTCCACCTTTTTTTCTCAATTAAAAATTCATGTTGCACTTAATTGCTCAATTTGCCCAAAGTGTAATAAACAATTGAAGAAGCCATTGAGTACCACATAACAAATACATTACTTAGCATTATATGACAAGAAATTATTGGCCCAATTAGTGACACAGATCCTTTAGTGCAAGGTAAGAAAAAAAAGGGACCCCTAATGAAAATAAGGTACTCTGCAAAGACGAAACACAATCTATATGTATTATACACTTCGAAGTCTAGGAGTGTCTCCTGGGAAAACTGAAAATAAGGCACTAAGCAAGTTACTGATTAAAGCCATTTACTTCCATGACATTTTGTGGCTGTGTACTGCCAGGATGTATTAGGAAGACACAGCATTATCAGCTGTCCAGGGAGAGAGTTGTTTGAAAAACTTAGAAAATATTGCAGGGATTATAATGTAAACTACAGTTTTTCCCCATAAAATGTTGTTCCTAGTGTGAGTAATCTCTTGGTTTACATGCACCATGATTGCTGTTCCTTATCCACTCTGCAGAATCAAAGGGAACTTTGAGGGACACACTCCTGTGATGTGCCGAGTATATCCAACATCCAGAAAAGTCCCTCAGAATTAAAAGCGTCTGACTTTTCCCAGAAGACATCCGGTACCTCACAGAATCAGACTCAAAGGGAAAATATTAAAGATCCAGTAAAAATAAGGAAAAATAAAAAAAAGAAAGCTTACTTGAAAAGAAAGTGTGGCTGGAAGGTCCAAGAGCTATATATCAGAGCAATTAAATTCAGTGGCAATGCTTCTCTCACTTAAAAGGAAATTGCAAGAACTACAGTGCCTTGAATGGCAGTTTTGCTGCCGTGGTGTAAAATTTGAAATGTGTTTCACAGTCAGCTTTTTAAAGATACTGCTATGTGCACTAAAATCCACAAAATATGGAACTTCAGTTTTCCCCAGCATCTGAGTATTTATAAGATCTTTCTTTATGGTAACTCTCCTCTGGCCTGAGAAAGAGGAATAGTAACTCATCTGCTTCAGATTATCTCTAGTCTTTTATTAAGCCACTTGAGGGATATTTCTATGGTTTGGAGTTCAGCCACTAATAAGGACAAAGTAAATGAGGACAGTACCAAATATTAGTATATCCTCAGACTGTCACCTTCACACTGTAGAAAAGCCCTTTAATGCAGGAAGAATCCAGTGTGGAATTTCTTGGTCACTGGATTTAAGAAGAACTGCTCTTCTGATGAGCAAAACCCAGTACTGTGTGCTACTCTGGATGGATCTCCATTTGTGATAGATCTGCAAGATATCTGTAGCAATGACAGACTGCACCCAGGCTGTTTCTGCAATAAGTCAAACACATAAATACAATTCAAAGTTTACTTCACAAGTGCTATCTTCACTCTGGTTCCTTTTTCAAGCTTTCTCAGCAGAAACAGGTAGAAAGAAGAAAACAAGCAAAGCTTTGGGAAGCCACTTTTGTTGCAGCTAACTACCACTGCACTTTACTACTCTTGCCCAGATTATGAGCCTGTTAATTTTGAAATCTTTTAAAAGTACAGTGTTTAGCAGACAAGTTGGAAAAAATAAATCTGCTTATGACACCTGCCTTTATTTTACACCAGCATAATTTCACTGACTAGACAGATATGACACCAGATTCATTTCAGAAGTAAATCTCTTTCTAGTTCTTGTTTGGTTTTCTGAAGGCCTAATTCTCTATAATTGTGTATAATACTTAATTTTGAGGAATCCATCATAAATGCTCCTGTTACTTTCAGGTAATTAAATCCATATATCAATTTACTCTCACTACATTAGAAAAGGAAAACTACTCATCCCACTGCCTAACTCAGCAGTAGCAGAAAAGCACAATAACACCTTGAGTTGGAATGCAAAACTAAAAACACATCTGTAAATTATCCTGTTAACGCAGATCATCCTTCTTGTAACTCAAGCAAAGAGCACACAAAGCAAATATGTAGTGAGTGCACAATGTAAACACATCACCCATGCTTAATGAAAATGGGATTTCACTGGCACAGAAAGCATTTGAAGCATGCTGAGAAAACTAAGGGTGTCCCACTAGCCAGGCTTTGCAAAGGAAACAAGAACCCAAGAAATTTTCCGTGGAAAAGTGGCTGGCTATGGCTAAAGGCATTCATCTTCCTCACAGATCATCCTTTTCTCCTGCCATCAATCAATAGGACAAGAAAAGAAAGGGGGGTGGACAGGATGAGGAAATCTTCACATTATCACGCAAGTGAATAGAAGACTGTAGGAAACTTAATTTCATATGATTATACAGCTACATAGAGAGATTTGGGAAGTCGGTGTGTGCTACACTGAATTTTTTTGGGAATATATTCTTCTACATTTTAAAGTAGGTTAATTAGAATAAGATGAAAGAATAAATTCATGTCTGTTAGTCTCCATTCATTTTCTATATATACCTACATGCTTCATGTATGTCTGCTCATTTCAAACCGATAAAGCAGATGTACAGTGGGCAGATTTTTCACTTTCTTGGTGGTTATGTCTGCCCAATAGTTTGTTGCAAACTGGGGACCACTTCAAATTTGTTAGAAACTTACTTTTTACTTTCCTATAATATATACTTTGGTTTTATAGATATTGTATTTCTTGTTACGCTGCTAGAACACCTGTAATGTTATTCTAAAAAATGCCTTCAGACGTTTTCATGACATACCTGACTTTTTTATGCACATAAGTGCTTTCCCCAGTTTGGAAAGCAGGACCAATATTTTAACCTGAGAGACCTACATTTAAGCACATTCACTGTCTCAGAGAACAAAGGCTCTAAAAATTACTCTTAAGGTATTTCAGCTGTGATATGGTTTAGACGTGTCAATTGAAACAGAAAAAATATATTGTATATTAACCAGGAAACTTAGCTCCATTTTAGTGATAACTACTATACCACTACTAATGATAGTCACTGCTACAGAAAAGAGAATGAGTAGCTGTCATTCTCTCCTATTTTGTATGCAGTTCAGCTTCATCAGGATAGAAAATGGTCTGATTATATTTAATTACAAATCCACTATACAAATAAAGCCACATATCCTAAATATTAACCTTGTTAAACAGTATGAGAAAAATAATAAACAAAGCCACTAAGAAAAAAAAGCCCTGAAGTGAGAAAAATAATAAAATCCTGCCATTAAAAACCCCAAGCTACTGTACATTCAGGAGTGTAATTTATGTGGAGATGGCTTACACATTTTTGAACAACACCTGTTCAAAATGCAAAGGCACAAGAGTACTCTATATTTATCAAATGACTTCATGCAATATTACTGTATTATACTTTTAATTAGCAAACTCTGTGCAACAGATTTAATGATATACAGTAACTCCATACTCACATCCAGTCTTACGCATGATTTAAGGGTCTATCAAACAAACCACACAAAATTACCACTTTTTTTTCCTTTTTTTTTTCTTTTTTACCTTGGTGAAAGAGAAATTAACTGTTCTGCCTCCCAGAAAAAGATAACGCACCAAAACTACAAAACCAGGGGCTTTTGGTGCTACTGAGTAAGACAAAATTAATAAAAAAATCACAACATACTCCCTTCTTATTTATGGCAAACTTCCATTTGCATCCTTTTATTCTTGGTAGGGTAGAAGGGGGACAGTAGCAGAACTGAAGAGGATGCCACAGATTGTGAGTGATGCTATATGAAGAGCGTTGCTGAAATATTTAAAAATATTTTAAAGCTTGAAGGTTCTTCTTCTTTCAAGCTCTAAAAGATTGCAGGCTGCTTTTACCCACAATCTATTGCATTAAATTCTTCTAGGGAGGACTCAGCCACATCTTCATTAGCCATAAGTGTGAATATCTGTTCAAATATATCAGTCTGATAAGGTTTTCATTCAAGATAAAAGGGAGTTGGTTAGATCCAAGACCATGGCGAAGACTGAAATGAAGAACATTTCAGATTTATGATGTGTGCTGCTCAAACTCTATTCCTATAGAACACGTAGAAAATCTTGGAATGAATGAGACTCCTCAGTAACAGCTGATCTTAATACTGCAGTGAATTAACAGGACCAGCAGATTTCTGTTAACTGAGATCCCTAATCCTTGCAACTCAGAAAGAATAGAGGTGCTCACAGTTTCCCAGGCATGTCCTTCATGCTCCTGCTCCTCTAGAAACCCTCCATGTCTTTCAACTGATTTCAGTTAAAAATGACACATTGCCATTACAGCACAGTCCTTGAAAGTAAATGCACATTCTTCCTGAAAGGAGGAAGAAATTGACCCCAGATTACCTATTTAAAATGTTGTAGGGTTGTTAAAACATTGAAGGAATTTTCTCTTTTTCTCTTTTTTAAGAGAACTTAACAACATTTTCTGTTGGCTTGGGTGGCTTTTAGAGTAATCACTTCATAAAATCCTGCTTTCTGTTCCCCTGCCTCACTCCCCAACCACCTCATACAAACTCACATACATCATCTCATTAAAATATAGGTCTACATTAGAATTTGATAGCTAATTAACATTGCCTAACTCTACTAATAATAATGATTAAGAACCAAATCAGCTTATTTCCTTTGAAAAAGGCTATTTACACTTTTAGACAAAATTCTGTAAGGCCATCCTCAAGCCACCTACAGAAGTGATTTAGACACTTGGCTATATGTATTCCTGCATTATACATAAGGTGTCCCTACAGAGTTTTTTACCAGCAGTTAAAAATTCACACAACTTGTGGCATCCAGAAACCCTGCCCAGCACAGGATGAGGCTACTGAGTCATGCTGCAAGGCCATATGGCTTTTGATCCCTTCAGAAAGTGGGCACAGTCCACCTGGGTTTCCCATGTAGACACATCCTCTGAATCTTCAGATGACTTCAGCACTTTGGAAAACTCTATCCTGTGCCAGAATAGGTCAATGCAATGAACCAATAAAGCAGCAAATTAAATGGGGCATCTGAAGCATCTTTTTGAAACTGAGGGAATGAGACTCAGCACATCTTTACTTCTAAGGTGGGCTCAGCTCTAATGGAAAGAGAGGCTCCCTACTGATCTTGTTGGGCAGCTGAAGGCACAGAGCTAAGAGGGAGGTTTATACATTCAAAAAAGATAAGAAAGGTAAAGGGATATTCCTAAAGATAAGAACTGAAAACAACAGGTGAAGTAAAACAGAAACAAAGTGAAGCAAAGAGAGAGTGGGAAAAAAAGTAAGGGCTGGTCAGTAGCAAAAAAAAATGGAATAGGTATGAGAAAAAAATAGGCATTGGAAAAGGAAATACAGAAGCTGGGAGATGAAAACAGAAAGGAAATTAAAAAAAAAGCAAGCAGTCTAGTTTTAAGAGCTACTCTATTGGGATTTCTGCAGACCATACAATAACTCCACAGAGTTGTCCTTTAGGACCTTGATCCAAAGATTATTACTTTGACTCTAATGGGCTTTGGATTAGGGAAGAGCCCCAGAGTATAAATTTATTTATATCTTCATATATAATTCAGCTCTGTCTACCAACTGCAACAAATACTGTGTACAGAATTTAAATAGTTCTTTTTTTTGAACCTGGACACTTGTATACAAAAATGCTATTTGGCAAAGCTAGGTTTACGGTTGGATTCCACGATTTTAAAGATCTTTTCCAGCCTAAATGATTCTATGAGTCTATGAAATTCTTACCCCATTTTATTCATCCCTGTGCACTATTGGATCAGAAAGGCATCTCTCTCAGCTTGCATTTTGATAAATTCACCCACTTTAAAAAACTCTGATCAGGACTTACATCCAGCTGGTGAAACAGCCTCATGTTTCCCTGAGACACCCCAAATACTCACCACAAATCAACCCATTCTACAGCTGAATACCACCACACAAGTAATGAGTGAAACACAATAGCTGAAAAAATTACTGATAGTACGATCCTTAGCCAACATGCAGGGTATAAAAACGCTTTAATGTTCTATTTATAAGCTGTGCCTCTGTTCTTACAGAATACATTAAATAGGCTGGCATTTAAATTGAGTGCCTTGGGGGAGACGCATCTCCTGAAGCATTTAGTCACCTACATTAAGAAACAAGACTTCTCCCCAGTTTAGCAACAGGTTTTATAAATGAGTGAAAATTCTTTATGGATGTATTTGTTAAAAACACGAGATCTTTTTCACACCTGTAAAAGGCATTTAATAATCCTTAAGGAGAGTTTTTTCAGTTTCAACAAGTAAGGCATTGTATCTGCTTTAAGTGGAATGGTAAGCAATTCCACTTGATCTTCTTGATTTTCTTAAAAAAAAAAAAGAAAAAAAAAGATGCTCTTAATTAAGCCTACAGTTACTATAAATCAATGGGGCGGCATGAAAAAATACTACTTACTAATTAAAAAAAACCTAATTGGACACAGAGTGTGGGCAGACTGATGCAGCATATATGTAACCAATCTCTAGGGAAAAAATGTCCAGGGTAAACACTTTAAAATTAAAGCTTTTCTGTTGACTGAATGTTTATTCCATATAAATAAGCTCTCCTTGTTGATAGCTTCAATTTTTCTTAAATGTAACGATTCTAATTTTTTTTTGAGCACTGCAACTGTCAAAATATTATTACACAACTCAGAGAAAATAAATGTATACTCTTTGATTGTGACCAAGATTGATTTGACCCTGATGCTGCTACTTTTGGAAACCAATTTTCTTAATCACACAGTCCTCTTTATGAAACAGCTCATTTATAGATTCGTCTCTTTTTGTAAATGGAGGCAAGGTCAGCTACTCTTTAGCACAATATATTCCACTATATCCATGCCTAAGACAGGAGGACTGGAAGAAAATTCTCTCTAAGTCAAACACATTGTACACCCCATTTCAATAGTGCATTATACATCAGTGTTTCAATATATTAAATAATCTACATGATATAGTGGTCCATATTATGTATCATGTATTCATTCCCCTGCAGCAGATTCAGATTCTGTTCCACAGAATAATGTAATGCCACTCTTGGTTCTTGTCCTGCATCACTTTATTTCAGCTCATATTACTTCATTCTACATATGGCTCTTCATTATGGCAGAGTTGCAATATGTGAATCACCATAACTGTGATATCCTCTCAACATCTATCGAGTGATAGGTCCCTTTCCTTGTGTAAAATTACAAAGTGAGCAAGACAAAATGTTACAGGGTTACCGAGTGCACCTTCAACACACATTTCCATAGCTGGGTTTTCACCTGGCTTATATTGCTCACCTCCAGAGCATGCATTCATAAAGCAAACGAGGTAAACTGTTGCATGTGAAGTAAATGTTTTAAGAGGAACTGATTTCTGTAAGTATTCTTCAAAAGTAAGTATCAGAGCCCAGTGTTGCCATATGTTAATAAGTAGGGAATAATCTATGAATAACTATTGCATAAATAACCAGGACTTCATTAGAATTATGAGTCATGGAATATGAATTAAGTGAATGAATCTTTTGGTAGTAATATGCTTTGGGGTCTTGTATAAAAGACCACCTTTCCTCAGACAGGAATAATTTCTTGAGCCACAGCTTCTTCTGGAGCCACTGTGAGCAAACTGGTGCTGAAAAATACAATGCCTGGCAAGGACTGAAGAAAGGAGAAAAAGGGCAAAACATGGTAAACTGGAATAGAATGGATAAAGAGCCATAGAATCATAGAATGGTTTGGGCTGGAAGAGACTTTAAAGGTCATTTAGTTCCAAATTCCCTGACATGAGAATTTGGCATGGAACTAGACCAGGTTGCTTAGGGTCTCGTCCAGCCTGATCTTGAGCACTTCCAGGGATGAAGCATCCACACCTTCTCTGGGCAGCCTGTTCCAGTGCTTCACCACCCTCACAGTAAAGCTAGCCTAAATTTCCCTCTTTCAGTTTGAACCCATTACTCCTGGTCCTATCACTACAGTTCCTGATGAAGAGTCCATCTCCAGTTTGCTTGCAGAACCCCTTCAGAAACTGGAAGGCTGCTATGGGGTCTCCATGCAATTAGACCTTTATTCATCCACCTAATTATGATAAACAGTTTTTGACTCAAAATCTCCCCTATTCCAGTGGGGGAATGTTTAGTGACTTACCACAGTAACTTTTTTGTAGATTTGCAGATGGAATAAAAAAGGGAACCTAAGTATTTTTTTGTATTCCTTTCCCAATCTTTATTTCCCAACTCCTGCCTGGTGAAAACAGTTTCTAAAAATGCTTGAGAAAGAGAAGGCTGAATGTAGCCCCTTCTAAACCAAAACTCCTCTGCAAATATAAATGGGATTTCAGCATTAAATAAAGCTTTGCAACTCTCAGTCGTCCAAGTCTATACATTCTGTTCGCAACAAGAGCAGAGATTAATTATTCTAGCTAGAGTCTCCCATTTTGGCAAACTTCTTTTGGAGAAAAAAAAATGTTATTAGCTTTAGATACTTTTAATTACAAGTTTAAGAGATGATCAAAGACAAAGGGCATTTCTCTGATCCTTCAGTTTTTTAAAAAATAACTAAGTCTTTGATTAACACACATTTAAAGGAAAATAATTAATCACATTTAAAGGAAAATGATTAATCACAGTCAAGATACTGCCAATCTTAGGCTAATTCCCATTTCTACTAACACTTATACATGACAAAACCTACCAAAAAGCCAAAACTGGCTGGGCTAGCTATTAAATAGCTGCACCAACTTTGCTAAGGTGGCTCATGCATTTCACATCCCAGTTCCTTCAAAAAATTTTCTAATCAAGTTTGCAGACAAGAATTGTCTACTAAAAACACAAACCAGCACTCAACCAGAGTCATAGTTCCATAACAGGTCAACAGACAGTATTTATACAGGAAAACAATAAAAGTACATACACAATTTATATTTATTTAGTTAGTGTGTTTTGAACCAACAAGACTGACTACTTCACAAATCCGCACGTCCTGCTGTGCATGTGCTTAATTCATGGGCTTAAGGGAGCTGGTTTCAGGATACATCTAGAAAAAAAAAGGGTTTATCTTCCTGTGTTTTGTAAAGCTGTTTTGCAACTTTGTTCTCCAACGACCTGATGAAGATATCCAAAATAAGTAGCAAATACTTTTACTAGAAGTTACCACAGAAGTTTTTCTTCCTGACACAAGGAGCCTCTAAGACTGAAGTTTGCTTTCTGAAAGCTCTCCTCACTATTTAGGCATGACTAACACTAACTGGCATTGTCATGACATTGAGATGGGATGTGGAGGGGTACAAAAGAAATTTATAACATTAAAAATTCTATCATTTTATGTTCTGTGTAATGTCCCTATTTTTTCCCTTATTGCCATCATGACAAGTGCTAAAAGGTACTAAACTATTTCACTATAAAATACAAATTCAAATATTCTCATATTTTCATAGCACACAATCATATACTCCTCTATTTTCTTTTACAGAATAGCTAGCCTGTTTTTTACAAAGATAATTGGCCGTAGACCTGAGGATATTACCTCTATCACTTACCATTTAATCTAAAAAAGGAGGTTGAAAATGGTGGTGGAGAAAAAGGGACAAAGAAAAGAGACTATTCCGGTTACTTTTGAAGTAAGAAAGGTAAAGGTTTGAAGGATGAAACCTGCAGTTTCAGCAGGTTTGGGACCTGATATGTGGGACCAAATGAGGCACCTGAGAAGAAAAAGCAAAAACTTCTCCTCTCTGAAGAGGTCAGGCTTCCCGATGGAGCTGAAATACCTGCTCTCCAGACTGAGCACAGGAGCAAAAATTGATCACATACAATTAATCCCCTTTGTCATTCTGTCATGCCAAATCTGCAACCCTGAGTATTAAAGAATCATTTAAACACAGGGATCTGGTTAAAGTAATAAATCACTTAATATAGGGAAATTTATTTCAAAACTTGTACATACTGTGCTCTAGTAGTCATACAGCTCCAGCTCTTGTTACATGAGTGTAAACTTAGATTGCAACCATCAGGTACCAATTCCAGTTAGATTTATGTTCCAAAAGTTAATTTCACCTAAAAAGTACCTAAAAAGCATTTATGATTTTTGATGTCACAGTTATAGCTTAAGACAAGATTGCACCTGCAAAGAAAAGATGAGATTGCAACTGCAGTGGAAAAAAACAATGCAGAGAAATTCAGAGAAAGTACAGGAGGAATGTCATGCATTTTATAATATCCTGGTGACAATTTCCACCTGTCTGGGTGAAGCTGAGGCAGCAGAGGATCTGCCATGTTCCCAACAGGTCAAGTGGACTGTGCTGCACAGAGGCCACCTCGTACACTCAGGGCAGCTTCTTATCCCTGCAGTTATCTCACCTCTGATTCATATGGCCTGAACCCTTCTCCAGGGACTGAAGGATGTAACAGCTTTTGATGAAACTATCAAAGATCCGAGGCTGAAGCAGCAACAGGGCACTTAGCAGATTTTCAGGCAGCAGCCATGAGTGGATGGTACAGTCTTAACCACATCTATTCATGTCCCTTCCAGGATTTACTATGTCTGGATCTAGGTCATATCACTTCACTGAATATCACCTACACCTTAGCATAAGCTCAGTAAGAAAAAATCTTCTCTAAAGCCTTAATATGTGCAGAAAACACCTGTGTTTATGAAAAACAATGGTTCTCACCAGAGTACAACAGTATCTGCTACCATAAGGAAATCCATCAAAAATTATTATCTAGTTTAGGACAAAGCAGCCTTTTATAGACCGTAAGTGTAACTGGAACACACATAACTTATTCCAATTAGCTGGAAGTCCTGACATAGCAGGTGGCAGCAGTGCATCCATTACTATAATGTGGAAAATATATGGTGCATGGCAACAGGCAGTTGTATTTGTCTTGATTATGGAACCTGGAAATAGCACTTTCTATCCTATCTGCTGTGGAATAATCATTTTTTCTGACCCTTGAGTGGAAACGAGCCTTTAACAACGTACACAGGTGACACTTCCATGTTTCTTCTGCTAAATGAATATCAGGGCTATGAGTCTTCTATGGACACTTAAACACCCATTACAAGAGAATTTGATTGTGAATATGAAGTAGAAAAAAGTCAAAAAGAATTTTAGGTTATACAGGCACTTAGAAATCTCCCAAGCTAGAGGAGGGAAGAAGAAAAGATCCTTTTTACCACAGTGCACAAGGTAACAGTAGTGCATGCACTAACAGCACACGTGAAATTGTAGACCTTTGTCTCCCTTCTGGAAACAGTAATTATTTGTCATTATTGCTCTGAACCCATGCTGCAGTTATGGGTTTCTCTCTAGTCAATTCAGCCATAGGAGATCTGGATCTAAACTCAGCCTGTCTTCTCAAACACACCTATGTATCAACGGAAATTATATGAACACAGCAGCTACTTCATCATTGCCACCACAGATGCCCAAAATATAAGAGATCAAACATGACTAACCAGATTCATGTTTTACTATATTCTATTGCTAGAGGAAAAAGAAAAAAAAAAAAGCTTGTTGCAACTGGAAATGAGAGATTCCTGCACAGCCAAACAAGACATTTAAATCCCTGAAGAAATAATAGCCTGATGCTGTTGCTGACCCTTTGGCTTAGCCATGTTTTAAAGCAGTGGATGACACTGTTGCAAATGCCTGACCTAAGAGCAATACATGCAAATCCCTTTTCAAATAATAATTACAGAATATTATTCCTTATCCATTCATTCATGAAATATTTTACTCAAGATTGTTACCAGCCCTACAGGAGGCAGAGAGGAATTTTTAATTTACCAATGGGGAGCCTGAGAACAATTGGCAAATGAAACTAACTCCTCACTCCTGCCCTGGTCAAATACTCCATGTGAATACAGTCGTGCGATTACTTGGGATGCACAGAAAGCTGAAATCACACCTCTATATGCAAGGGCAGCTTTTGAGATAAGACAAAGATAAATAAAGTCTAATTGTTACGGATACAAGAGATCAGAACCCAGCTCATTAAACATTTTAATGGAATTTCTACCTTAGCTATCTTAATAATGTCTTATTGTCTTAATGCTTGCAATGTGTGCTGGTTTTGGCTGGGAGAGAGTTCAGTTTCTTCCTAGTACTTAGTATGGGGCTGTGTTTTGGATTTGTGCTGGCAACAGCGTTGGTAATTTGGGGATGGTTTAGTTATTGCTGAGCAGGGCTTACACAGAGTTGAGGCCTTTTTGGCTTCTCACCCCACCCCACCAGCCAGCAGTGGGGCGCACGAGGAGCTGGGAGGGGCCACAGCTGGGAC
This sequence comes from Aleadryas rufinucha, assembly GCA_013397815.1. Classification (NCBI taxonomy): domain Eukaryota; kingdom Metazoa; phylum Chordata; class Aves; order Passeriformes; genus Aleadryas; species Aleadryas rufinucha. Next base: position 901,179 of record VZTH01010125.1, read on the forward strand.
AGCTGACCCCAAATGACCAAAGGGACATTCCATACCCTGCGGCATCACACTCAGCATATAAAGCTGGGGAAAGAAGGAAGAAGAAAGGGGACATTTGGAGTGATGGTGCCGTCTTCCCAAGTCACTGTGATGTGATGGAGCACGGCTGGCCTGGGGATGGCTGAAGACCTGACCCGTGGGAAAGGGTGGACAAATTCCTTGGTTTGCTTTGCTTGCATGCATGACTTTTGCTTTACTTATGAAACCATCTTTATTTCAAACAATGAGTTTTGTCACTTTAACTCTCCTGATTCTCTCCCCCACCCCACTGGTGGTGAGTGGGTGAGTGAGGGAGGGCCTTGCTTGGGGCCTGGGGTTGAACCGTGACACGACGTCTTGTTAGAAGGAAAATTTACACAGAAACACATCCACAGACACACACGGGCATGACTGAAGACTAGTCTGCTTCAAAAAACCCATAATTTTGAATCCAGAACAGGTTGCCACATATGACAGGTGAAGACAGCTGAAGGTTTATAACACAGCCAGGGAACTATCTTAACAAGGGACTGGTATCACTGGTGATGAAACTGGGGTATAAAACCTGGTATGTCCACACAATCCCATGGACAGTCTGCCTCTTCTGCAGACTCTGCTCTCCTTCAAGGCTCCTAACTTACCATATTTACCACACCAGGAAATGACTGATTTGGCCTTTATGTAGGTGTGTTTTCAGAAAAGCATATTTACGTAGGAGGCGAAGCATTACTTTCTTCTCTCAATAAAGAATTATTGGTAAAAGGAAAACAAAAATTGTAAGTGTTTTTCATTTAAAGGCATCTTCCCTGATAGGGACTGGATAAAAGACCAAAAATTCTAAGTATAATCATTTTATTTCACATGCATGAATTAGTATATGGGACAGCTAAATGCCAACTGGTATCATCATCATGCCTACCAAGTTAAAACACAGTGTTTTGTTATCCTTGCTAACCATTTGTGGGGGAAATTTTAATTCTAAAAGCAAAAGTGGCCTGTCAAAAATACTCTGTTATAAGAAATTTTAAGAGACAGGAAATGTTTGTGCATATTGTTCATTTAAAGAAAAAAAGAAAGACAATGCTGCAGAAGATAAGAAAAATTATGCATAAGTAGAGGTCCATGCTAACTTTCAGCAAGGCTTTAGCCTGTTGTTTTCATTTATATTTAAGATACAAAGACATTTTAATTAAATTAGCATTTATATAGAGAGTTCTTAAATTAATGGAACATTTAAGAAATACCCAGCATATAAAATGACATCCTTTAAATTGCTAAAATACCTGGATAATATTTCAGCATGTGTAGCTTTCACTTCAGGGAGAATTCATTTGGCTGTCTGAGCAACAGTGTTTACCCTATACAATTTTTATCTGCTAAAGACTCTATTGCTACTTAAGATTCCCAGGAATATAAAACAAGCAGCAGCGAAGGCCCATTGTCTGCTGTCTTAAATTAAACAGGACTGTCCATATCTTGCGAGGCATTAGCTTCCCTCCCCAGCTACCAGCTGGGGATGCTGGTCAGGCTGGAAGGAGAGCTGTAGCTCACTAACAGACCAGTAATGTTCTCCTAGTTCTGGAGTTTGTAGCAATGAAGAGGAAGTTTTATCCACTGGTTCAATCACACCTTTGTTTATATAACTCTTACTGACATTTGAAGAGTCCTGCATCTTCAACATATCTGCCGCACAAATGCTTTAAAAAGCAATGTAGATACCAAAGCAAACTGGCAACCTTCCTGGAAGGTGTGGTCATGAAGCACTGCAAAATACAGCTTCCAGCTGTCTCTGTCAGGGGAGGATCTGACCCAGGTGTTTCAGGCACTAATGCTAGAACACAGACAGCAGCATCCCTCTGTATCTCTTGGTGCAGGCACACCTCAGGGTCAGGCCTGATGAAAAGAGCTGAGAGCCACAGCTTGGCAGCACCTTGAGCTGGTGAGGACACGGCTCATTCAATCACTATGAACACAGGATGCAGAAACTTCATACAACATTGAAGTTTACCCACATTTCATTTTTTTATTTTCAGAATATCTGAGTAATGACGTCAGAGAGAGTTTATTGTGCATAATATCACTGCATTAGTGAATCTGCCAGTCTGTGTAACATTGAAATTAGACGTAAAACAAGTTTACTGGCCAAAATACAACAGTTTGAATCAGCAACACGTGTGCCAGTGATGACACTACCTAAAGACCCAAATCTGAAATGCAAAGGACAAGCAGGGAACTGGAGAGTCCTCTTCTCTCAAATCTGTTACAATCTTGGATTCCACTTCCTAGAAAACTACTGGTAAGATATGAACTTACTGAGAAATTGTAATTGTTTTTTCCCCTACCACAATTTAACACACTTTATCAGATAATTAAAATTGCAAAGCTGCAAGATAAACGTTCTACAGGTCTTTGGCTGACTGACTGAATGCAAAAGAAAACATAGAGGCAGTGATTTAGAATTAAGATAGAATGGCTGAACATGGCAATACATCCTGACTTCTTTAAAAGGGTTATCTATAAATATTATATATACACCAATACATTTTAACTACTATACCTTCATCGTGCATACTTAACTTCTTGACAATTATGCAATATAGCTCAGAACATTTGGATTGATGTCTCTGCTGAGATCAAAACCAAGAAACCTTTTATATATTGCTAAGTACTGTCCAAGAATATTTAATGGGCTCTGATGAAGATGTAACCAGGGTATATCTAAGGTAATGGAATAAGCTGTCCTCTAGCTCTGTTTATTAGGAAATACATCATTATTAAATCTTAATCCATTCCATAAGAAAATAAGCAAAGGAGGAATAACTGCAGCAAGATGAATAGCCTTATTAGAAGAAGATCTAAGAATACCTGTATTTCAGAATTGGATTAGAAATATGACAGACTATGCCACATAGCAAAAAAAGGTCTGTGCCATTTATCAAGGAATCTAAAATTTGATAAAATGCATGTGTGTGCAGAAGGATAGTTTCATAAACACATTTAAGTGAATATGATACAATAAATTGAGCCTATGGACATGTGCTGAATAATTATTTATGATAGCGGTAAAATGTGATGGTGGCATTTATTATTTCAGGGTTTTCTCCATGACAGGTAATGGGGTTTTTTCCTTTCTAATTATGATCCAGTGCTACATCTTTATTTTTAGTTTTTCTACTGCATATATGTACCAAACATATACTGTATGAAAAAGTAAAATTTTAAAAATGCCTCAACAAAATTAAAAACTTAGTGCCACATTGCAAATGTAGAGTCTGAGAAAACACCTTTCTATGTCAGAGAATACAAACTGACCTAGTACCTCCAAGAGCTACTAAAATTTCTCATTATGTTTCTATTAGATAAGAGTAATGTTCCCTGATTTCTCATCTCTTCCTGCTATGAGTGAAGAAAGCTATAAAGATGCCAAAGAAACAAAAGGACACTGATTCGAGTTTTATGCCCAATAAACCTTGCTCTGAGGACTAAACAGACTTCATCAACGCAGAGATTTTGTAGTGGACAAGTTCCATCCAGAACACTTTGATGCATATTGTTAGTGTGCACTCATCCATCGGACTCAGTAAAATCTGGACTTTCAGGGACAATCTTCAGCCCCATCCTCTTACAAATCTTATTTGCAGCCCCTCCTCTCTACAGAGATCACTCATGCCAGTGTAATATGAAAGAGGATTTCAGAACATGGGGAACAGCTTATTAATTTTACACAGCTCTTGAGCTATTTTGAAACCTACCCTGGAGAGTACTGTCAGCAGTAAAGAGTGATTATTTCCTCAGCTTTCTTGTCTTTTTCTATTCAATCCATCTGCTTAGCACAATGGGCTCATAACCTCTGACTGAAATTTCTAGATGCCAACATGATACAAATATTAAAAACTGTAACATTCACTAACATAAGATATAAAAGACATGCTAAATGACATATTATTAAAAAATTATAAAACAGAAATAAAATTTTGAAAGAAAGCTACTGCTGACCTTCCCTCTGCGACTGTTGACTCTTCATATCTGTGGGTATTACACATGGTAAATCAGACAGACTCACTGCAATCTAGAAAGCCTTGCCCCGGTCATTGTCACAAAAAATGGCCTGTAAAATCACTCCGATGAACTGCTAATTATGCTAACAGTCCTACAGTAATGAAAGCAACTAATCCTTTTCAACGAAGCCGTCTTCATTGAATGAAATCCTCACCTCATTCACATTCACTCACGGAATTGAGAGAAAATACTTTCCCTACTGATGCCAACATTCAAACATCCAGAGCAATTACATGGAGAGGGAACATTTAAATGGCAAACAGTATCTGTAAAACAAAATGACACGAGGTGAAGCCACCAGTTCAAATCTCGACTCAATGCATTATGACTGCCCTTCTCACTTAATAGACATCAGATACCATAAGCAACTAGAAGTACAAGGCAAGCAGAGGCAACTGCCCCGCATAAGGACACAAAAATGTAAGCAATGATGGGGAGTTTGGAAAGATTTGACTTACACCAAAAGACAGGCAAACCTCATCTGTGCAGGCATAAGAGCTCAAAGTTTGGTGTTCCGGCACACACAAAGATCAGTATTTCAACCCTTTTCTACATTTAAAGTAATTATAATAGCTGTATAAAAATCAAACCAGATAACTGTGGACTTAATCCCTGGGGAGGGGGTGAGGAAAACAGAAATTTTCACAGTGAGAAAATATTTCTGTTTCTCTTAAAAAAAGGTATGCTTAACTCATTTTCCTTTTCTTCTTCCTCTCTCCCATGTCTTTGCATACCCCTTTTTCTGGGTTGTTTTTTTTTTTTTCACATATCAGTTCTGTGAATCCCACAGTGTGACCTACACAGCAAAGGAAGGAAGAGTTGCATTTGTTCAGTAACTAGCACATTGTTTTAATGCTCCTGGATCTCAGCATTGGCACAACACAATGGAATGAAACGGCAACACAGAACTGGAGCCTTTCATTCCTTTTCCCATTCCAGGCTGCTGTGTGACTTATGGATAGATGCTTTTCACATTTAGGTAGGCAAAGCTGTGTATATTCCTGGGAAAAACCGGATGGCTGCTCATTAACAGGCACAAGCAAAGGCAGAGCAGAATAATCCTTAACCTGTGCCGTGCTGGTTTTGGTTTGACACGCAGTGGTGGGAAGAGCACTGCCCAAGGAATTGCTCACAGAAGAATGACTGAAGCCTGGCATACGCTGAGCCAGCATGGAATCTGCTCTAAGCTGTGCCAGTGGAGAGTAGAGTGTTACACACTCTGGCCATGCCCCAGATAGGGCTCTTACATCACGGGCAAGTGCACAAGAGACACAGAGGGAATTTTCAGGTGGCCAACCTGGCCACTGTGTGATTTCTTTGAATCATTCAAGAGGAGATGCAAAGCTCATTCACTGTGTCTTAGCTCCTCTCTGTGAAACAGGAATAAACATTCCAGAGAAGGCTGTGCCAAGATAGGCAGCAGTGCTGGAGAGACACCAGTGCATATTCAGGACAAGGGTTAATGCATGTGCCACTTTTCCACATGACAGAAACAGAGGTTTTTTAGCAATGTCGAACTCATTTACACTAAGTCTCATTTAGCAATAATGACTGCTCATTTTCTCCCTCTGATTTTCCTTTTCTTCCAAACTATACTTTGTCAATTAACTGACCCCTACAGAAGACAAAAGTACCATCACACACTGTATGCACATGTAAATTTATTCCTAGATTACATATAATTATATTTTTTTTAGTTTTTCTTCCATTTCAAGTAATTACATTTAAAAAATGGAAATAAGGAAGTGATTATCAAATAGCCAGCTGAGCTCAAGTTAATGACTTGAAACAAACAAAAAATATTTGCAAAATCCTGACATATTTACTCACACCACAATTGCTATGACCAGCTTAAGATAAGTCTTTCTCACATCTCCAGCAGTGACCTTGTACTGAAACACTGACATTCGGCCCGATCTCAAATGCCAGCAAAACCAATATAGGATATACTGATTTCACTGAAACCACCTTTCCAAAATCTCTAAGTTCCCTGGCATGCAAATTTTATCCTACAAGAACAATGAACAAAGAGGATCTCAGGAAGCTTCAGGTGAGTCACTTGTGATTTATATCAGCATCACATATCATATATTTATATCAGCATATGTAGCAGACATATCACATGTTTTTCCAATTTAATTATTTACCTTTGCTGATCTCAAGCTCTTTGAAGCTAAGCTTCTGCACACTTACATGGGAGCTGCATTTTCATTTCGATAATCATAGAACTGGCAAAACCACTGCCAGCTACTAGTGAAATTTAAGTGTCTGGGTTAAGCATTTATGGGCCACTGTTCTTCTTAGCAGACCAATAACTCCTCTTATCTGCATGCTTAACTGCAGTTTTGCAATGTTTTGCACAGTAAGAAAGTCAAACATCTCAAAATGAGATGTTTGTTTTTGCTGTTGTTGCTGCAAAGTAATGTTGCTACTATTCTTTCTTCACCAAGTTCTCCCCCTAAATGCCATATAGTGGATTTTACTACACTCATGTCAAACAACAGCTAAAGCTGTCAGATTGTGCTGAGTGGTGAAAAGAAGCTTCACGAGCTAATGTGAGAAGATTCTACAAAAGTTAGAAACTATCATTACAAAAATTGTTCTGGCTTCAATCTTAGTGAATGACTGGGTTTCTGTTAGAAGTCAGCACAGGCAAAATGATCATTTGGCCTGTGTGCCCTCATGCATACTTTCTAGCCAAAAATCTCTAACAAAAACATATTGCAAGTTTCTTAGACTTAGGACTTGAAAAATAAGGTCTTCTAATTGGTAAGGCATAACGGGAGTAGTCATACTCCCACAAATTCAGTAGAATTTCCAAGAAATAAAAAGTTGTTTGGGAAAACTTTCAAGCACTAAAATAACTGCAGTCTTTACCCTCACATTCGCTTGCCCATGTAATGTTCTATTTAGCCTCACTTGAGATAACAGATTATTGAGGAAGAGGACATTCACAGCATTTCTATTTTTTTCAGAATAAGTGACAGCAGTATTTGAGAGCTGCTGTGAATGCCAGGGTTGGGGTGCATGCCCCAGGCAGATTTAAAATCCATGGCAAGGCAAACTGCAAACACAAACCAGCCTGAGAAGAGGATGAGTGGAAAGATGGGGCTTGGATGGGCGCCACAGAATGTTCTGACCAACTGGGACACCAGGATTTTAGGACGCATCCATTCAGACACAGCCAAAGGGGCTAATCTCACATCTGTTGTTTTGTCACAACTTCTATACTCCTCTCTGTGGGCACTGACTATCCAAACCCAAAATAACGGCATGATTCAATTCATGCTCATATGTTTTCCATAAATATGGCAATTCATTATATTCACTGAAAGCTCCCTCATAATTCTTGTCATGTGAAATAAAGTGAACACATCCACTAACTGCATCAAATGTTTCAAAAATACACGTGTTTGCACTATTATTTGCAATATTTTGTTCACAGTTTAGGCAGCATTGTTTCAGGGAGGGGGACCAGGGGCAGAAGTGTTGTGTGCTTGAGACACATCGTATCTGACAGAGGCAAAACCATTCAGGTCATGCAGTGGAAATTTTGGGCTTGACCTCAATAAAATCAAATCAGGCCTGAGTCAACGATTAGAAACAGTGCCTTTTGTAGTACTCACTTCCTTCACATCTCTTCATCTCCACTGGTCAGTCAGGAGGAGCCAAGCCCATGGCGATTTGTCCCCATCTCCTCTCCACCTACTTCCCAGGGCTCTAGAGCTGGTCTCACTGAGAAACACAACCAACTCCAGTGATTCAATGTAAACATGGATTGAGACTATATCTGATTCTTCTTCAAGGTGGAGAAACTTTCTCATGTTTTTTTTTAAATTTCTCCAAGTCTAGTCATTCTCTGTTCTTCTTTATTTTACAAATGCAGATGAGCTGAATTAATTAAGTAAATTAGAGAAGCCCTAACTCAGTTGCAGATATGCAGGGATAAAAGAACACATTTAGAAAGCAGTCAACTTGCTTTAGAAGCTTGTTGGCATTTCTTTGCATGTACAGCTGCAGTAAAAGAGAGCTAAAGAAAGAATTAAGATTTCTAACATTTTGGAGTAGTTGTCCAAGGGCATCCCCTGCTAAGGTCCCCAAACACCAGAAGGATCTGAGCAAATCTTCTGTTGCTTAGTCTCTGTCTCTCCCTGTTTGAGCAGCAAGCTCTTCAGGATATACCTAGCTATGGATTTTAAAGGAAGACTTGTCCTTGTGCCACTTACAGTTCAAACATGCAGAACAACAACAACAAAAAAAGACTATGTACATTCCTCGTCCCTCCAGGTAAAACCTGCCTCAGCTCCAACCTTGTCTGGCCTTCTGGGATTTAGGATCCCAGATACTATGTATTTATTGTATATGCACACTTTCTTTGTCATCCAAGCCCAAGAAAAAAAGCTTTTTGACTCTTAGGCTACCTACAGTGCATAAGGCAGTCATGCCCTTAATCTGGGCTATTTTGGTGGATTTGACCATTTTAGTGCTTTCAGAAATTCAGAATTATTTTTCCACAGTGATTCAATAATCATTGGTCAGAAATAGTGACTTCTCCTAAGCATGGCACCCTCCCTACCACCTTACCCCAGTCCTATGGAGTGACATCCAGCAGCACTATTTCTTTGCACCTCCTTTCACACTTTATTTCACTGGCTCATTTTTTCAGTCAATTAAGGGGGAAGGGAATAATTAGTTTGTTTGTTCTGACCGGTTGCCTCTGTGGTTAATAAATATTGTCACTGAGTAGTTTGTTTAACATTTTCAACTCTCAGAGAAACTTTCTCTTTTCCAACTCACCACTATGGACCATTTTCTCATTATCAGGGAACAACTGTGATATGCAAGAGCATGCATGTGCTTGTGCAAAAATGTATATAAAGTCATGAGAAAGAGGCAAGGAAAGCCCTTTCAGGCATCCATGCAGCTATTCAGAAGGAAAATAGTGTCTAAATGGTGGTGAACACATGGCCTCTCTATGTTGCTTTTAATTGTATAGAACAGTGTTTTTATTTATAATAAACTTTCTTTCATCAGATTAGACTATTCCATTCTCCTTATAATCACAGCTACATTCACAAGTCAGCTTATTATCACAGTGAGATCTATCAGCTCTGCCTACACTGTATTTACAAACTAGAAAGGAAGTTGTTAGCTTAGAAAAATGCATTACAGACACTGCGATAGACATGAGGACATCAAACAATCACAGAGAGATAAATTAACTGAGTCTGGGGAAAGACAAGAAAGAGGTCAGCAATGTCATCTTGATTACTCAGAAAGGTTAAGAACTACTGCAAACTTTGACCAAGGAAAGACAAAAGATAAACTTCAGTGACCTACACTATGTGATCCATTAAAATCACAATAATCAAGCCTATTTTCCTATGGTTAACCACAGTAATGACCATCTGGGTGAGAAATGGGAGAAAATACTAGGACTGCAGAACTGGTTGTGCTTAAATCACACTGGGTATAGTAGTTTTGTCTACAGAGTTCTCCCTTGGAGTAAAATGAAGAGACAGAAGGAAATTTCCCTTAAAGCCAAGTCAACTTTTCACTATCAGAAAAAAATCCATCTTTGAAAATTAGAAACAGCGGGATGTACACTGCATTGAATGCTAAATTAATTTCCTCTGATAACTTATTTCACACAGTATTTGATTAAAAGACAATAGAACATGCTTTAAATCTAAAAAACATGGTTACCACAGGCTGAGGCAAAAGTGGTGTTGCTGATAAGTGACAACAGTATTGTTATTTATTTAGCTCTTGTAAAGGCACCCCAGTCAATCAATAGCTATGCATGTACCAAGGCAGCGGGACTTGTATAAAGATGCTTATCAGAAATCCATGGGCAACATTCCACCTTTGATTACAGTGCTGCAGACTGTCCCCAATCCTGCTGAAGACTGTATGCCTCCTTGACAAACCATATTGACAGAAATAATAATATAGAAACCCCAGTTCCTAATATGCATATCCAACTGCACAGCCAATTAACCACTATGCTGAGTGAAATTGCTTTGTTATTCATTCCATTCCAACTGATGTTAATACTTTGGCAGCTGATGGGGATAATAACTGATGGAGCATATTGGAAATTTTGAAAGGGGATATAAAATTTATATCATTTAAAGACATTGAGAAAGCTGCTATGCTTCACAGTCTTAAAACACGAAAATGTCTCAGTTGTGTGTAAGAAGTACTCAGAGCAGGAGAACTAGTATGTATTTGAAAATCTGTGAATGAAAAGGAGGCATTTAAAAAGATTGTGATATACAAACAGGTTTGAAAAAACATTAAAAAAGGCAATTATAAGATGAAAATGAGACTTTTTCACCTCTACCTCTAACATCACACTGAGTAACAATGCTTGAACATCTGGAAACATTTACATTTGATGTTTTAATTAAAATATAACTCTTTCCTGCAACATAAGCACATTGTAACTGAAAAATGTCATTTCATTTACCCTAATCCCTAAAACTATTTGGTTTATTATCTTTATATACCAAAACAGCAATTCCAGTATGTTTAAAAAAAATAGTAAAAGGTCATAAAATTATTTTTACCTACACTAATAAGTTGGAGTTTTCTTACGAAAATAAAATGTTTTCTGTACATCATAGGGACATCTTTCAAAGTTGTTTGGGTCATGTATTTCCCAGTGGTGGTATAAATTATTTCACTGCAGTGTTGCAATTCTGGTCCTGCAGTTATTTGGTGAAAACTCCTGTGGAGTTCAACACGCATCTTCCCTGAACAAGGGTTCCCTGACCAGGCTGCTGTTGGGTACTCCAGTAACAGTGAGCTGGTGACTGCTGCAGAAGCCTCTCCACATGGACATCATGTGGGTGAATCCAGTGCACGTAAACTCTGCCAACAATGGTGAAGCAGAGCCTGGAAGAAGCTGGCCTAGCTCAGGAGTGGGAGATCAGTATGCATGTCCCTGCTGCCACATCATGCTCTGGATGGAAAACACTGGAGGAGTGGATGTGCTGTGGCAACACACCATCCTCAGCTGTCAGCTCCAAAACATGCCAACTTTTATTCCTCAAAACTCTCGTTTTCCACAAACCCTTCTTCCTGCTCAGGAACTTTGCTGCTGAAGCTCAACCTCCTAAATCCCTGTGCTGTTCCACTACAAAGGTCCCCAGCACCAACCCAAACTACCACTTTCTTAAGGTCTGCTCCCAGAACCCCATTCTCTCTACTTCAGACTGCCTCTGCCCCTCCTAAATCACTGGCCCACATGTTAATCCTAAGCCTCATCAAGTCAAATCTCTTCTGGCACTGGGTTAACTCAGGCCTTTAAGTGCACAAGCCCTACTACACACAGAACTCAGCTCTTTCTGTTCTGCCCATGAGCATGTGGGTCCTATTCCCTCCCCGTTTTTGCCTTTTCTTTCCAAGCACATGCACATACCAACATGCAGATTTCATTATTCACCTCCTGGCTCCTATTCCCACAAATTTAAAAAAAAAGTAGAATCAGTTTGTATTTAGCCTCAACAAGATCTTGAGAGCACAGAAAGAAGAAACAATCAGAGGTGGACACACTGTACTCGTCATCTGGTAACTGAATTGTAGGGAATTGTGAGGCCTTAAAAGAGTAGACAGTAAAGAAGTGTTTGCAGGAAGGCAGGAGTGAATGAAGATGATGACAACCATCCATATGGCTACATTTTTAACATATTCAACATGCAATTTTCCCTTCACATGTGATCTATCATGTCCCTGGATTCTTAAAGAAACAGCTTTTCTTCATTTAAAGTTACTGAGGAAGTTGCAATCTCTTTCCTTTTACATGGGTTTTGCCATGGACCATCCCTGCTTTTGTAATCTAGAGTATGAACTATTCTATCTACTCAAAAAAAAAAAACCAAAAAACCAGACTTCATGGTAGATACAGCTATAACAAAAGCAATAGCCACCTTCTTAAATGGATCAAGTAGGTATGGACATAAATAAGCAAATAAACCACATGCTACAAGAGACCACTGGTGAAGGCTGAGCAGTGTATGATTTATATTTGTGAATATTAGTCTCTCTCTGTACTTCTCTGTACTTCTCTTTACACTGCTGATGTCATGATCCACATAATTATTTTCTTATTCCTTCCTGTGGTTAAACTTTCAAATCTTTCACTCATTTTTCACCTGAGTTTAATGAGAGTCAGAGAGCAAAATTGAAAAATCATTTGGTCAGGCTTGAAAGATGCTTAATTTTGACTTTTAGTGTATTAAAAGACTGTGTACTGAACTACTTTTTGTCTAATATGGTAAACTAATTGCTTGGTTGGAATTCTGTTTATGTCTCTGTGAGGCACAATACTGTCCACTAAAACCACATGAGATCACACTACTGAGCAAAATCCCAGCAAAATTACCTGATGAGCATGTTAGCAGCAAGATTGTGGTTTGATTTTTTAAAAGAAATGGAAGAAATCCAACCATGCTGGGCTTTTGGCTTTGCTTGTACTACTAGCTAAAATTGGGTTGGCTCAAGGAAAACGGAAAGATTTAAAAAATTAAACCCAAGAGGATGGGGTTGTCAGGGCCAGCCAGTGCCAGGGGAAAAGGGGAAGGGTGTGGATGTCTGTGGACTGTGGTGATGTTTATTGAGTGCCTGCACAAAGTGATCATTTCTCCTTCCTTTCACACTTCTAATTCACAATATTAGAGAGCAATGCTTCCATTTGGGATTGACTAATTGACCTGCCCTAAAAGCTCTTTTCCACTTTTAGCAGGTACGATGCTACAAAAAGCTGACAAAGTAACAAAAAAAGCTGCTATGAGTTCACCAGAGAACTGCAATTTTTTATGTTCAACCGTATTAGACTAGAACAAAATAACTGCAAAACTGAATGGAGCTAATGCTGAAGGATACAAGCCTGAGAAGCAAATTCTCACCTGGCTAAGTCAGCAGGGGGCTAGGGACACTGGAGAAGAGCAGGTAAAGAACAAGCACACACATACACACACCCCCCTCCCCTTCTCCCTCACCCAGTTCCCTCTGACTGATGCTTAGAGATGCAGTGTTGTGCTCCACAGGAACTGTATCCAACACTGCTCAGCCTGAGACAGAAATGCTTCTGTCAGGCTTACAGAAGCAAATGGGAACACCTCTCTGAAGAATTAATAATGAAAGGAATTAAATGTTTTAAAATGCTGTCAGATAGAAGAATTTCTCACAAACACAGGAAAGCAAAGGCACTTAGAGTTATCCAGTAAACATTCTGAAATGCCGCCTTGTGACAGAGAACATCTCTCTTTTCATAAAATCAGCTACTTAACTTCTGGAGAGCCTCCTGGGCTTCCCTGTGAAGTCCTTAAGTGGCAGCTCCACCTCTTCATATTTCATTTTCTTTTAAAAGACTTATTTCTTCTTAGAAAGCTGCCTTTTTACACACCACTCTTTGACTGGGTCCAAGGTAATGTTTTCAAAAATTGGCAAAAAGTGTGATTTTAAAATGCTTTCTAAAGAATCATAGCTGGAACCTCTACAATGATGTTTCTTTCTCCCTCATCCTTTTAGCCTTCCCTCAAATGGATAGCAAGCCCCTACATTATATCCTCATATGGGCAGAAATTGAGAGAATAATAAGCATATAGATATATCTGCACACACATACATCTTTAATTCTCCCCTTTAGCACATACATTACAGAACATGCAGCATTCTCAATCTTGCACTGCCTCAAATGCACTACAGAGAAGAGTGGTGGCCTGAATTTCTCAATTGTTTTGTTTTTAATTAGACCACTCATATAACTTTTTAAAAAATAACAAAATGCTTAAGAAGAGGCATTTCTGTGCACTTCACCTTTCCTAGCAGTTATGTATCAAAAGATATTTAGCACACAGTGGGAATTTTCAGGTAAAAAATGCTACCGTTCCCACCAATACCAGCATTGTTAATCACTGGAAAAAATCCAATAATTCCTAACTACCTCGTGCCTGCAACTAGGTCATCTTGCACAGAGAAGGAAAGGTTAAGCACAAGATCTGGTTTTTACTTTGCAAAGCCTGTAAATGACATCGCATGGTCGTGTAAATGAAGCAAGACAAGACGAGAAAATGAAGAAGAATGAAGCTGTATAATCTAATCAGAAACCAACAAGGGGGTTTCTTTATCTTCTCTTCCTCCCTCGGAGACAAAGGCAGGCTTTAAATCCTTAAAATACAGTCTGGTGTTTCGCTTTCTTTGACAGATTTTGGTACTACCGAACGTATAGATGCACACCTATTCTGCATGTATTGATGTGCAGGTTCTCACAAGTCTGCGTGCAAAAAGAAAGATAACTACATGGGGCTCTCCAAAAAGCACTGAAGCAGCTTCCTGTCACTTCAGAAACTAACTACCGGAGCACTGTCGTCCTTACGCAAAATGTATTTGCACCTGCAAAGAATTTCATCTCCGTCCCTTTGCTGCCCGCTACAGCGGGCATCGCTTCCCTCCCTCAGTGTCTAGCGCTTACCGCTCCCCCGATTCCCAGCATAATGAGCTGACCTTTGCTTTAGTTCATCGACTTTCGACCAAGGTAATGAACTGGAAGCAGCACGATCATCACCAGTGGTTTAAGCAGCGCACCGGCTCCCTCCCCGCCCCTCGCTCCGCGCCGGGGTCCCCGGGCTCCCTGCCCTGCCCTGCCTCCGCCGTGGGGGCGGCTTGCCCGGAGCGTGTGTCCCCGCACTGGGGCAGGGAGCGGACCGGGGGAGGGAAACGAGGCGGGGCGCTCCCAGCCGGGGGCCGCAGCTCCGGGCGCCTCCGGGCTGGGCTTTCCAGGCTGCTCCCTCTGCGGCGGGGCAGGGAGCGGCGGGGTGCGGGAGAGCCTCCGCTCCAGCGCCTGCCCCGCGCCCGCGGACCCCGCAGCGACCCCGCGGGGCGCACGGCACGGGCACGCC
>VZTH01010129.1:0-114667 GCA_013397815.1 Aleadryas rufinucha
AGGAAGGAAGGAAGGAAGGAGCAGCACTTGGGAGAAGTAGCTTTCCATGAATTTCCCAGTCCTGTCTGGAGAACTGACTCATGATGAAGTTGGTAACAAAGTGTGAGTCCTTCTTATCAGAGCTGAAAAAGGCAGTTTTCATCTGCATTGGTCAGTGCAGTGTCTCCTCACCAGAACACACACTTTCCACTGCTGGTGCAGAAATTATCCCCTCTTAGACTTGATTAATGCATTTCTCTAGTTTCAGGAATGATTTTTCATAAACCAAGAAAGCCATTATTTGTTTGAAGCACAACAGTAGGCTCTGCTTAGCAACCTACTATCCTGAACACGCCACAAGGATTTTCTTGTTCTGAACATGCTGATCCCAGGGGTGTGTTTAGGACCTCCCTCATGAAGTTTTCACGTACACATACAAACCAGTAGTCGATTTTTTATAATTATTATCATTTTCACAGGAAATTAATTGTACATAAGGTACCTGTGAATGTCTGTAGTCCTTTTCCAAAGTAGAGGCTATAATCTCTGGAGGAAAAAAGGCAAGAAGAGACTGATGAAATGTCCAAAGGAACATGGGAAAGCTCCCTGATAATGGAAGGGATGGGTTGTAGCAAGAGATGCTGCTTCACCTCAGAGCATTCTGCCTGGCTGCAGGACACTCCTTTGGGGTTTATATCCTTCAGCTCTCTGGAATATTTCCTAATCCCTGTCTTCCCCCCAGCACAAGAAATATCACTGAAACACGATTAGCAAGGTGTGGACTAGGAAGTGGAGCTGGCCAGCCAGGAGCTGGTGGATGTGACTCTGCTGAGTGGATCTGGTCCAGGCATGAGCAGCCTGGGAGAGAAGACGTGTGTGTGCAGCTGACCCCCTGAGAGAGCATGGCTGCAGGCCTCATCACTTTTGGAACAAAACAGTGAAATTCCCCTATTTAATTTATGGCTTGTCTAGTCTACAGACCACACTGGAGAGGAGGATTAGCCCAAGGTAGCTGTAAAGGAACCAATTCATGCATGAGACAGCATGACCACAGCAGGATGCAGCTCATAGGTATGAGCTTTGCTTCTCAGGAGTGCATAACAGCCTCCAGCCTGTTTAAAACCTAGTTTGGGTATCTCTAAATTATTCTTTAGAAAGAGTATATTTTCTTTTTTTCTCTGAGTTTTTATTCAAGCAGACTTAAAAAAAAAAAAAGCCAAATAAATGAATCAAACCATGCTCTCTAGACTGGAAAGACAGGAAATAAGAAGGAGAGATTTATGGGTTTTAATTTTTAAATCTTGGGTGGTGCTCAAAACTTATGCTGATGGGACCATACTAGTAGCTAGATAGAGACAGTAAATATCAGGAGAATCAATGATAGATCTCATTCATGTTTTTATTGGGTGAAATCCTGAGTTTATATAGCTGAATTACATGCCAAAAAATTTCAAAGTTGTGTGTCCAGAAATAAGTACCTATATCCATGTGGGAATCAGTGAGAACTGTGAATTCTCAGTACCTCTGAAAATTGCTTTCACATAGATACAATTTATAGGCCTACCTTCAGACATCAAGCTTTGAAAAAATTGGCCAGGATTCCTACCTATTTATTGTTTCCTGGGCCAAAAAGAGTGATGAAAGTAGCTGGGTTTTTATTATTATTTCCATATGCATTATATTTATAAGAATATTTATGCAAGGAATGTTACAGAAATTCCATGCTTTGTTTCCTTTGTGAAAGATATCTTCCTCATAAGAAACACATTATGCTTGGTCAAATATTTCTCTCTATGGGAGGATTAGATCCACAGTACTGCAGGGTTCTCATTTATCAGAAGCACTTACTTTATCACCTGGCTTTTATTAAAAAAAAAAAAAAAAGAGAGAGAGAGATCTATTCTGTTTGGACAGCCACTGTACACTGGATTTAGGAGATTAAGGTTTACTCTAGAAAAGTGTTATTGTGAGATATGATATGAATAGCATGACATCATTTCTGGCAATACAGTATCAGTGAGTGAAAGGAAAAAACCTAACATGCAGACAGCTTTCTGATAAGAGGCAAGAGTTCTATACTCTTCTCAAAATTTACTGTGTTTTAAGATTGTGTATGTTATATACCAGTCTAGAAATGAGAATAGACAAAACAGCAATAAATTCTTCTGGAGGCATTATTTGAAAATATATTGAAGTTTCTAACTGTGAGAGAAAGTGGAATTTAGGGCAGATTAATGAGGAGCCAGTGGGTTTGGTTATATTTTCTTACTTACCAGAAAGCTAAGGACTTCCAGCTTTTACTTTAAACCTTTGTATGGATACAGTACTTTAGATTTTAAAGCAACATCCATTATTGGATGTTTTGTCATCCATTATTGTATTTTTTTTGACAAGCTGCATGACCTTTTTCTTACTTGCATGGTGTTGTGGGAAGACATATTTAAACAAAAATGAGTTAATTATAATCACTGAATTCCTCTCCAAAACAGGACAAACTTTTATTACATGGTTTTGGTTATTGCATTCAATCTATCGATTTTCATGGAATAGAAAAATATGAACTACCTATAACAAGGTGTATTTTGTTGCACAAGGTTTTGTTCTAGTTAACAGAATTTTGGTTTACTTGCTTTTATCTTTGCTATAAAATTTTTCAGAACATATTTTCCCTACATTTAAAACAATCTAGAATATCTTCAGAAACATGTGTCAGAATATTGTCTGGTTTATCAATACTAAATTCCCTGCAGGTCTGGTTTTTTATATTCACTGGATTCAAGGTGTATAGAAAAGCATCATAAGCAGTACTGTTACTGCATGGTCTTAAAAACAGGTAACAGTGCATGCATATAAGGGAAAAAATGTGTATAGTTTTTCCTCAGCTTTTGGACTGGACAGATGCAAAAATTTAAAGAGCTGAGAGGTATAATTGATTCTAATTCTGGTGCTCAGAGGTGTAGTGGGCACACTAAGAGATATTCTACCCTGCAAAGTCTTTACAGAAAGTTTAGACATGAGACTTAATAGCTGCAAATTCAAAGACAGACTGGCTTTGCCAATTTCATAATTTCAATGTCTTAATTACTAGGTCACATTGCATATACTGTGCAACACAACACTGAGTTTTTGTTGAGTTTGTATTTTGTTCATAGATTTAGGTACTAAATTTAGCTTTACATGTCTTTATCCTCTCAATGAGCCTTCCTTAACAGTAATGCATTCTTTGTCATCTTTAAGCTTAACAGCAGCCATGTAGATGCCTCTAAAGTGTAAGTATTGCTTACAAAAAGGAAACTGTAGATAGACCTCCGTTTTTCCAGTTTAGTTGTAATTGATTAATTATATAATTTCTGTACCAAGTTATTCTTAAAATTATATGTGTTGTCCTATGGTCTATTTGCCATTGTATTCACCCTGTATTTTAACAATCTTTGACAACTTCCTTACATTCCTAGGATTAGTTTATATATTGCTGTGTCTAATGTTAATATTTGCAATCCTTTCTGTTATGTCAATTAACTGCCAGGACATCCATCTAGACACAGTGTACTCAAGTATAATAAAGAAAAGAAAAATACTTCAAGATGCTAACAAATTATAACCATGCCCAGATACAAACCAGATGTATGAGTGATAAACACAGAGATACAAAATTGTCACCACCCTTCAGAATCACAATTTTAAATGTCTCCACCTTTGACCTGTGGCAGTAAGCTTTACTAGGGCATGAGATGGAAATCTAGTATTGCATTTTCTCATATTGAATTTTTGAAAACTTTTTTGTTGTCTTCTTTCTTTTTTCTTTGTTACTTCTTTTAGTAGGCTGCATCTCTCAGACATCCCTAAAATAACCTAACAAGCATGGGGAAAAAGAAGTGGCTAATGGAGCTATGGTTGCCTGTTAGCAGTGCTCAATGCAAACATGTGCTTTGGGTTAGGAAATGGAGAAATGCTCGCACTACCACACAGCCTTCTTCCTTCACTCACTACTTCACAGCTGTGTTTAGTGCTGGAGAATATATGTGCTGATATAAACCAAGAGCACACGTAGGCCAAATGCATTTTATCCACGCTGTGTAGTAACAGCACAGTTCCTGACCAGACCTCTAACTGATTAATTTATAAAGAAAATTTTGTCACCTTTGATTTGGAAATCGTGGAAGCACACTGACTTTTCTTTAACAATCTGAAGAAAATACATATAATTTTAGAAAAGATATTTTTTCTTTTTAATCTCTCTGAAGCATTTTTTTGTGAAAAGTGATGTCAGGCAGTATCAACTGCATATCAGGGATTTTTTTAATAACTGAAAAATGAGAGCAGATTCTTTAAATCAAGAGTGGTCCATGTTCTGGTTTCTTTTCACCTCGAAGATTCATTTTAGTGTAGTGGCATTCAACCTGTACCTTGTGTGCCCCTGGTGTTCCAAGGAGAACTCACAAGGGTTTAGAAAAGGTGACTAAAGAGAGCAAAACCAATTCTCAAAGGGCTTTACTTCAGTGTACTTCAACTGCAGCTATGAGGGATGGAGTCAAAAAGATGGCAAAGTTTTAGTTCAGTGATAGCCAGGAGTCTTCAGGTCTCTGTTGACCAGGATGGAGACTCAGACTGACCTTCTGACCCTTTAGGCTGTGAGACTTGGCTGTGCTTCACATGGCCTTGGACTAAATTTCAAGCATCACAGTTCATACTTCTACAAGGAAATCATGAAATTGACTCATCCAATAAAGGTTTTCTCAAAAGTGAGAAAACAATAAAAGCTTTTATTTTCCTATCAGAGTTTAACAATAGGATAGTCTGGTTGTACTTTCGAATGCATCTGTGAAGGATCAGCATTAATATAAAAGATGGGAAGAACAAAACAAAAAAAATATAATCAAAACAAAAAAACCCTACTGTGAGCTGAGGACAATATGATTAAAGAAGTTTCATTCATCCAGTCAGTACTATAAATAAAAAGAGTACAATATAATTCTATGAAGGTGAAAAAGCTGAGCACAATTTTCCTTGAAAATATTAGTCTTGAGTCGGCTGCTTTTTCTCAAAGAAGTCAAACTAAATCCCAAATTCTGCTTTGAATTTTGGAGAAAATGAGTAAATTTAAATCTCAGTCTAACAGTGAGTACATTTTATGTGCAATGCAAAGAAAAAAACAAACCATTGACAATATTCAGGGAAAACTAGTGCTAGCCAAATATGAGTGTTATTAGCCAGTCACATTTAAAGGAAGTAACTCATTTTGGACAGGAGGTACCTAAAGACCAGGAGGGAATCCCCTTTCTGAGTCCTGGTATCATATAGGAGCATTTATATTTAGAACTTAAATCTACAAGAAGCAAGGGGAGCATTTCAGATGCATGACTCACCTTAGCATTTCTTATTTAAATACCCACTGCTCAGCAGGCATTGTACCCTGTTTTATTTACCAGCAGAGACATCACCATAGTGCCTGGTGCCTCTAAGTCTGGATGGAGCGTCAGATTTAAGCTGGAGCTCCTGAACTGAATCTAGATGCTGTCAGCATCAAGAGGCTGCCAACACAGGCGTTGCATATCAAAGACAGAATTAGCTGTCATTTAAAAAATCAACAAAAATGCTACAATTTTTAATCCTTTAAAGGATGGCTGTGTCATTTCACCCAGTGCAGACTGCACATATCCATTGTTCCGAGGATATTATGTAAACTGCCAAAGTCCCCATAACACCAGGGATAGTTAAACGTGTAAACAGAAATAATTCTATATTTAAACATTATAGTTCTTCTGGTTGTTAAACTATCATTAGAACAGGATGGAAGCTGGTTTACAAGCTTCACTGTTGTATTTCTACACCGTGGGTGGTAGAAGCCAAGCCATGTTAAGACAATAAAATTTCTTTGTCAAATATACTGTAGATGGCTGTTTATACATAGCAAGATTTGCCTCTCACCTCCTGAACCTTCAGGATAGAGCATGGGTGAAATGGATATGTTGTTTTTAGTTGTTGTAGCAGCCTGGAAAGTTAGGACTTGAATCTGCTGACATGGCTGTGGTTAGTTGCCAGTTCTTTCCCTCTGCTGGAGAATTAGTCCTACTTTCTTCCTGACTACAGAAGACATGCTGGAAGATGTCTCCTTTAATGCTGAAGAATAAAAACAAAAAGTTTGAGCTTACATAGACATACAGGTGCTCTAATCTCTAAAAATAGTACCAGTTATGGAGAAAGCCATCTTTTCCTATGTAAAAGAAATTAGAAATCTACTGAAAATACTCTTAGTGTGATGACAGCATTTAGCATTTAGTTTCTGTGGTTCCCAAATAGAAGTGATACTTACCACATAATTCATGCTTCAATAGAAAGAAATATGGATTAATATATATTGACAAAATTTAATCCCATTAGTAAGATATCAGGTCTAAAATCCAACAAAATTTCAGCTGTCATAAATCAATGCTTGGTAGGCTGAAACCCCTTGAAGAAGTGGGGTCCCAAACCCACAGAAGGATTCAATAATTTTATCATCATTTAAAACAGTTGCTTTTTAATGGGAATCAAACCAACACCCTTGTGGACTTGGACCAAACTACCTTCACAGTGAGTTGCAGCAGCAGAATCTCAAGTTCACAGAGGTGCTCCTTCCACTTTGCTGTGCCATCCTTGCCGAGTCGCCTTTTAAGACCATTCATGAAAAGAGAAACATCAAATGTGCCCACAGCATCAAAATTATGTGCCTTGATTCTTGAATCCTTCCCCCTTGGTCATGCAGCCGAACAGGATAGGGGAAATAGGAGTAGGGAAATTTCTCCTGAGGAAAGAGAATTGCAATTAAGTTTTGAAAGTGCAGGCCAGGATGTTTATTTTAAAACATGTTATCAACCCACCACTTTACTCCATAATAGCTTGGTGTTTAGTGTCCTTATCCAGCACTGAGACAAGGGACTGATGCCCTCCTGACCAAATCTGTGTAAAATGTGCTGACGTTTAAGGGTTGTTCTGAATAGGGACATTCTGCAGGGTCCCATTGTGGGTGGAGTACTCTGCAGTAAGGACTATGGGATTTGTGATGTCAGAAGAACATGTTGTGATGTTAGAACAACACTAAGAGGTCACTGACACGGGAAAAAGCAGTCCTGGACACGTGCTTCTACTCAGACATTTATCTGTGCTCTTTTCCTCCCCACAACTCCCCTCAATCCTTGATAACTGTGTAATGTAAAATAGCATCAGTAATTAGTTATAAAGCATTTGAGGCAATAATGATATTTCTGTGTCTAGTTGCTGTATCCAATGGAGAAATGTGAAAGTTCTCTTTATTGAGTTATTTTTTTCATAAATAAAACAAGAAATAAAGTTTTATTTTAAATAATGTTTTGGGAAAACATAATAAATCATGTATTTGTCTTATAGGCATAATTCTGCTTGCCTGACATGAACAGTATTATTCAGACAGGCTGCTGTTTAAAATAGCATTTGCAGTACAGTTCATTTCATTTTAGTGCTTCTTTATTTTTGATAGCTTTAAATATAAAACGGACATAATTCTAATTTAGACCCTAGCCTAGCAAATTCAGTCCTTGGAAGGCTTTTGTGATCTATTCAAGCCTACTTATAAAAGGTATATACCTATTCCACTGCTTTATCTAAGAGAATATAAATACCATTATTAAATAAAATGTAAACAAAAAAGAAAAAAAAAAGAAAGAAGAGCTAGGTTTTGAAGAAAGCACACCATCTCCTTTCCTAATACCTATATTGGAAGACATACTCAGTCACTGAAACAAGACACAGTGTCCTTCAAACAAATATTTCATATCTGGTTTTGGTGAAGTCTTTTGAAAATGTTGGGTTTTTTTCTGAAAAATCAACATTTCTCACATGAAGTATGAAATCAGGTCAGGGCTTTCATAAAGTAAAACACGAATTGTAGTATTTGTGAGCTGATGTATGCAATTAAATGAAGCTTTTTATCTGTTTTCAGCTTTGTCATGATGTATTTGTAGTTGCATCAAATTTATGACCTGATCATTTGTCAAGAGTTCAGTATTGCAAGTTGTATTTATTGAATTCATTATCTCAAAAAGTTCAACACATGTAAGATCAGATTGTTCTCATTTTAACACTGCATTGTTAAAACTTTTAAACATAGTTGAAAGAAAATTACATCACATTCAGTCTTTGAATGATCTTTGTAATTTCCATCTTAGCTTTCTGAGTAATTTATTCATTATATCTAGTCAGTCTTCATCTGATGTATGATAGCAAATTTTAGCAAATTTTGGTTGAAACCATTACCAAGTTTTCAGCTATTGATATGTAGATGTCTGTTTAGACAGGTGAAAATCCTCAACATTTGCACTCATTTGAAACTGATTTTTGTTCAGGAATTTTTCATTAGATTGGTTGAAGTAATTTTTTTTTCAGCTTGGGGTTTTTTTGTGGGGGTTGGGAGAGCGGAAGGGGTCTTCTGAATGCTTTTATAAAAGAAAAGAAGAATGAAAAGGTGGTTATCAAACGACCTACCAACCTATCTGATCGATCTCAGCATAACTTGTTGACTGTGCGGTGTACAAAGGCGTAAACTAGCTAGAAGAACATATTTATTTATGCTGTTCCATTAATTTGTAGTGAATCTAACACATCCCAAAGTTAACTTCAACAGGGTTGCAGGCCTGCAATCTCTTTGAGGAGAAGCTGGGGTTGCCCTACACCGGAGTCAGCTCATCCCAGTCAGCTCCAATGGACCCAGCAGAGCACAGCTGAGCCCCTTGGCCAGACAGGAAAAACATATTTAAGAAAAGTAAAACAAAGAAAGAAAGAAAGAAAGAAAGAAAGAAAGAAAGAAAGAAAGAAAAAAAGAAGAAGCACCACACAGGCAGGAAAAGCCAAAAGAGTGAGAAACAGCAGAGGGAACACCTCGGCCACAGGAAGTGGCGC
Organism: Aleadryas rufinucha; assembly: GCA_013397815.1. Classification (NCBI taxonomy): domain Eukaryota; kingdom Metazoa; phylum Chordata; class Aves; order Passeriformes; genus Aleadryas; species Aleadryas rufinucha. The sequence continues at coordinate 8,893 of VZTH01010129.1, forward strand.
TCCATGGCATCAGTGGAGGTGTCCATCATAGTCCATGAAGGATCTCACACAGCAGCAGTTGGATGTTTCCTGAAGGACTGGAGCCCACGGATAAGCAGAAGAACAGGTGAGAGAAAGATTTATGTACTGACCATAGCCCCCTGTTTCTCATTACCCTGTTTTGTTCAGAGGAGCTGAGAGAAGACAAGAATGAAGGAGTGAAATTGAGACTAGGAAAAGGGGAAGGAAAGATACTGGTTTAATGCTTGTCTTTTTATTACCTATCTATTTTAATTGTCAATAAAGTTAATTTTCCCCAAATCAATCTGTTTTGTCTTGCTAGTAAATGGTAAGTGACCTCCCTATCTTTATCTTCGTTCATGGACTTCCTCTTCCATGTTCTTCCCAATTTCTCCCTGCTCCTGCAGAGGGAGAAAGTGAGTAAACAACAGGGTGGGAGTTTGTTAGCCAGAGGTAACCCAGCACATGCAGGAAAAGATGACTCACTTTTAGGCATAGTCAGCATCTGAGAGTGGAAAATGGCCTGATGTAATTGAAAGATGCTGTGGACATGGAGACACTGCGGCAAGATTAATATCAATAACAGCGGAAAGTCTCATTATAAAAAGGCTTTGCTCCTACAAGAACGCATTTGCCTAATATTTCAGTGCTTATCACCAGAATAGTAATTTGTCAAATTTGGGAGCACACTAATAAATAGAGGTCCAGAAAATTCAGCCTTATTCCCAGCTGTGCCAGGGATCTGCTTTAGCAACTTGGAAAAATCTCTTGCTTCTGCTTTCAAACAGTTTTCTGACAGTAGTCAGACTGCTTTAGACCAATGCTTAAAAATTCTTATGAAAACAAGTCAAGCTTTCCTACATGGAAGTGTAGCAATGTTATAAGCTAAATACAGGTTGTTATGCCTCTGATTCCCCTCCAAGACTGTCTGTTTAGTCTATTTGGCTTATATGTCCTTGAGGAGGAGGTGCCTGTATAGTGTTTAGAACAATGATATTTAATCCAACTGCATTACCATGCACAGTTTTAAATATAGGAATGGTTTCAGAGAGGCCATTTGCAAACCCATTTGCAGAATGCTACGCATGAGCACAAACGTTTATGGGACTTGATCCTCCCAGTGCCTGAAAAGGCAACATAAAATGAGCAAAATTTCAAATGGGTGGATTGAGGTTATCTGGAAGCTGGTTCTGCGTTAAAGCAAGGATAAGCATGGTTTTATAATGAACCAAAAAATAGGGTCTATCTTGAATTGTTGGTGACATGAGTGTTTTTTTAATGCAAAGGTTTGGGATTCTGCAGGATCATATGGAGGTTTATGAATGTGTTTGCTTTTCATGGTATTCAAACACATAACAAAGGCCTGTGGAGCACCACTTTCATGATGGAGTTTAAAGTAAATTCCATTAGGATCCAAACACATGACTTTTCAATTAACACACCTCTGCAGGCTCAGACATCTTTGAAAATGAAGTTTGCATAGGGTTTATCACTACTTTTTAGTTTCCTTTAACACACTGTCACTGATTAGTCCTAGAAGCTTAATTCACTTCTAATTTCCATTTGCTTGTATTTAACTCAGCTGTTACATTTTAAAAGTTTTACTGCTGAAGCAAAGTTGATTCTGAATCATAGCATTTACAGAAAGTCATTCCATCTTCGATTTGTGACACTTGGTTATACAGAGATGTATAACAGAAATCATCCACTTTAGCAAAGTTTGCCTTATAATTCTGGGAAGATAAGTTTCCATTTACGTCAAGAATTATGATCTTGTACATTTTCTCATTTCCCTGAATAAAATCCACTGATAAACCTTTATCAGGAGAGGTGTGGCTGATTTGGTTGTGAGCGGGGCAGACGGCACTGCAGACCACGAGGGATTAGTCCGTGAGGCGAGAAGTGTGGCACTGCTGGTAACAGGCCTTTGCATGGAGGGATTGTTCAGTGTGTCAGAGGTGAAAACAAATCTTGTGCTGAGCAATATAAACCAGATTTCCTTTTGTTGGCTTGAGGATAGGAAGGGGAGACAAGAAGAGAGAAGGGGAATACTGTAAATTTGGTCTGAAGTGAACTTTCCACAATAAGACTACTATATGAGCTAGTATACACTCCCTGAGGGTGAAATTCACTCTTCTGTACTGGGATAACATATAACTGGGGTTGTATTTAAAATATCTTTTGAAGAGCTCAGGGCAGCTACAGTTCTGTTCATACAATCCACCAGCTAGTAGCCCTTGCTTTTCTCTGTGGGCCTGATTTACAATGATGAATCCCCATGTGCGTGACAGCCACCAGTTGAGGTAGCAAACTCAGCACATTAAGAACTAGAAAAAATACCCCCCAAAAAACCTCTGTAGCTTGAGCCAAATATTGAATCTTTATTTGCCAAGATGTTAGAAATCTACCTTCTTTGTGAACAGTGAAGTGGGGTTGCAGAATTTGCTTTCTCAGCAAACTCTGTCAGTGTTTTCAAAGACCAAAAAATAATGAAAAAGGCACAACTAAAAACCTAGTAATAAAAAAGCAGAGTAAGAGGGAGGAGGGAAGGAAATTTCTATCATTTGTTAATGTAATGCATTAAGTTCTGTCTCTTGCAGCAGAAAACCCCACTAGAATCAGTTGTGTGGGGTCAGTGTGACAGACAGAAGTATTTGGTCAAATATTTATTTATGTGCCTATTTTTCATTACAGTGAGCCATTAGAGACATATTTTTTGTTTTACAGAAAAAAAAAATTAAAAATTGCTTTAATAGTGAAATTTCTGTATGTTTTTCCAACATTGCTATGTTAAAAGAAGTTGTATAATAAGAAGAGTTTCTGTGGCCACCTCTTGAGTAAAAATAGCAGTTTTATTTAGTTTTTATTGGGCCTGATTCTAAAAGCATAAATGACAATTCTTATAGCACTACAGATTTCAGTGAGACAATATTAATCAGCCTAAATAAGACGAACCAAAATCTACATCCCTAATTTCATTGCAATATAAGATGCTCTGTGATCTGAACTATAGCATAAATCCTTAAATTAGCTCTAAAAATATTGGTTTCTTTTCACTGCTTTCCTGGCAGTTGTAATTCATGATCTATTCTTCCTCTGAAGGGCTAATGGATGTTTTAAATTCCTTTAACACCAAACCTGCAATTTGAGAAATACGTACTAGTGGGTGGAATGATTTTTAATGCTTCCTTCCTTCTCCCAAGGTGTTAACATGCCTCTGCCTAGATGGTCACCTAATGTCTTTATTTCTTGCTTTTCTTATTTTATCTCTTCCTCCTCAGTTGTGCAACCTCTCATCCTCTTGTCATTATCTTTGAATTTATTACATAACTGAAGAGAAATTCTCCTGCTTTGTAGCTGCTGTTTGCTCTTCCCTTCATTTTTTCAGACAGCTCAATTGCAGAATGCAGGTGTGTGGGTTTTTTATTTTCCTTATCTCCCTTTTCACGGTAAGATTAATGAGAGAATCACTTAGAGAGGTTTTCCAGGTAACAAAGTAGTTGCTAAAAGGGAATAACAAATATTTTAATTCAATTGTCTGTTATTTAATGTCACAATACCATTCAACTGCAACAACTGCCATCAAGATTTTTCTAGAAGATATATGTGTGCTTGAGTGATGTGAACCTATTTTTTGTCATAGTGAATCACCTCTGTTTTAAATGAAATTGTTTTAGACCTTCCTACCCTCATAAAAACTAAGGTCTTGCTAAAAAATAATGTCAAGTGGTTTGTACTACTTCATTTTTTCTCATCCCACTGAGACCTTTATTTGCTATAAACATAGATATATATATATACACTGTATAATGTTCTGGTCTATGTTTTAGTGATTTCATATGTATTCTGGATTTAAAAGATGAAAACAAGAAAATAATTGTGTAAACAACACCAAATCAAGGTGGTTCTCTCCTGAAGAAGTTAAAGATTATGTAGGAACATGTTCTCTTTTTTTGTTTTCTTTGAGGTCCTGTTTTAGACTCATCTCCTTTCCCTCTCTGTCCTTTTTTTCTTTTTCTTAATGTAGTGATTAATCACTAACTGGAGGTATCCAGCTAAAACATTCAGAAAGCAAAACCCATAAACCTGCGGAACACTCTTACTGTAAAAGAAAAGTACATTCATCTACTGGAGGTCAATAAAGCCCAAAGGAAGCTGAGCATGCCCATTTCTTACAGCAGTGATATGACCTCATCTTGCTAAAGAGAAACAAAAACTCTCATTGCCTTTTTCTGCATGTCTGGCTATGAGAGAGATGATGCTGCTACTGTCCTGTGCTTCCTGATTGGTGCTGTTGATGCAGAAAGGATTTACTTGGTGCACAGTTTTTTGAACAGTTTAGGAAATACATCTGTAAGGTCGAATATCTGAGCAGTTGAACAAATCTTTCAGTTCCATTGTAGTGCTTTTCAGGAATTTAGGTTGGTTTGGGGAGGAAAGTGGTAACTTTTTCTGAAATGATTTAAGCATAGTATTTCCTCAAGGCATCTTATATCTTTGAAAGCATAAGTTATGTTCACTCTTTTCAGTAGTCTGGTGATCACTTAAGTGACAACATTAAACTTTTTACTGCTGGCTGACATTCAGTTAGTGATTCTGAGTATCCCCAAATTAACGCCCATAACTTCTACACCACCACTTGGTGTTCTCTACGAGAAAATTCTAAAATCTTTTTGCATGTATGGAAGTGTTTCAGGTTTTTAATTTAATATCATTACCACAACCACCTTAGTTCTAGAGTGTATTTATTTCTTAAAATTTTAATTTAAAAATCACAAGTGTGCTACAAAATTGCTGGCACATTGGAGTCTGCCCACATGAATTGAAACTTTCTGTTTAGCAGTTTGCTCGTAGATGCCTACTCGTCTGTGTAATTTTTTATATATACTCATAATTTATCCAGAACAGAAGCAGAAGGCTTGGGACTACTAAAGCAATGTAAAGAAACCTAATTTACCAAGTAATAATTTCATATTTTCTGGAAAATATGTTGGATATCAAAGTTACCTGAGTATTCTGAGGAAATTTTCAAATTCATTGTGATTCTATTTTACATTAAAAATGTCTAAGTTGTTCACTTGCAATAATTTTTCTCTTTCTGTAACTACCTCCTTTTATATAGTAATTGAAAGTTTTGAAAGATTAACAATAGCAGACACTAAAAACTGTTTTAGAGATTAAAATATCAATTAGAGATATATGTGTAATGGCTGGAAAATAGTTTCTCAGGTGCTGTATGAATCCTTTTTCTCCTTTTCATTCCTTAAGGGTTTGCTGGCAAGCTTATATCTGGATAATGCAGCCTTTTTCTAATGGCCATTTTATAGCCTAGGCAAGTAATAATTGTAATTAACTTAAAATTTATGGCTGAAAGAAGTGTATTGTTTTTGTGAGGAGCCCAAGTATCAAAGTAATTGATTTTAAAGTACAGTGGTTTTCAAACACTGAGTTATGCTAAATACTGTGCTGTGAGGATGATACAGGACTCACTCTGACTGCCCAGAGAGAATTAAGACTGAGAACCTTACCCTCTGTGATGTTGATTATTTGGAGCTGGGGAATCCAGTTGAAAGGATATAGCTGCAATTTAATGCGATTAGCCTGCCATACCAAGTCATTGGATAATTGTAGACCTTGCAAGACACTGCTCTTATGGTGTTGATATTCTCTGGCCTTTGGGAGCACTGATTGAAGAGGAATGATGAGAGTAAAATAGATTCAGATAAAATTAGAGACAACCGGGGCAAATAGATGTGGATTTTCTCATTTCAGCACAAAAGAAACCTGGCTTAGGTGAAATGGAATCTGGCTGTAATATGCTGAAAAGCTACTTATCTCAACTCCCTCTGGAATATGCAACAAACATATGGAATAAGCTTGAGATTTAACCTTTCTACTCAAGTTCATATGACAGATTCATTATTTTCTGCATTAGAGGGAGAATATCAAGATCAAAATCTCCATTCTGATTAGCTGGCAAATGTGCACTCTTCTAGCACAGAGCATGCATTCATGTACAACCACTTTGCCATATTTGACCATCAATTTGTTTCATTCCTGTTGAGGAAGTACCATAGTATCATTTCACAAGAATGAAAGGCCTCAGTTTAATTTCTGGTAATACAATTCTGGACTCGTTTATCACTCAAACCTCCCACAAAGCATATGTGGGATGCATGAATTCTACTGTGTAATTCTGCTTTAGTCAGAGATTACACCAGTATTGACTCACACATTCTATCTCCATGCATCCATTTATCAAAGGATGGAATAATCCAAAATTCATCGCGGTACATACTTAATCTGATAGGGTAGATGCAAGCCACTGATGTAATTACATGTGCACATCTCTAGTTGAGTTAATGGAAGGTGTGGTTTTGAATCAAAAGCAAATTAAATTTGGGTAGATATTCAAACTTTACAGTTATTTATGCAACACTATAAAAAGGAACAGCAATTCCCCCTAAAATCCAGAAGATTTAACTTGCCTAAGTGCTTTTAAGAATCTATGTCAAAGTCATTAATGGATTTTATTTATGTAACACGTTATGAATTGCCTATAGTCAATTAATGATGATGAATTGAGATAGCATCATACAAACTGCTCAGTGTTAAAGAACAAAATCACATTCTTGTGATAATCAGAAGCTATACCTTGCTACTTTTTCCTTTTCCAGATCATTGCATCTGAGAGAATATGTTTCACAAAGAACCAGAATCAGGGTTTGGCCTCATTTCATAACGATATGTCATTGTATTATTTCATTCCACGTGCAAATCATTTGAATTCTGAATCAAAGAGTCAGGTGTAGAATCATAAATTCATTTGGGTTGGAAAGGACCTTTCAGGTCACTAAGTTCAACCACGTACAAGCACAGTAAACTGTCATGGTAAATTTTACAGTATAGATAGGCACCAGGAAGACAACGTTTGCTTACACTTGCTTAATTAAAATTAATAGTGATCAGAAGTTTCATTCTATTGTTTCAATTCAGAATAAAAGTCAAGATTTTACTCTCATTTGCATTAGGCATAGTGCCTTGAGCAGCAAATATTATAGATCATTAGTTGGTAATGTCATACATCGTATTAAATGTTCTAATATGAGAATATTCCTCCTAAGATGGAGACTTTATATGGAAGGATTGTAGGAAGCTTCTTCTTTAAGTTCGTGTTTATAGTCTAGAGTGCAGAAAGAAAAAATGGGAAATTCAGCCCAATTTCTTATAACAAGAAATTGCAGGTGACTGTATAGCAAGATAGTTTTTTGAATCTTTTATTTTTTACAGGCAGGCACACATAAACATACTCATTCACCTAGACATCTTTTAAAAAATCCACCTTAAAAATAATAAAAATAAATAAGAATAATAAAAATACAGGTAATGTCTGGAACCATCTACAACTTTCTAAAAGCTGTGAACTCTAGCTGGTGGTCATGGATTTCTGTCAGAGAAGGCATCAACAACCTGTACAAAACCAGGAGATGCTACATCTGGCAGTTGACCACAGTTCCCTGTCCTGTCAGAAGCACTCTCAGCTAACATAGTCATAACCAAACCTTAGCCCTATGGAAAATACACTAAACTGATGATGACCACAAGCTGGGAGACTACAAAGGGAAATGTCATTTAATAGTTTACATATTTTCCATGATAATTCTTTGTTTCTTTGATGGACATACAATGACCCTTTAGACACTGATTGGAACCCTTAATTGATTTTAACATTTTCAATGCTTTTAATTGATATTTATCTTTCGGGGGGGGGGGGGGGGGGGTGGATTTCTTTCTCTGCAGCATATTTTTCAGTTTCTGTTGGATCCTAAATGCCAGGTTTGAGTTCTTTGCTTTTTAAAAACATACACATGGAGTTTTTGTCTGTTCAAAATTTCTTACTGTACACAAGCCCTTGAAAACTACCCAGGTCCACTCAAACTCTTGAGAGTGGCTGAAAAAACAATGTTTATTAATAGATTCATAATAAAATTTGGAGTACGGGGAAAATATTTTGTTTTATATTAAACCTGCTCATAATTTATTCCAAGTAAAGTCTGTTTCTCCAAAAGACATTCCTGATAATTTACTTAGAACTAGAAAAATTGGCATTTGTACATTATGATTCCATTTTGTAAGTAATTTCATTATCTCACTCTGTGCCATCCTGTGTGTTTATTTTGTTAAATTTTTTTGTCATTGTTCCATCAATGTAGAACAGACTGCTAGTTTTACTTTTGCATCAGTTGTTTTTTACTATATCCCTGTTGCAGTTGAAACTATTGATGTTAAGACTGAATCTCTCTCTATATCAACATATTAAATGTGGAGAGATGATTGTCTAGTTCTGAGTCCAAACTGCATCCAAATATTTCCATCAATACTAAGAAAAAAATCTCGTTATCTTAAGGTACTTGATTGTAAAATACCAACTAGAAGTATTGCATTATCTTGTTGTCTTCTGAGCTGTGCTCAGGAGATATTTGGGACAGGTCTAATTTTTCCGTATCTAGTTTTGAAAATTTAACAGTATGAATGATGGAGCTTCTCAGTGCTTGGAAGTCTTCCTTGGTACCCTTTAATTTATCAGTGTAGTTTTAGCTTTAGAGAGATTAAGTGGACTGCATTTCAAGGGTCTAAAAAAGGTAATTGGGAAAAACAGTGCTGTGCAGTGTTCAGTGTGCATGAAACTCCTAAAAGAAGAGAGCTTACATTTGCCTTCAAAAAAACCTCACAGGTTCATGTATAATAAAACTTTGCAAACTTGCGTAGTTGCTAAATTATCTGGATGTTTTCCTAATGTTAAATTCTTTATTTACACTACATCTTAGCTACATATAGTAGTATTGTAACATTAAGAATCAATTGCTTTGCTATATATCTTTATAAAATCTTAAGCTTTTTACAGGATTTTTAAACTTTTTCTTTGTTTCTCCTTCAAAATCTTGGACTACTACCTTAATTTTACAATTTTCATGTGTGAATGTAAAACCTCAAATCTAGGCTTGGTCAAATTGGAAGGGTTTCTTCTGGTTTTGACTTAGATCTGTGATTCTCAAATTATTTTTTACAGTTTAGAAATCAGATTTGTTTTGTTTGAAACTATATCCCATTGCAAAACAAGAGGGTGTTCAGATTTTACACCATTTTATGTATTTTGTGTATTTTGTATTATGCTTTTTGGAAAAAATAATCCCAGAAAACAGGGTCATGAATTTTACATCAACATTTATAGATCAAAATCTTATTGTCCTCGACACTCCCCCAAAGCCCAGATATGAACACTTAAAAGGAAATTGACAAATAAACCTTTGCAATTCCTTCACAAAACATGAATATTTTTATTAAAGGGTTATGCCATGTTTTTATTTTCTCTTCTATTTGTGACACACATAAACATCTGTAAAAGATCTGGTATTAAATTCTTTCCTTCTGAAGCCAGAAACAAAAGTCCTCAGCAAGACTGGGCTTTACTCTATGTCTTACCAGACTTCAAAAAGCTACCTCATGACTTTAAAATGAGTTCCTATAATTGTTTGTGATATTCTGCTTCTCTTCACTCTTATTGGAAGGAAAGATGTAAGGAGAACTTTGCTTAGATATGACTGTAAAAAGGAGAACATCAGCAGTAAAGGTTATTGAGGTTAAATAAAAAACCCCTGTACATTTTGCTATAGCAGTACTTGTCTACAATAGTTAATATCTTAATAAATTAATTCAGATAAAACAAGAATGTGAAATACTTTTTTTTAAAAAGAGCTTATATTACACAGCCAATAAGGTTCACAAATTTTTATCTTCAGTTTTGCATATCCTTCAGATGGCAACACTATATTAATTTAGAAAAAGGTTTGTAGATCTTGATGCAAGCATGCTTTTCTATGAAAAGGAAAAAAATAGTAAACCTGGTGCTTCTTATGAGCTATTCTAAAACAATTAAAGTTTTATTTCTAATTCCAAAGTGACGTTCCTTAATTCTAACTTTACAAAACTGAATTATTGTTTATAGTTTTATTGTTACTGCTTTTTATGTGTTTCTGCTAATTGCCATTGCCAATTATTTAAAATCCGAACAGATACAAATAAAGCCTCTCACATCAACATATATTAAATCTAAATACACAGTAAATATAAATAGTACTTAATAAGACAGTAAATTTGATTTCACATTATATTCGTGGTTGAAAAATATCTTGGTAATTGTTGAAGAGATGCTGCACATGTTCTCCTTTCCCCATTTTAGCTCAATGACTTTGGCTGTTCTTGGAGGGTGCTCTGAGGAACCAAGATTCTCATGAACTCTGAGAAGCCTTTCCAAATAGAGGAGAGAATGGGCTAAAATCTCACAGGGTCAGCAAACACAACATGGATACATTCAAAATTATTAGTAATCTTCTAACACAGTTTTAGGACATTTAGTAAAAAGAAAGTAATTTCAGAGTAAAATTAAAAGATTAGTGTATGTATTGATTCCTTAATGCCGTGATTCATAGTAAAATAGGCAGTGATGTCAAAGATCTTTGCATTGTTCCTGGGATTTAATGTGTTTCTTCTATAAAGATCTATTCTTCCAACAGATCTCTGATGAGGTGGTACCACAATCAGATGCACAGAGTAATTATTTCTCTCTCTGGAACCCAGAATGCAGCATGAATATGGTGATTAGATTTCTTTACTTTCATATTCTGTTGCAGTTGTAATACCTGTGCTACCCTTCATTGTCCCAAAATGACACATATTTACTATTGATATTTATTTTTTTCTGAATCAGGGCACTGACCCTGATATTATTCAATAGCTTGATGAAGGGCAGTATCACTCACCCCCTGGCCAGGCTGTAGGTCAGTTGCTTGTACAATGTCACTGATGATATTTCCTTTTGTCTTATTCCTTTATCCCACTTAAATGCTGAATACACCAGGTCTGGAAGTAATGGATTAAATTTGGCCTATCAAGCTTGATGGATTACGAAATATACTAACCCAAAGGGAGTTATAGTGCATTGTAAATCATAAGTATCTTGAGAAAGAGAAGAAATGTGTAAAATTTGTAGAAGACATGAGTTATAGCACAGTTATCTTCATAAAATCGAGTCCTCTTGGGTACATTTTTTAGTATTATTTCAGTGTGAAAGCAACACTACCCACATCTAATCTGAAATGCATGTTGTTATGTTTCAGTTTTACTGCTATTTTCACCCAAGAAAAGAGAAAAAAAAGAAATTTCGTTAGGGTCAAGAAATGAGAACTATATTCAAATTGAAAGCAATAGCCCATGTTCATAGTAAATTTAGATGCATGATTGAAATATATACAGTTATTTTCAGTATAGCTGTTATCTAGCTGTAACATGTCAGTAACTGCTGTAGTGTGTGGGTATATATATAAACATGCATATGTAAATTGCTTGAACTAAATCATAAATTCACACCTACTGTGTGAATTTACCTATGTTGAGCCCTATATTATTGAATGAGATTTTTTTACCTCAATTTGCTGAATTAGTGATGTTTAAAATGCTGGATGCACTGATTTCATGCTTCCTCACCTGGATTATGACCAGGTAAGAAAATATTGAAGAAAAATAATCAGATTCTGCCACATTCTCTTTTCACAAGAAAAAAGTCACACTTATTGGTTTTTGTGCAATTTTATCACACTATTTAGGAAAAATAAAGCTGTTTTAACTAAAATTTCCCTCACTGTATGTAGCATGCTATGTGGCAATAATACGGGGGCATTGCCGTCTGGGTAGGCATCATTGTATAGATGGGAAAATGTTACAAGGTAGCGTCACAAAGAATTTAGCTAAATATTTGATATAAATTCCACAAGCAAAGCATGTAATGGTCACCAGAAGATGTTGAATTCTCAGCATTCATGTACTTTTAGAAAAGTATTACTCCTTTAAACCATTAGGGAAGGTCATAAACTCAGATCTCATTAATTTCAGCTCTGTTTTTTTTAGTTTTTAGCCAGTGATTTTTCCATTCATAGCCCCAGAAGGGTAAATAAAAGTTAGGAAAAATGTGATCAGGTGTACAAAGAGAATTTTAGTTCCCTGCATGAAGTGCCCTCTCATGCTTTTAAGCACATATATAAACAGACAAACATGAGTTGTACTTGATGTGTTTTTTCCATATAGTAAAGATAAAGTAATAATGATTATATTTCCATTTTAAATAAGGCCTCACTAACCCTACAGGACAGAAAAAGAGTCACTGTGATTTTCCAGTGCCTCTTTCCTTTCAGTATTTTGTAACCTTTCCTGCTGCTCTGATTTTTCTTTCTTTAAAATTTCAAAGCCTTTCAAAAATAATCTCTAAACTCATTCTTTCTTTTTGCTCCATTTATTTGCCCTGTTGCCAACATCATTCTATTAATTAACCTTTACCAACCTTTTATAGATCTTTTTTCTAAACTTAAACACCAAATAAGAGAACTGTTCATGGAACATTTAAGGGAGAATTGACTGAAACAAAAGCTTGACATTGTTTTCAGTAATGAATTTTGCACTGGAGTATTCAGCAGAACTTGAGGAGATTTAAAGCACATTCTAAGTTGTATTGCTGAGACACAGCAAAATGCTTTGCTTTAGCAGCTGTTGTTTACACCTGAAGCTGTTGTAAAAGTCTAGGATCTCATCAGTTTGGGGGTTTTCTCCCATCGTTTTCTTGATTCTTTTTTTTCCTTCTGACGAATGAGGCTTTTATAAATTAACTCAGCTGGTGCACATTTGACCCCAATTTTTGAATGTGTTCCCTGGGTCAAGTACTTTTGTGTGTGAGAATAGAGTCATTCTTCCCACCCTGAGGCAAACAGAGTACTCATGCATTTAACTTACCATCAACACATTTTTAATCATAAATAATTTTCTACGTGTTTAATCTAGCCAAACAAAATCTCATGCTAAAATCAAATACAAGCAATTACACTTTATTTTCTAGCCTCTGGTTACCCACATTAAACTATACTACTGAATAATAAATTACAAATTAAAATCTGTAGAATATCTAGCATGTGGGTGTTTCAACATATTTAAGTGAAAAGTTATTTTACTCTGAAAAGTCCAATGAATCTTACCCCCTGACCTTTAGGTAAATTTAAGAATGATATTCTTATATCTGTACATCTCTATGTTCCCCACTTTGTCTTATCAGTTCCTTCCATGGCTGTGAGTTTTGCTTCCTCAACCTAAGTGCCAACATATGGTTGCATTCTGTAACATGAACTCATGGCTGAATCTATGAACTCCATCCCTTAGTCTCCACCTTTGGGACATCAGTAGGTGGTAATCTTAGCAACCTGGATGTGATATCACCATTGTGGCATTTTCATTGACACAGCTCTTCTATAGAGACCCCTTTGCCCCCCAAGTATAATTCCTGAAAAATTAGCCTCTCATTACCAAACATTAAATCTCTTGTCACTCAATCCTGCAGGCTGATGGAAGCATTGGATATGCAGTGGGGGTAAAAATCTCCCCTAAGAATTAAACTTGGCACTTCCCTGCTTGGTGATGCAGACTCTGGATGGGTGGTCCCTCTGGATCTCCTTTCAATAACCAGTTCACAGGTAGACAGCAGCTATAGAAAGGATTAGAAAGCCTGAATTCAACAACTCCCAATTTTATGAGATTTGAAGTGCCAGCTGTTATACTTTGTTAGGTTGGCAAGGTGAAAGGCTTGCATTTGATAAGAGAGTATTTCTTTATTTATTATTTTAGAATATCTAAGGAAAGCTTCCCTCCTGGGTGGTTTGCCTTTTCCTAACTTAAATTTCTAGTCAATGTTTGAGTTGTCCCTTCTATCCTTGTGGTGATTTAGGTTTGGTGAAATCTAAACAATGTGTTTCATATTTCTTATATGCCAAGAGGGACTTTCAGGGCAAGGCTGAAAGAAAGCAGTGCTTTTGGTTAACATCTCCCATGAAGGCAATATATCTAGAATAATTGTCCTGGGAAAAGCAAGCCAAAGAAATTTGCTCAGCTGTAGACTGACTGAAGAGCTCAACAATGTGATAAATGGTTTACCTTATCTGAGTACTGAGTAATGTCAACCTGTATATAGCAGCTTTGATAGTCATGCAAATTGTTATCACATTTAGGTAAAGAAGAAAGTTCTTCAAGGAATGTAAATGTCAAAAATGTTCCCTCTCCTTACAAAACACTAGGGATTAGGGTTGAATACAAAGGAACAATGGTGTTATAAATTCCTTCTGGAATTAAAAATTTATAAAAGAAATTTTAAAACTTCAATAAATATTTTTGTCTATGTTTTAAAACACTAAACAATCAAATAGTAATAAGATAATTAGCACAGAAATTACCAGAGAGAGATGAGATGAACACATACAATGCTTTGCTCATAGTATCATCAGGAGATGGTAGTTTAGGGCACCAGTTTAGATGTTGCTCCAGGATTTTTCAGAAAACCTAGTCAGAGTAATTGTTATCTCATATTTTGAAATAAACCATGAATTTTGAAAGCAAATTAATTACTTTTGCATTTGAATGGCAAACTATAATGACAGATTAACAAATCTGCCCTACAGTTTTGAAATCTATTTTTACAGACATATTTTATTTAAACTGTGTTTAAAGTCTGCAATAAATCACCACAGAAGCTGAAGGGAAGAATCCCAGTTTAAATCAAGTAATCAGAGAATCCAATAGGTAAATGACCAGATTGACTTGACTATAGCATGAGTATTTAAATACTTAATTAATAAGAATTAATAAAAGTGATATTTATTAATGTTAAAGGACACAAAATAACCTGATGAGCTACATTCAGTTTTTTAATACTGATTTCTGAAGTGGAAGGGCACTCTTTATCTTCTCTTGATTTGCAGTTTAAATTAGAAGGTCATACAGGCCACAGTAAAAAAAAAGCAAACAAAACCCCCCAAACACATATACCCCTGTATTTCTGGGTTCTGTTGCCGATTGGCCACCCGAGTTTGAAACAGTGTTTGGAAGAGATTCATTCCCTTGAGGTATCGTAATAATTTTTCAAGCACGACCACTGTTCTCTCTGGAGGCTCTTTGATTCACTTCCAGCCTATCAGCTACAGATGTAAGGTACCTTTTCAAAGCATGTATCAGTGAAATTCTTCTCCTGGCTTTTCACCTACTAATTGCAAGCAGGGAGGTAGTTCTCCTTTTTCAAACAAAGCCACAACTTTTAAATCTTCCCTCAGTATAACTATGGCTGTAGAGCCATATACGGCATAAATTTTGATCGTGTTAATGTGACACTTTCATCTTGGCTTGAAATAGCATCGGTCTGCTGCAACATCTTTGAAATCTTGATTGATAAAGGATTTAGACCTGGTTTTAATTATCATCTTATGTACTTGGCAAAGGTTAATATTTTGCATAGGGAAAAAGATCAGGCTAAAATTCCTCGATTTAAAGCAGGAAGTCCAGAATTTTGATTAACTATGCCTTCCAAAGATAGAGAAAACTTAAATTTTTGAAATAAGTAAATTTACTGTTTGTTTGAGAAATATGGAAGCTTTTTTTCCTGTCTTCTTCAGTTTACAAACAGAGCCTATTAGTGCTATGCAAATAGGAACAAAAATAATTCCACAATAAACACAAATATTTTTCTGTTTCAAATGTGTTTCATTAATGACCAAAAGTCATGGTCCTAAAGTTAAGGGAATTACACTAGCTCTCATTTGGCCATATTTTTCTGATAATCCTAGCTTGATCAGTCCCAGCCAAACAGAAAATCAAAGAAAGTTGCAAACTCACTTTTGTTTCTTCAACTGCTGCCAATTATAGGAAACAGACAATTAAATCTTACTGTGTCATATTAATGCTGGTCATGTACTAAAATATAGCATCACAAGATAAATTTCTTTTTATTTTAACTTTCAACATGCATTGAGTATTAGGGTTTGGGGTTTTTTTTTAGTATGATTATTTTTTGCCAGATGGATCTATATCAAGTATTTATATATAGCCTGGATGGGTATTGCACGGCATTAGTATTTTAAAGAAATAACAAGCTATAAGTAAGAAATGGTAGTTTTCTAACGAACAGAAATGGAGTTTTCATCGAGTTGCAAAGCCACACGCTGAGTTAATTTTGCTGGACACCGATTTTTTTTTTAAGTTTATGAAAATAATGTGCTGTGCTTTTAAAATGTTGAATTCTTATGGCTAGAAGTGACTGATGTTGAATTCATAGGTTTCTGTTGTGGGTTTTTTGTTTTGTTTTGTTTTGTTTATTTTAATCAATATCTCTCAATGCTCAGTCATCATCCAGACAATATGGCTTTCATATTCCCTTTTCCTAATCTTCAAAAGGAAGCAAATGGGAGCAAAATGGAAGTACAAGCTACTATCATCTTCCTAGCCTCAGCAGAAAGCAAGGAACAATTTGACATAAAAACCGAGGTATCTTTTATTCTGTAAAGATGATCTGTCCTCATTTGAAAAGAAGATTTCTAAGAGTTCAGTGTGATCAAATTGGAATCATCATTAAATTACTTGTATAAAAAAAATAATTACTACAATGCGGAGTCAGTGGAAGTTCTACTTCTTAAACAATTTAGTGTGTAATATGTCTTTACTCCAAACCTTCAAACTGACTTGCAGGAGGGAGTGGTATCACTCAGAGTCTATGGACTATTTTTAGATGATTACAGTAGGAATGTTTGTGATCTATTTGTTAAAGAGCTGTGTGTGTGCTAGGGTTAGTTTATTCTGAACATGGAAAAAAGCTCTTTAATTGAGCAAATATCAAAGTTTTTCAGATGCTTTTTTGACTCTTCAGAACGTACAAAACAGGCTTAAACACTCTGGAA
The DNA here is from genome assembly GCA_013397815.1 of Aleadryas rufinucha. Classification (NCBI taxonomy): domain Eukaryota; kingdom Metazoa; phylum Chordata; class Aves; order Passeriformes; genus Aleadryas; species Aleadryas rufinucha. Next base: position 25,707 of record VZTH01010129.1, read on the forward strand.
ATTTTCCAGTCTTTGTGGTGTGGAACACTGGGTTGACAAAGTCTTTGGTTTCCAGATTTAGCTTACTTCCTTTTTTTATGTGTCTGAGACTTCTAGATGTGCAAACTCATATAATTCAGTGATTTCAATTCTTTAGCCTTTGATTTTCAGTAATCCATCTTGTGTGATATCATACAGAACACACCCATGAAATAATTTTTTGTTTTATTTAAAATACGGTATGTGTTTTTTGTGTTCTCACAGAAGATGTTCTTGGCTGGCTGACAGTATATTTGAACTGTTTTAACTACTGTATTAATAAGCAGTGCTACTTGCAGATCAGGGCAATATGCTTTGCATTTTCATTCTCTGTTTTTGTATTATTCAGACATGTAATGAAAACAGTATATGGGGCTGGATTTTAAGCATTTATTTTTAACTACTGTTTATGGCTCCAAATTCATTCCGTGTGTAAGATGTGCCTAGAAAGGCAATGAATATGGATGAGATTGACCCATGTTCCTATATTTTCACATAATTTCTGCAGAAGACAGTTGTCTCTGCTGGTCTCTGTGGGAGAACTGTATCATATGCTAACTTTGAAAGAGGATTAAAGAGATGATATAATAGTTTTTCTAACTCTAGTTCAATGATACTTTATGATGTGATTATGAAGTGAGCTGCCAAAAGATAAATAAAAAAAGGATGAGCTTTTAAAGTAATAGCTCTTGCTCATATACTTTTTCAAAGGATAAAGAAAGAGAAATCATATCTCTTCATATGTGCACATCAATTCAAGAAAACAAAACTAGCTTCTCTTAAATGCTGAAGGAGTTTTTGGATTCTATTATCCATGTTTGTTGTGGATGTGTCCTTTGCTTAAACTTACATTTTTCCAAATACTTGGGCAAGGAAAGCCTCTCTCATATATTAACATCTGATTCACTGCATCTAAAGAGTTTTCTATCCATGAGCTATTAGAGAATGAATTTTTTTTATCCATAGAATGTGGTTGTAAATTATTAAAGCCTGGGAAACAGGGGCCTAATTGAAACAAAACCCAAACACAGGTAAAAAGGACCACAATTTGATTGGTGTTCACTGTGATTTTTTACTTTTGAAGATTTTCCTCCATACTCCCTCTTAAATGTTGAATCATTTTCCATGAAGCATCTTTCATTAGTCCAGGTTCCTCTAAGGTTAGCTGCTGCCATTCTAAATGTATGCTGCTAATGCAAAGAAAAATGATCATTCCAATTGTGTGGTCTTCTTCAATTGCTGCGGTGAGGCCAATAAACGTGAAATAAGCATTTGCAAAAATGTGCTGCAAAACACTCCCCAAAGCCACTGGTGCCAGCTAAAAAGACATTTTTTAGTCTCACAGATAAAGAAAAGCACTTAAGGAATGAAAGTTTAGTTTGATGGTTTTGTGCTAACTAAAGCTTGGCTCTAATGGTGAATATTTTAACATTGGCCTGGGCAATAGAAAGACATTTGACACAGCCTTCCATAATAAAGCTATTTCAGGGATGAAGCTATTTTGTTTATTGCACAATATGAAAATCATATGGAAATAGCTCTGCAGAAAAATATCAATAAACAAAACATCCACATGCCATCAATAATTCTTTACTACACTGTGGAAGTAGAACCACTCCACAATTATAATAGGCTTGAAAAACTCCTAAAAAGTAATCTTTAGTTATAATAAAGTCGGCTTGTGTGATGATGTCGAGCAATGTGGTCTAATTACAGCTAAAATAAACAAAATGATGGTTAATCTGCACAAAATGTCCAACAGTTTACAGGCTTTGGCTTCAGTTTTGCATTCTGAAAGAGCAGAAGCTTTCAACAAAGTCCAGTGCTGCTGCAGTTGCCCACAATTATCTTCTACCCCTGTGTATATACAGTGACCGACTCTGCAGTAAAACAGCTTCTGCTGGCGGGGCCCGTGTTTGGAGGACGTTCTGCCTTTTATGGGAACAAGCAAAAATTTTTATGTGGCTCGTGAGGAGAAAGCAGAGTAGAGAGCTCCTGCATTGTCTTTTTTTTCTCTCTGGTTTTCCTGGGTTGACAAATCAACACTCCATTGAAATTGTTAAGGTAATGTCAATAGACAACAGGCATAGTACTATTATACAGGTGAAATGTCTGTTAATCACATCCAGAGATAACTAGGGGTTCACAAGAGGAAAGATGCGTTTGAAATACTTTTTATGACTTTTGTAGTTTATGTTTTTTGTGGTTTTGTGTTTGTTTTTTTTTTTTTTAATTTTTGGTGTGTTTTTATATTATTATTATTATCCTAACAGGTCCTTCTGGTCAGACATGCAATGGAAAAATGGTAGAAGACATAAAATTAGCCTTTTGAATGCCATATCTCATCTCTGGATTTCATTAGATTATAGATTTTAATGTGCAGTGGTTTATATTGTTTTAAATTAAAAGAATTTAATGTTAAAGGGAGTGTACTTTTACACAAAAACCTACACTGAAAACACAAATAAAGCTTTACATCTGAAGATTTGCCATCCCCTTGTATTTTTGATTACCTCAATCACTAGTAGCTTATTTTTATTAATAGAAAGTATTTGAGAAAACCAAGCAGTAATAACTAACAAATGTAGATTTATTTTCATTCCTACTTACAAAGTAGTTAGAATTCATTCAAGCCATCTATAGTTACAGGGATAGTATGTAAGATTATCCATCCTGTCGCTCCATTGGCACAAAAGAATATGTTCAGAATATAATGAGCTTAATAATTTTGATGATAAGCAGCTGGTGATTTTTGCCACCAGTACAAGAAGAAGTTTCAGAGGGAAAACAAATGGGAAAAGAAGGAAAAACTAAAATAGAAAATGAAGATGAAGAGTTGCATTAATTTTTTATGTCTGTCTGTTCTTTGTATCACATCTTTTAAGTGGTTTATACCCTGAGTGTTGAGAAAGCAGCATAATTATCTCATTCTTTGACCTCTGAAAATAATTTGTAGTTATCACTGAGGTCTATTCTTATTATAACATCAATGGGGACAAGCTTACAAGAAAAAAGAGTTTTATGTTCTTGTACCATTTTCATAATTTTTCATCCTTTCCCATCATAATATGATTTTCATATTGTTGGAACTTGGGTTAAGATTAATAACTTATCATATGACGAACATGAAGAAGACTTAGCCACTTGCATGTGATCACTACATGCAAAAGAAATTATAAATAAGAAAACAAACCAATAAAATCAGTAATCATGTACTGTTTGAAATAAGTGGTGTTGTAAACGTCAAAAAGGTAATAAAAATATATCAAGATAGAATGATGGAAATTTAGAATGCACATATTTATTCAAGCACTGTCCACTGAAAGTCTATTTTATGATGAATGCTTGATTACTTGAAAAAAAAAGTAATGGAATAGCAAAATTTTCTGATTTTAATGCAGTGAGGTTTTGTCTATTTATACTAATTTAAAGAAATTATGTAGAATGAGAATAAGCCCCCTCAGGAACTGAATATAAACTGAAGCTGCTTAGCAAACTCACAGATCAGATCCTGAGTAGGGAAATAGGTCATAATCCTATAATTATATATGAACACAGCCTTTTTTTTGCTTGTGGTGGGAGTCCCAACTTATTTTAGCAATTTTGAAATTTATCTTCTGATAGCACCTTGGGAGCATTTTATGGTCAGTAATGGAGCCAAAACCTGACGTACCTTAGTCCTCACTCTGCTATATTCTCATTAGTGATCATGATTTACTCTGACTGTAGTTTACAGCAGAGGGGAGCTGAGATAGTGTACCATTAAGGAAAATAATTAACATTTACTTTTCTAGCTTGTCATGAATGTGTCTTTTAAATATATGAAGAGATTCCTTCCACCACATGGAACCTCTTCATCTTTCATGACCTCTCTACAGCTTTGAACAGAAACCAGTACTTAGTTGATTTAGAGAGTGTGAGGGGGAGATGGAAAAAGAACGACTACTGTAAATATAACTCAAAAAATCATGACAAACTGGGAATTTTAGTGATTCTGTGGTTTCAGTAGACGATGTTCTGTCTGGCAAAAAGCTTTGTCAGAAGAAAGCTGTTGCCACGTATCTTGTGGTAATGCCTTTCACTCAATTTGGGTTTTTTGTTTGTTTGTTGGGATACTTTGGGGGGATTTGGTGTTGAAACCAGTTTGTTTGGGTTTTTTCTTCCCCAAAGATTGTGTGAATTATATTCATAGCCTGTCCTGCCTAAAGGCAGATGTCACTCTAGTGGAAAACAAAGCTGGCCCAGACAATGGGAATACCCTTCTTAAATCAAATGTTGGTTTCAACTGCAGGTTAGCTGAATTCTCACAGAGTTCATGGAAATTTGTGAACTGACATTGTTGAATCAGCTCAAAGCGTTGGTTTAAGTGCATATTAACCACAGCAGGGACACTGCCTTTACTCCTTGCAAATCCACCTTTAACTGTTAACAAGATTGGATTTATCTGAGCTAAGGAAGTTCCCATCTCCACATCACACTGACCAGCGTGATGTTTGTTCCTAGCAACTTCCCAGAGAAATAACAGCACTTCTTCATGCTGGTCTTATCATCATCACAAGGTGAATAATTCATATTTTGAAGAATTATAGCAGCAGATAACTAAGTTCTGTGGATCTAAATCCTGTTTTCTGATGCTATTATTTTCTGATTTAATATTTTAATGAAAATTTATATGATGATTAATATAAGAAGATGCTTACAGTAGATTGTTTTCCAAATTATCATAAATGTTGCACTCTACAGATATATTTTTTTAAATTTATACAAAATATGAAAATATTGTATACTTTATAAAAAATAGATTTCACCCAACTACTTGAATAGGATTATTCAGCTAAGGAAATGAGATTAATTGTATTGATTGATTTGAATTATTTGCATGAAGTAAAACTTGCAAGACTTGAACAGTATCCAAATCCTAATGATTGTCAGAAATAGCTGCTCTGGATGCTAGTTTTTTTTACCCTGAATGGGTGGAGGCAGTTGAATTTTGCCCAGGGTGTCAACATTATGGTGACTGATCCAGTGCACAACTATCTCTACAAAAGGATCCAATAAAACCCTTCCTTGATCTAGCTCATAATTAGAAGCATGGACTCCTTTGCACTGCAGACATTAGGAAGGATAATTAAATAGTCTTTTTTGCTGCTATCATTCCTCCTACAGAAATAAAATGTGACCTTAAGGTTCAGATGCAGCAGTGTCTCTTTCCTCATTATTGCAAATGAGCGTAGGCACAAAGCTGATAATTTTACTAACACATGTGCTTGCATGCATTACCCTATTGGTTTCATGACTGTGTAAGGGAGGGGACATGCATGACCAAAGCAAGGGATCAGTAACTTGCTCTGAGCTCTTTATGTTCTTTGAAACAAGACACTGTACTTCGAACAGATTTTTGTGGAAACAAGAAAAGCCATTTTTAAAAGTGCATAGTAGAGGGCGGAAAGGGGAGTTATCTTTCTCAATTTACCATTAAAATAATTTTAATCTCTGTAAAACCAAGAAAGATAACACAGTTAAGCTTTGAATGTTGATGACTGGAACAGAAAATTTCAGCTAAATTTGAGTTACTGATCCCAAACTTTGAGACTAAACCTACCTACGGATAACAGTTTAAAGGAATCCAACTTTTCTAAATTTCAGGTGTCTGTAATATTTTAAGAATCCTAGAGTGCATGGTGACATGCAGTGTAACCACAGATTAGCCCATCATGGTTTAGGATCAAAAGATTTATTACATGTTTTTTATTGACCTGAACCTGGAAGAGAACATGCTGCAAATTTTGAACTATTAACAGTGATTGTAATCTAGAACTAATCATATTCCATATGTATTTTTATGGTGTTTTTTCTCTAATTAAAAGTACATGCTTGAATAATCTAAATTAACATACTGACATTTTCTAAATACAGGCTGATGTAATTTCATCCCTGGAAGGAGAACTAGGATAAGTCTATTAAGTAACATATGTAGGTGGAGATGAAACATGTACCAAACAAATCTCTGTGTGCCCCTTGGTATCTAACCATGTCCTAAGGAATGAAGGTTGTAACTTCAAGTCTTTCACGGTTTGTAACTGGTATAACTGTAACAGGTTCAGCTTAGAGCAGCATCTAATTTTTGTATTTTAAATCATCTGTTAATTTATTTCCATGTGTTTCTCCAAAGCATCTGCAACTTTGAAGTATTTTTTTTAATTGGTGACTTGACAACAAATGGTATGAAAAGGCTTTGTTGTCTTCTCTAAAGTCATGTTTTAACACCTTGCTTCATTTTGCTGTGATGTACTTTCCCATCCATAATGAGAATTGTACCTCTGGAAGGAAAATTAAATTGCACATGCACATGTCATACTACGTGAAACTGTTCAATGGTATTGTAGAAAAAACGCTACATAAAAACTAAAAGTCCTCTACTGTGTGTGATAGCTAATAATTCATAAAAGGACTAATGATGTTTTTGCATATACGGAAATTGAAAAATCAGGGGTCTAGGCTTGAAAAATGCATCCTAAATTATGCCAGTTATATAAGACCAGATAAAGCATGTATTCACCTTATCAGCAAATGTGACCAGTATTGAAAATGCAAATTTATCTAACTAGGTTCAAACCAATACAAAAATACAAGCAAAGCACCAAAAATCCTAAGAACAAGGTACCTTGATATCAATATCAGAGTAAGTAGATAAATAATTTTGAAGAAAATATTCTTCTGCATTTGGAGAAAATGAACTTGGAAAAAAAAAGTATGTCATTTTGATTCATTGTGGCAGAAGACACAGAGTGCTGGAGAAGAGAATGAGGAAAGAGATTTTCTCTATTGCTTGTAATGGCCTTTAGAAATCTACTGGGAACAATTTTGTTTTCTTAAACTAACTGCTCTAAACTGCCTGACTACAATCCTGACCTATCATCATAGTAACAGATAATGTCATAACACAGATCCATCACAATTTATTATCTAAATATATTACATATCTTCTACTCTTTTCTCTCAGTGTTCTCCAGCAGTCTGAAGCTGCTTTCGACGACAGCTCTGGAAAATGAAAAAGTCGTGGAATGTGTGGGAACCAAGAGCCTGGGACACTACTAAACTGTCATAACTTGAAAACTGTGTCATCCATGAAATAACACATGCCCCAGTTTATATTGCACTGTTTAGATTAGAACATAAACTGTAGCACATGGAAATTTCTTGCTATACACCGTGTGCCAGTGCCTAGGATTAAAGCTGGAGGCTCAACTCTCCAAGTTAGGGACTATGAACCTCAAAATCCCACTCAGACATCACTTATCTCTCCTCTACAATTTAAAGAACTGATTTTTTTTACACTGAGGTTCTGCCATTGCTTTAAGTTTCTTCTTTGTAAAATTCAGAAACTGAATTCAGAAACTGTGGATAGCCCACAGTGCTTACCTTTTACTTTTATTTTAATTATTTCTTCTTTTTTTTTTTTATTTGATTAAATAAATTGTGAATTGAAGACTGTGGAGTTCTGAATAGGAAACCAGATTCTGTAAATACTGTAATGTGGATATAATGAAGTAACTGGTAATAACTATATATTATCAGAGAAGTCTAGTGATAACTTGAAGAGTAGTTAGTTAGAAATAGAAAAATCAGTTTTGTATGCTTATCACCAGCCACTACTTTGTTTGTGTCTCTGGATAAACTGCAGAGGCACAATTTTTCACAGGAGCCAAGTTACAAAATAGAGATTAGAGCACTGGTCCACTTTTGAGAAACCCTGTGAGGTCAAAAACACAGAAAATTTTCAAGTAGTTTGGAAGGTGACACCTCAGGTCAGGACTGTGCATTGTGCATTCTTAGATGCTTAGAAGGCAGCCTGATTTTAACTGCTTCTCATTGTCAGGCCTCAAGGTAAAGTTTTCAACCGATAATTATGGTAAAAATTGCCCAGCTCTTTCTCATTCTGAGACTGAGAATTAGAATCATGTGGAGATCAGAAGTTACCTTCAGTAAAGGATTTTGAGGCATTAAAATGTGTATCACTGGGAATCAGAATTATCCCACAGAAATGCTGGTGTTGTTTGGGAAGGATAATAAGAAGGGATTATTGTCCTTATGTTTTCTGGTTGAGAAGTTCTCTCTTATCAGATTTCATCAGGAAAGTATGTTTAATCACTGATCATGTCACTTCTTAGCTTTCAATTTTGGAAACTAAACTAGACTCTGATTTATTTTTTTTCCTCAGTAAGAGATGTTCTCCAGTCCTTTAATCATATTCCTGGACTTCTCTGAGCCATTTATAATTTTTCACCATCTTTCTTTAAACATATAATTAGACACAATAATCTAGCACTTATGGCTTCATTGCCAGTACAGATGTAACATACTCTCTTCACTTATACTTGGCATTTTCTCTACTAAAACTTTCAAGGACTTTGTATTCCACAATGAAAACTCATGTTCGAGTAATTATCCATGCTGACCTCTAAGTCACTCAATATTTCTGTCATTCCTTAGAATTCCCAATCCAGAAGAATGACTTACATTCCTTGTTCATAATTATGTTCTTTCCACTTGACAATGTTGAAATACACATCATTTTCCCACAGTGTGTTTACCAAGAAATTGAGTTCATTCTGTAGGTGTGACACAGTCTTTTTGCTGCTACTGATTCTCTTGATCTTTATGCCATTAGAAAATTGTATAATAATATATTTACATTGTCTTTTCTCAAATGATTAATTAAAAAGGTCAAATAGTATGTATTCAAGAATTAAAATCTACAGGCTGACATTAAAATTATTACTTTGTGACAGTAATTTTTAATTTAAAAAAATATGTAGTTTATTTTAACATTTTAAATGTTTAAAACTATCCATCAGTTATCATGTAGCATCATATATATTTCCTATTTTTGCTATATATTTATCACTATCAGATCTTCCTTTTTTCTACCATAATTATTAGTTAATTAAATGATGCTCTCAGCTTCCTTCCATGTCTGTTGTAGCTAGCAGAGCTTTCTTCCTCAGAAGAAATTTTGACATTTTTTGCACTTTAGGAATTCCCAATTATCAGTCACATTTAATTACTTTCTCCCAATAGACTTTGCTCATAATTGTTATCATGTTCATGAAGCTAGCTTATAAAATTTAAATTAACTGTAAATATGGTGGAGGTTGTGATGCTTCAGACATAATTGACTCCCTGTATCTTGTACTACACGAGTTGTTAATTTTTGCCCTGAGATTAATGTTTCTTTCCATGTGAAGACAATGTATATTCGTTGTCACATTTTTTTCAGATTAAATTTTATAATTTTATAAACTGTGAAAGTATTGAGGCGCTCCTTGCATTTGACTTCCAACATGTGTCAGTAAGAATTGAAATCCCTCACATTAATGCATCTTCTTCAAGCTACACACGAAATATTGGTCTTTAAGAAGTTGATCATCCCATTCTTTAGTGTGATTTGGTAACCTGCAGCCACACGTTTACTGATTTATTCATCACCACAGCAGCTCCTAATTGCTACAGTTTATTTGTTTCATAAAGCTGGTAACTTAGAAACAGTTAAAATTATTTTTAACATATTGTATCTTACCCCTCCTTTTTTCCCCACTGATTTTTCCTATATAGGTTATAGTCGTCAATGGAAAGATTCCAGTAGTGTGAATTTCATAGCATAATTTCATTTAGGAATGAATGAGATATTACAACCCAAATTCAGTAATTTTGAAGTAGGTCAAACTCATCTCAGACATGAGAAATTCCATTTTCACTTGTTTATTACCTAGACAGAAATTAAATAGTTTCTCCTTTGTGCCCATCTGAGGCTTGGTGGTGCAGGATCCTTATTTCACGGTTTAGTTCTGAGTGTATAGGTGTATATGTATATTTTTTTACCTTTTGTCTTTCTTCTTATGTTTATCCCTCCTGGCTACTTTAGCCATACCATTCATGGAAGATTAATTCCAGGAAGCTCTAACAAGGGCACATCCTTCTTTTGCTGTGCAAGGAGGTTATAACTTCTTCTGACCCTTGACTGCTTCTGCTCATGACATGGCATGAATCTCTGGGAAATGCTTTAATGTTTCTCTCCTTCAATCCCCTTGGAGGTCTCCAGAGTCTTTTGCAATTAGTCATATATTGTGCTATCAGTTGTAGCCATGATCATGTTTTTAGGACCACTTTAAGCTGCAAGACCTTTTCCTGGCTACCTCCAAAGCAAACTGGAGTAATTCTGGTCTTGTGATTGTATCTCCTGTCTTGGCCTGCTCATCACAGTGCGCTTATTATGTTCTTTGTCGGACAAAATACCAGTGTCAGGTGTTTTCTTTCCTTGGGTCATTGAAGACCTTTCTGTGTCCTTTAAAAACAGCCTCATGCCTGTTTGTAAACCCCAAATTCCAGCAGTGGAGAAGGTCTACAAAGTTCTACCTTCAAGGTAAAATGTAGTGCATTCTTTGATGGGGTGTTTTAGTGAGGCCCAGGGGCACCAGTTTAACTGCGAAAAAGTAACTACTAATTGAGCAATGCCCATTCTGAGCAACCCGTGAGGTGAGTTCTGTGCTAAAAATAAAATGTGACAGGAAATCCAGACATAAATATATGAGGATACAATTCAGATGAATATGGGTTATACTAAAGACTGGCAAACACATACATCAATAAACAGTACTTGAAGGATCAAATTAAGATAATATTGCTTCTTCAGCTTTAAATTCTGTATTCCCTTGTTTAATAATACTAGTGATACTAAACTGCAGATTTTACATTGTTATTAAAAATTAAATGCAGTTATTAAAATGAGTGGTTGTCATAGTTAGAATAGCTTTAATCAGGATCACACTTAGTAATTTTCCTCTAGAATAATTCCTTACTTCTGGGGAGGGGGTCAAAACTATGAAAAGTACTAGCCACCTTGAGATCATTAAAACAAAAAAAAAAAGGAGAAAGAAATTAAATATTTTCACACATGAACAATTCTCTGTAGACTTCAAAACTCCCTTTCACCATATAGAGTCTCCAAGGCCTAGCATTTCATATCCTTTTCTTTCATTTTTGTATAGCTAAAACAGTGCATTGCACTAGAGAATACCCTGTGATTTATCATTGCTGGTTTAATCAGGGAACTGCTCTTTCAGATAAACTGTTTGCCTGAAATGCTGTCCCTGATGTGCTGTTTAGTTAGATTGGAAAAACAGTGGCAGATTCTGTTGCCCTTTTCAGGTTAAAAACCTGATAATTTTCCTTTTCTTTGTAAGTCCTTCTTTAATAAATATCTGTGTCTGCTTTTTACATTATCGTCCAATCTAACACCTTGTCCTAGAAGGTGGCTTAATTAGTGAGGAGCTAATAAGCTGAATAGATGCCTAAATGCTCAGCTATTAAATGTTATTCTAACAATATTGAATTTTTGCAGTCAATTCCAGAATGCTCTTTAAAAGTAGGCTTTTCATGACCAGTCTTGCCTGAAAATGCAGGGGGTGAAGAGAAGATGAAACTTAAGGGTACAGGTTTTTAAAACTTTCATTTTGTTCTGTAGATATGTAAATATCAATGGGGACACAATTTTTCCCATCTGGGTGCATGCCCTGTCATCTTCTTAGCCAACTACTGACTATATAAAGTCAACAGAATACAAACTTCTTTGATTTATGTTATTTTTTCCTTATGTCCAAATCTGATCTGCTGATACACACTCACTAAGGTCTTATACTGAACATAGTCCTGATTTCCCTTTACCTCAAATCAGCACCAAGTGGGTTAAACTTCCCATATGGTCTTATTTCTCTAAAATTCAAAATCCCTTATGAGCACATAAGTTTCTGCTTTTACTGCTGTAAGTGCTTACAAAAATTTCTGTTAAATGGCTAAGTAAGCATTGGCCCTGAAACGATTGGTGAGTTAAATAGTGTAAGGGAGAGTTTTGAGAATTTCCCTTACTGCTTGTGAGCTGCATCTTGGTTCTGAAGACTGGCTCAGTAACAAGAAAATTGATGTGATCCTCCAGGTAATGAAACTTTAAAGCCAAATTTTTAACTACTGAAGTCTGGGAAACAACTCATGAAGTCAAATAAACCCAGCTGACTTCCAATTGCACACTCATATTATTGTTTTCACTGGGAGTGACTTTGTTGCTAGAATTTAAATCAGTCCTTCTTTTCCTTCTTTTCAGTCCTCAGCTTTTAAAGATTTCTTTCAAATTGGTGCAAGTCCCTTATGCAGATATTTTTCATAAGTTTTAACTCTCAACTAAATTGGTTTAGTTGGAGTCAGTAAATTAGAAAATTAAATTGCTTAAAGGAATAAGAAAGTCTTTAAAATATATTTTCATATAGAATTTCTTGGAAAGTTGGATATTAAGCTATTAGAGACCATCCAAAGGAGGGTCATGAGGACAGTGAAGGGTGTGGAGGGAAAGCTCTAGGATGAGGAGCTGAGATCACTTGGTTTCTTCAGCCTGGAGGAGACGAGTGGAGACCTCCTGGTGATCTTCAACATCCCCACGAGGGAAAGTGGAGGAACAGGGTCGGGAGTTGGACTCGATGTCCCATCCAGCTCAGCTTATTCTGTGATTCTATGAAATCTAGTTTAAAAATATTCAGCTCTTGCTGAATGAACAACAACTAAGTGAGGTGTAACTTTGTGGCACCTAGACTTAGTCACACATGTGAATGATTCAGGATCATGATGAAAACCACTTGAATTTGCTATTATTTTCATTTTAGACAGTCCAAAAAATACAGAAAATATGCATCAAGTCAGAAGCACAAAACACGTGCCAGGTCTTTCATGCTGTGTTGAATAGAAAACAAGCACTAATATCAGGCAGTGTGGCTTTCCCCAAACCTCCAGTAGCATGTCTGCCACCCAAATTGAAAAAATGTGTGTGGTGATATCATTTTAGACAGCAATGCTTTGCCTGTAAAACATTACTGTCTGGGAATTAATTTCAATGGTACAAATAGGAGTTATAATAATAGTAAATTAAGGGAGGATTTTAATTTTTCTAGGAAAGCATCTAAGAGATGCTTAAGTCTCCTGTGTCATCTCATTCATTAATGTTCAGTGAAATAGTTTTGTTGAATATGAATTACTCTTATCAGCAAATTAAGCTGTTGCTAAGGAATGGCAAAGGTGCACAGAAAGCAATGTAAAGCCAAGAAAATAAGAGTTTGGTCAACTATCCTACTAAGAGGTGGTTCAAATTGGTCTAAAGTAAAATTAGTTTAATGTAGTCACAACTTTATATATGGATCAAAAAACATATTCTGAATTATGTGGGAGGATGTTACACTGAAATTCTGCATGGAAATTGAAGTAGGAAAATATTTTTTAGGACTAGAATCAGATAGAGTTGGCACTCACTAATCTAAACAGAATTACAGCAGATCTGAAAACAGTGATAGACCAGAAGTTATCAGCAGAATATTTTGTAAGCATGTTGATTATTATAAGATTTCAGTATAAAACACAAGAGGAAACATATTTTTCTTAACACAGTGTTCTCTGAAAGCCTAAGTATCCTCACTGTACTATTACCTATAGAATGAACCTTAGACACTAGGATGAAAATAATTAGGAAACTTCTTTTCTTCTCTGGGCTTTGGGTTTTCATTTCAGTATCTTTGTTCCCACTGACACTGCACTGAGGAATGTAGTGAGACCTCAATGAGCTATGAATCTGGTGCACCAATTCTAATACCCTTACCAGCATATTCTTTGCATTAACCTCCATAATCCCCTCTGAACGTTTTTTTTTTTTTGTCTTTGCCTCCTACACATTCCCTATCTGTTCCAGCAGCACCAGAAATACATCACTTGTCAGAGTGATCTGTCAGAGTAATGGTAATGTAATCATGGACTAATAATTTTAGATTGCTACAAGTAACACTGTTTACTAGATGTCTTCATTTAAAAAAACAGAGGAAAAAAAAAGAAAGAAAAAAATGGTAGTTAGTTAACATGATACAAACGGGTGATGATAAGTTCCCTCCTATCCTACATACAGTTCTGCTCCTTGTCAGAGAAAGTACTTTCCACAAGCCCCCTCACCTGGCTTTGCTGGCATCTCACTCACTTTCCTGGAGGATGTGTGGGAGTTGCTGTCCTGTTTTCTGCAGAGAAGCTCAATACAGCTATTGAATTTGGTCTCCATGGACAAGACTGCTTAGCATCCTGTGCCTTAGAGTTGTGCTTCAACACGAAAAAAAAATTCAAAAATCTATCAAGAAGAATGATTAAATGTACATGTAATATTGTTGGTTTTCTCTTCTGCTCATGTGTATTGTTATTCAAATGCTGAGGGGCACTGGATGGCTCAGACTCCAGGGAAGTAGGCATGAGTTTCACGCCTACTCTTTAAGGCACCAAAGTAAAATTAATCTTGTTGCCTTGTGCTGTCATTTCTCTCACTTCCTATTTCTCTTTCTCACTCATTTAATTTCTTCCTGTTTCTTTCTGCTTGATATGGCATGACTGAATGGGAAGTGTACATGAGGAGTGGACATTAGGTGCTGAATGTCCAGTGCATAGATCACTGCATGTCAGTGAGCATAATTCACTTCTGGATGTGAACAAGATCTTTGCACAAGAGAAATACTATAGCAGACATACTTTTAAATAGATTTGTCATGTTGATAAAAACATTAAAATATATTTCAACAAGAAAAACATATGGTTTTATAGTCTTAACATAATACTGAAATACAACTTCTGTGCCTTCATTGTAACTCAATTCAGTTCTGCAATTCCTGCTAATGTTATGTAGTTATGTGTTGTTAATTTTTAGTATGCTTCCAGCTGTAGTCACTCTCATATAAAAAGTCAACTGCTACAAAGCTGGCATGCTTCTGCTGTTAGTATTATGAATCCTAACACACTCCACATGGACATTCCATGCCATGCCATTGTCAAGTATTTGTTCACATCAGAGCTGTGTGTTTAATTATTTTTCCAGTACATCCATAAACCTTGAAAAGGAATCCTTCTGGAATGAAGTAGTGTGAGTTGTTCACTGCTATCACCAAACCAAACAACTTCTGGCTCAGATTCTGTGCTTGGGGAAAAAAAACAAAAAATCCAAACCCAAAAAACCCAAAAAATTCTAATTTGAGACAAAAAGGAAACTCTTTTGAGTATATTTAACAGAAGTAAAATGGTTGGTGGACTTACACAGAACTCACAAAATAACAATACATTCAAGTTACAAAATAACTCATATTCATAGCATTTCCATATGCTCATGGAAGAACATAGGTTCAACATCCTGCTCTGCTTCAGGAATTTTAAATCTAAGTATGAGAATGTTCCCAATCATCCTGGTTTATATCTGAGATTTAGCTATTTTAGGCCTTTTCTGTTTAAATTATTTCATTTTGTGTAAACTACTTGGGTATTCTCTAAATCAGAGACTGTATATCACATCTCTAGGATAAGTACCCTAAATACTGTGCAGCAGATGAATTATCTCACAGTCCTGTTTTGTGCTTCAGTGAACATCTGAATGTTCTGTATGGATGAACTGAGGTAAACATCTTAAAAGTGTTACCCAAGACAGAGTCTTGAGAGTTGAGTTCAAATGACTGCTCTTACGTAGATATTAATTTTGTAATTCATATTTTTGCAGCCTATTTTAGCACTTTAGCATCAATTCCTCTTCTTGGGAAGGTACTCAGATTGTGCATGAATATCGCTGACTTTGGTGTTCACCTGAAATATAGGAAACCAGATTTCGTCTCTATATTTCAACTATGAAGAAATGTCAGCAGAACAAGTTGAAACTGAGTTTTTGCCTCCAGTATAGAAACCATAACTCAGCCCTACGTACATTCTCTTTTTTCCCTCATATGGTTACAAAGTTGTACGGCAATGTCATTTGAGGAGAACAGACAACACATGGGCTCCACTCTTGCTCATGAATCCTCCTATGAAACCCTTGAAGCAAATATAGAATAATTTCTTTTTTCAAATTTAGAGACACAACTCTGAAAGTTTATACTCTATTCCTCCACAATTTCAGGGCAGAAATCCATGTGGACTTAATCTTATCTGCCCACGGGGATAAAGGGGATGATACAGTTTACTTTACTTCTTTTTTTTATAGGTCCTCATAAAAGTAAGCACTGTGTCAAATGTTTGAAAAACTTGGGATCCAATCCTGTTGTAACCTATATTGGTGCAGATTTGGAACCACTTTGCTAGAGTTTCAATGACAGGACTGTGCATATAAATTTCTCTAAGAAGTGCCTGAAAAAGTATGTTGCTTAAGAAAGAAAAATACAGTCTAGTCAACTAATCCTCCACTGTTGTCTCTGCTAAAAGAATTCTTTGTTTGCCTATGTTATAGTAATAATTTAGGTAACATTCTTAGACAGCTGAACGTGACAGCCTCTATTTTCAAGCTCTTTGACTATTTCCTGAGATTATTTTTGAAGGTGTCAATTGTCCACTCAGAGAATTTCCAGGCATGTTCAGAAGCTGTAACTTCTTGTGGACTAATTTCAATACTTTGCATGGAGCCAGCCTATTTAGAGGAGGAGACATGGATGAACACAGATAGAAGCTCTTCTGGGTCACTTGACCTCTGAGTGAAAAAAAGATTCCAGAATGTGTTTAATTTAATAACTAAATTAACATGCTAAGGTCCCATTCTACATTCAGAAGTCAGTTAAAAATTTCCCTTTCTTTGTTGTCAGATAATTTGAAATAAAAAAAACAAAACAAAAGCAACCCCTGAAAGTTTGGCATGTATCATGTGTTTTCTAAAGAAAAATTATTGGAGGTTTTATAACTGTGTGGCATGCAAGACTTCTTTATGTCTACACAAAAAAGCACAGTCCATCTGTTTGCAAAGCAATTTACATCACAACACATCTTATGTCAGCCAATGCTGCTGCTTACAGAGGTCTGAAAACACCTCAGTGCCAGTTGTGACTTCTACAGGCACCACACTGGTGCCTGAAAGCAGAGCAAACCCTCTCACAGGGTGAGATGGATGAATCTTTATAAATGTGCATTATAACACCTGAAGGATAATAGTTCCTGTCTTATCATTATATGAGATAGCTTTAAGAGAAGTATATATGGATGTGTTTAATTTATTCTAGTTTGCCACCTTCTGTTGGGTTTCCTTACAGCCTTCCACTGATAAGGCAGTAGGGGGAAGTGAAGGGAAGGCCACTGACAGAGGTGCTAACAGAAACACTTCTGTATTGCTTCAGTCCTACAAAAACACACTGCCTGGTTATTCCACCTGTTCTCACACAAATGCTGTAGCTATGGGAATACATTATTTTGTGATTTCCAGGGTCTGCTGGTTTGGCCTTGGCTGAAGGTACAGATGCCTTTTATAGAGAAGGTAGGGCTTTTATATATGACTTTCTCTGATACTGATCATGCTACAGATAATTTTAAAAATTGGAGCAGGGCTAAGATCATAGTGATCTTTTTGAAACACAATACAAATGCATTTGAAAAATTGTTTTTAGTCCTTCTCTGAGTATCAAAGCCTAGGACAGCAAAAAATTCAAACAAATAGCATATATTTGAAAAATGTGTATTCAGGATTCATTAAAATGATCTAAACCTTTGGGTATACAGTTCCAATTGGCTTAATTGGGAACTTAACCCTAACCTTAAACCCATTCATATCTCATTATTGTTGTTTTTACCTTCAAAGGGGATCCTACCCAAGCCCTCAACAACCCCCAACCCCCACCAAAAAATAAAATGAAAAATTGGATGGACCAAGTTGTAGTTACAGCACAAAAAAGCTGTAGTTACAGCACAGGATAATAGAGTGTAATAACTTTCCCTATTGCAAGATTGCCTTTGTTTTTATACTATTTTTGACAAGGCAATAAATGCTTCTAAGCACTTACTAAAATTAGTAAAATTGTAAGATTGTAAAGGAATGTGAAACAATGGTGCTGAGAGATCTTTGCAGTTTTTTTCTCTTCAAGGCCTTTATCAACCTCCAATTTTCCAAGTTGTACTGGAATGCCAAATATGAACTGAAGAGTTTCCTTTTGTACTTTATTTCCACTTGTCTTTTCATATAGTACTTAATTTTCCCTAGAAAGCCAAAAAAGTCCAGATGACAGACAGAAGACATGGACATTAATATAGATCATTCCTAAGACAACTGATTGAGGTACTTTTTTTAGCCAGTTCTAATGAAAGCCACAGCAGTTACAAATAGAGATCTATGTTTATACAATAATTTATGGTTCTAATAATGCCACTTCTATGAATAACATGTTTCTTATAAACTGGATAATAAACTATATGCTAAGACCATAGCAGGCCAATGGCACATTAGTTCCTGCATTTTTAATCAAATGTGACTCTAGGGACTAGGCACGACAATCCTGATTTTACATCCTTTCATGGCTGGGCAGGGGGTGGGGGAGGGAAATCACCCCAAATCATAAAGGGAAAGTGTAGAGCAATATTGCTTAGCCTGAAAGCTCACTGAATCTTTCATTTCTATATCTTTACATCACAGGAAAGAGAATATAAAGGAACTGTCATTTGGAAATGAATGACCTTTGCATTGAAGTAATAAAAGCAAAGTTCCTCAGAATCCTTCCAGATGAAAGATGCTGTGTAAAGGTAGGATTGTTAGTCGTGGTTTGCAGTTGCAGTGACACTGCTTAGTTATGAGCTATAGAGAATCTGAGAAGGGATTTAGAATATGTGAACTAGTTTGGCAAGAGCATTTTTGGATATTGTTGCTTTGCAGATCCAAACACATTAAATCCATTAATAAATTCTTTAGAAAATCTTTGGAAAATAATTACTCTGGAATTTATTTATTACTCTATAAGCCTGTGTATATCTGGAAGGAAAAAAGATTAATCATTTAGAAATGGAACACGTGTTTTGTGGAAGTTTTCAGATGGAAACAAAAAAAAATGTATTCTGTCCCATCTTACTGCTCCGAAATAGTTGTAATTCTAGTCCTAAACTGCATTTTTACAAATTTAAACTGACATAAATCATTCAGCTATAAAGTTTAGTATCTTTTCTTTACAGATTGTTTGCTAAAAAAATATTTTTATCAACTAATTTTCATATTGTTTCCTAAAGCTCATTGAAAAGAGTATGATTGAACTGATAAAACATTATCCAGGAAAACCTTGATTCGGATGAAGATTCGTTTAAAAGAGGAACGAGGAAAAAAAGTACTGCTTTTGAAATATTACATTAGAATTTCTGCATTATTGCTTTCATTTTTTAAATTTCAAAACAAATGAGGCAAATAAGGCCTTGAAAATAGTTCAGGGTATGTAATTGAACATAAGGTGACAGCTAAGTTTGTTGCAAGTGTATAATCTGCAAGGATGTGTGCATTGTTAGGACAAAAAGTAATATTCATAGGTAAAGTTAGACTGTTTTAAAAGTAAATTTTAAAGCAAGTTTGTTGCAATATCTGCAGATAGCATTTTTGTAGCATTTTGTTGCTCTCTGCTAAGGCTAGAAAAATGTGACTGTAGTGCATATTGCTTCTAGAAATTTCTTACCTGACCTCCTAATATCATTTCATGGTAGTTCACGGGAGCTCACAGTTTGTGCAAGAGAGAGAACTTCAGAAACAGTCAAAAATTAACATTGTTTTTTCTTAAAAGAATGGAAAATGTGTTTTGTACCTTTTTTGACTTCTTATTGAAAACTAAATTTTTAATTTTTTTTTAGTCAGGTGCTGATGATTCAGTATTTCCAAACCACAGTGGATAATCTGCCATCCTTCATCTAAACAGCTTTCTGAGCATATGAGTTTTTTTAAAATCAGGACTGTCTCTTGGAACCTTATGATTTTACATCAGAACCAACAATATAATTGTTGCAATTGTAATTCAGTTGTTACTTGATGAAATTGTTCATTTTTTCCTGGCAAGGAGCCGTTGTTTAGTTCTGTAGGTTGGTATCTACTGAGCTGTCATGCCCCACAGAGGCATAATTCAGTTAGTTTTTTATTGCTTTCTATCTAGATACCTGCTGTTCTTTCCCAGCTTCTTTCTTCTGCTTCGTTACCCAAGCAACACTATGAAATCTGTGTAGAGACAATAAAGTCAATTGGTCAGAAAAAGCTCTTGGTTTCCCTAATGTTGCAGGTAAGACCAGGACATTTCTTTACAGGATTGTCAAAGTGCCATGCTAGAAGGACAGGAGGGCACAAAAAGAAAAGACATGTTTAAAAAATTTAAATTTAAATAAGCTTAACTCTTCCCTCTCAGCTTCCATTACCTCTCCATTCGTCTTTAAACAAAATATTTCACCCTAGTTCATTCATTACTGTTTCAGATTTTTTTAGCAAGAGTAAATAGCATCCCTGTAGCTGAGCTAATCATGTCAGCAATGAAGTGTATTATTGCATCAATCAGAAGAGATAATTTATGGGAAATGGAAGTTCAGAAATTGTGAAATTTTCTCTTTCAGCAGGACGCCTTCCACCATAAAGTATGTTATAGTTTGCAGGCTGAAGCAAGGCCAAACACTTGGGTTTGGATTGAATTCATGCACCAATAATTGTCATCCTATGTTACTGAAAACTCCTTGACTGGAGATAATCATTGATTTGCCATTATTTTTCTTCTCTTTTGTGTGTGACACATCATTACTGGAAGCCTGTTCCCTTTGCCTCATAATTCAGATTCTTGGCACACCATGTTGAATTTCATGGTTAAGGGTAGTGCAAATCATTCACAGCTGTCTGTTGGTTAGGTGTTCTCTGGGCTTAAAAATAGTCAGCTTGGTGTTGCTTCAACCCAAAATTGAGAATTCCGAGTCTCTGACTTAAACATGCCAATTTTCATACCCAATTTTCTTATTTCTTTATTATTTTGGACTTGTGGTGGACACTTCGCAGGCAGTGTTGTCCAAACACTGATGCCTGGAGCCCAACTGGGTCTGAATTAGTAGTCAACAGATATTGCCCCAATGGGAACATTAGTTTAATTTTCCATGATTGTACTCTTTCTTCAACAATATAGACTTTAATTTCCAATCAAGGTAATAACCATAACAAAAGATTTGAGTTAATGCTATTTAAAATTTGGGATGGTGCAGTTGCAGTGGTTAGTTGTAAATCCTTTAAGTTTACATTTTGAAATTTATCTGAGCTCCACCGGCAGCACTTATCTGAATAGATGATTTCTTTTTTTTCCCTTGTGTTGGCAGATTGTAAGCTCTATTTCTAAACAGAGATATGATAATATAGAGTCCACTTACCACCTATGGATCAATATTTTGGCATCTGTCTGGGTGTTGAAGAGTCCATTTGGACTTAACACATCCAGGATATTTTGTTAGGCCTTATTAAACACATTCAAGCTTGTCTTTTCTCTGATGTTCACTGGAGCTGTTGGTTCCCCATTTCTGTGCCTGAGATCCGACAGCAGAAGCAGTAAAGCTGTGGATCATTGGCAAGCACCTACAGCATGCAGGAACCCAGCTGAGCACAGCCAGCCTGGACTGTGGCTTAGAGCTATTAAGAAATAAAACCTGCTTAGGGGCTGGCTCTGTCAGATCTGTGCCTGCTGCAGAATCTGAGCTAGCAGCAATCTGAATGGAGATTTATAGCTAATATCTGCTGCCTTGGCACGCTTCAGGAAGTGCAAGGGAAATTACACAAGGTCCCAAAATGACTTCTCATCCATGAAATGGCATCCCATGTTCACTGTTTCTTGGTGGCTCCTGGTCAAGCTTGCTCAGATTACATGTTAAAGGACAGGCTGAGTGGTTTTGTGGGTTGTATTTCAAACTCTCTGTTCTACCAGCAGGATCTGTGATGTAAAAGTCAACTTGTGGTCTCTCTGGTTCTCATATCTTCTGCAGTTATGAAGGTTCTTGGGCTGAAACTTAGTTGCCTGAGGTTTCTGTGCCAGAAGAAAAAACATCTGGCTTGTACATTCCTCTTAGGGAATCTCTGAGAAGTTTGAGTTCTGGGGGGCTTCTGAGAAATTTGAGAATGGTGAAATATCTTCTCTTTTGAACGCTCTGTCAATTAACCTAAATTAACGAGGTTCCTTACAGGCATCTTTCAGGAACCTAAATGAGAGCAATATATGCTGTCTGAAGAATTGATTACCAAGTCATTTGGTCTATAAAGTAACCCCTACAGAAACAGAGTGAATTATAGTAAATGTGTTTTTAAGCTCTTCTACTCATAAAACCTATTATAGTCAGAGCAAATATTTATTGACAACATGATTTTTTTTTGTGCACGATTTATAAAAAAGGCAAATTTCAATACCAGGAGAAAACAGTGCCTTTGTATATAAAGTGAGGGGAAAGATGTATATCACTGTAGGACCATGCCTATTAATTTTCTCAAGGGTACCTTTTATCATGGCTTTTCAGTACCTGCATTTGAAGCAAATAAATCACTTGAAAACTTTCTAAGATGGAAAAGTTATTTCACTGTTCCCTCTATGTGTGCCTAGTTTGCATCAACGATGGCTCATGCTTCAGTGGATTTCTTATTGAACTCTTCAGTTGGTAGTTGCCGTGATTTAGAAAGCCATCCTTTTATTTAACAAAGCCCATTTCAAATACGCTACGGTCTTCAAGATCATTATTAAAGACGTTGACATCCTGCTTTTCTTTCTCAGCAGATTGCTGACCTCTTAATGCCTGACAAGCTCTTTTGCTTTTACGGGTATGAGCATCTTGCTTTAGACCATAAAGTGTAAAATATTCTAAACAGATGGACATAGCAGTACAATAGTCTATTGAAGTCAAAAATTATTAAAGATACTTGAGATTTAGTCTTATTCATCTGCATTGGAAATTATTTCCCAATTAATCAAAAGTTCTGGTTTTTTGCAACCCAGTAAAAAGAAAGAAAATCTTGCTGCCATTAGTCTAGGGAATTTACAGATAACTCAACTCATAGAAATTTATGAAAGAGAAGAAAATGACATATTTGTAAACAAATTAACAGTCAGTATTGAAGAAAAATGCAGAACTAGTTAGAAAAAAATCCCCGTGTATTGAAATATAATTTTAAGGTAAAAATTTACAGAAGCTTTTTTAATTGAAAATAGCTTTAAGAATTTGCAGAACAATCATTAACAAAAATATATTTAGTCCTATCATATTGCAAAGAGTCTACTTAATTCGTAAGAATAAAAAGTCACTACATCTCTCTAATAAAATAAATTTTTCATAGAAAATAGGTTATGGTGTATATATGGCAAACAGGTGACACCATTACCAAGTCAGGGTAGAAATTCAGTCTCAACACATCATATCCCCGTTTAGAACTTTGGCCAAGAGGTCAAAGAGGTTTACTAAGTATTGTAGACCCAGGGTCTCATGCTGCTTTTCCTTGTAAGTGCAAGTCAGAGCAATGTAGAGAAACAAGCAAACATTCAAAAGAGAAGAAAAAAAAAGAAAAAGAAAAAAAGAAAAGAAAAGAAGAGAGGGGGAAAAAAGAACAGCTTTGAAGCATTTTCTTTCATCCCCATGTGGATCACGACCACTCAGAAAATTTTTCTTTTCAGGCTACACTCTTACTCAAAGCAGCTGGATAAACAAACTCTTGAGTCATGAAAAAAGAGGAGAAGGTATATCAGTGAACTTCAATCATCAGAGTTGAAATTAGCTCCTCAATAATCTGAGAGAAAAGAAAAGAAGACACGAAAAAATTATATTCCCTTTCCCTTTATTTCTTGTTAAAATACTGGTAGGCATGTCATTGTTTCCACCTGCCTGCAACTGGAATTGAGGATTGGCATTGAAAATTCAGTGAAACTTTGGAAAGAAGTATTTCAGTTCTCTCAGAATTTAGCTGAAATCAATATGAGGTTTAAAGTTTACATTCTCATAAATCCTAACAACAATTTATGTATTTATTTTATATTGAAAAAATAATTTCAAGTTCTCAACACCACCCCCAAAAAGAAGAGAAATAATCAATTGTGCCCTCAATGAAAAAAAATATTTTGGGACTATTGAAAAAACCCTGCTTCTTAAAAGAGTGTGCTGGCCCAGCCCTCAGCTGATTCAGAGTGTTTTACTGCTACCATAAATATGGTTGGTGAAGAACATAGAAAAGTTCAAAGAACAGCTGCATATTTGTGCTCTGATCCAGTGATGGGACAAAGGCAGTCAACAAACAAGGCAAATGAAGGATGGTTAGTATATTCTACAGGACTTGCTCACATTCTTGAAGCATCAGTCTTCAAATAAATTACTGTGATAAACCCGTAATAGGGACCCTCCTTAACAGTTACATCTCTGTGAACAGCAGAGAGAATGGCAGAGCATTAAGCTAACAAATGTTCCACATTAAAGCTTCAGGATCAATAACATTTTTAAGATGTTATCAAACAAAGCATTCAGTGTTGGAAGTAACAGCCTCTGCCTTATGCAGATAAAAAATGTAACAGCCTCAGTGTCTCTGCAGAAATGCAGTTGCAGAGCCAAAATTCCCATTGTTCCTTAATGTTTATATTGCACAATAACGAGAAGATGCTCAATGGGAGCTAAAATTAATTGCAGATGGACTTACAAGGAAGAAAAGATACATATAGGTCCTATAATAACCCTTTTCTGCTTTGTGGAATGAAGCAATCTTCCAAGTGTGAAATACAGTCTTTCTACTTGGTGCTCTTAAGGGAAGAAGGAGATACTTCCATGGCAAGGTTGGATGGGTCACTGGAATGCTGAAGTGTGGGTGACACGTGCCATCACTCTCTACCAGCTGCAGAGGTCCAATACTGTCAGATTAGTGAAGCATTGCTGCTTCAGTCCTCGTAAGGAAAACCCTTTCCAGCTGCTGGAATGAACTGATGGAATAAGATTAATTAGAAGCAGAGAACAGTGTCAGCTTCCTGAGACAGAGACAGCTGAGCTGCTCTCGAGATGAGATGGTGTCCTTGTCTAAAGGAGTTAGAAGTCTACATGGAAATGCACGAAAGATTAAATCTGTGTACGGTGCACAAAAACCCCTATAAACTCTGCGTTAAATCGTTTGGGGTGGGATTCAGTTCTGGATTTAGAAACCTAACTGGAGACATCTCATGTTCCTCAGGGATGTCTCCATATATGGCCAAGATGTCTAAGTTCCCTTTGTAGTCAGTGCAGACTCATTGATGTACTTAGAGTCTGAAGAACAATAAGGCTGTGAAAATCCAGTTTCTATCCTTGCAGTCAGCATTTCTCCCCTACTCAGCACCCAAAATTTATCTCCTTCATTAAAAAGATAGAAGCTACTGTAGCATTAGACTCTCTCTGTGTTCTTTTTTTAACAGAAAAATGATGAAAATTTCAAAAACAAAAACAAACAAACAAAAAAATATTTTTCGTGTATGCTTTTCTGAAATTTTACCTATAATCAGGAAAATCATGACAGATCTGGAAAATTCCAAGGAATTATTTGCTAATTTATGATTGAAACAGAAAAGAAATCCATCTTCACTTTATCTTCTTTCTTTCCCTTCCACTTTCCTGCCTTCCTTTCTTCATTTCTTCTTTCCATTCCCAGTTCATTCTTTCACTTCTTTGGCAAAAGATAAAAACATGTTTGTCCAGACCTCAGTTTTCAGCAGTCTGTTAATCTTTCTGCAAAATTTTACCCTTTCTAATCTTATTGAAAAGGCCTTTATCTGATTAAAAATTCAGGATAATGTCATGCAAAAATAGTTCAATTAACTGATTCACTCACTGACTGATAAGAGATACAGATGATTTTCCTTGTTCAGGAGTTAGTGCACAGGAAACAGGGCGAAGTATAGCACTGGAGAAAAACATGTTCTGAGGAGAATGGTTCTGTAGTAAAATTTTAAAAATGCATAAATTCACATTTGTTTTTCAAAGCTGGAGAGTAGGAAGCTAATAAATTTTAGAACTTAAAATTAGAATCCATTCTGTTCCTCAGGTACAGCGCTAGAAACAGATTTTTATCCTGGCCATTGATTCACACTCCTGTCTGCACTTCATTTTTCTCAACTTTGAAATGGAGGTAGTGAAACCCTCTTGCCCCGTGGAGTCCAGTTTTAATAAGAATGAGAAATCTTTTGATGTGTTCACTATTGCTGTTCCCAAGACAAAAAAAAAAAAAAAAAAAAAAAAAAAAAAAAAAAAAAAAAAAAAAAAAAAAAAAAAAAAAAAAAAAAAAAAAAAAAAAAAAAAAAAAAAAAAAAAAAAAAAAAAAAAAAAAAAAAAAAAAAAAAAAAAAAAAAAAAAAAAAAAAAAAAAAAAAAAAAAAAAAAAAAAAAAAAAAAAAAAAAAAAAAAAAAAAAAAAAAAAAAAAAAAAAAAAAAAAAAAAAAAAAAAAAAAAAAAAAAAAAAAAAAAAAAAAAAAAAAAAAAAAAAAAAAAAAAAAAAAAAAAAAAAAAAAAAAAAAAAAAAAAAAAAAAAAAAAAAAAAAAAAAAAAAAAAAAAAAAAAAAAAAAAAAAAAAAAAAAAAAAAAAAAAAAAAAAAAAAAAAAAAAAAAAAAAAAAAAAAAAAAAAAAAAAAAAAAAAAAAAAAAAAAAAAAAAAAAAAAAAAAAAAAAAAAAAAAAAAAAAAAAAAAAAAAAAAAAAAAAAAAAAAAAAAAAAAAAAAAAAAAAAAAAAAAAAAAAAAAAAAAAAAAAAAAAAAAAAAAAAAAAAAAAAAAAAAAAAAAAAAAAACAGCAAAAATTTTTTTTTCTCACATTTCTCAAATCTGACTCTGGTGCAGTATAAATTAAAAATTAATAAATGCAAAAAGTCAAATTCACAAACTTCAATCCTCTCCCTTTTCCTCTGGATGGTATCACTAACATTTGATCAGAAAGTAGGCACTCACTGTTTCTTATTATAAAGGAATATAACTTTTGCTTGACAGTAAAGAATGAGATTCAGAAAATTGCAGTCTCTCAAAAGTCTGTGTTAATTTTCTTAATTAAATTCTGTCTCACTTTAAAGGTTACAATGTCTCTTTATTTACAGAACAGCTTATTCATTCAGCTCTTTTTTTTCCCTCTTGAGCTTGTCAGAAGCTGTTAATGTTGATACAGTTTGACATTTTGCCCAGACTGCATCAAACCACAAACCTGAGAATAGAATGTAGCCATTAACAATTTAATAACCTGTTGCAATACTTAATTTTTTTCCACATCAGCAGTGTCACACTTGATAATGGTATGTTTTTTACCTTTACTGAATGAGACGAGACTATTTTCTTTACATGCCATGGTTTTTAAATGTGCTTCAGAACCGTAACTAGTCAGAGGTTGAATTTTTGAGTGCTGGCCTGTTGGAAATGTCAGAATCCATAAATATACTTGAGCTGAGATTTAACTGAAAAGTGAAAGTTTTGTCTGAGGAGCAGACATGAAAGTCTTGAGTCAATGTAGTAGATAAGCACAGGCATAATTTGGGTAATATGAAAGCCTTTGACATCAGTGAAAATGCTTTCACACATGAGCTTGGGGTATGATAACATGGTTAAATATTAAAATTCTATTAATATCTCAGTCTTAAAGTCAATAAGGCCTGTAGAACTATTCCATTGATTTCAGCAAGCTTTGACTCTTACATTGTTATTGGAAATATGAAAAGTTTGTATGGAACAAGGTTTTTAGAACAGTTTCCATAATCTGTGTGCAGCAGTAACTTTCGGCTATAATGATAAGTATCTCAGCAAACCATGGCTAAGATAAAGTGCATGTTATTTCTAATGGCACATTTGCCAAAAAGATTGAAGATGACACGAATATTTTCAAAATATTTTGCACTCCAAGAGTGCGTGGGTGGAGCAGAAATCTCTGGAGAGGATGTACAATATTTTCTCAGTGCTTAATATAGCCATGCTTGAGCAGCCAATGGTGTAGCTTTCTTCTGCCTTTTAGAGTGTGTTTTTTCCCTGATGATACTTATGGGAAAGTTTTATAGACCATTGGTAGCCCAGCAAAGCCTGTTGCACCCAAACATAGTCCAGTGATCACAGTCCATTTTCCAAGTATTAAAACTGCTGTAGTCTGAAGGAGCTCATGTCTCTGCATTGTTTCAAATACATTTCTATAGACTAACATCTGATCTTGGTTACACCTCTATAAATTCACAATAACTTAATTGGTTTTCATGGAATTCTTGCTGGTTTATATTGGTCTCACTGCATGCTTTGGCCACACTAGAAGCAAATGTAAAAACTCTTCTTCCCTTGTAGGACGGGAAAAGCTTTAAATACAGCTTTTTAGGTACACTTAAAAAATTCTACTCCTTTCTAGTCACTACCTCTTAGTGTGATGCTGACTGCTACATGAAAGTCTGTCATGGTATCCCTGTCTTCTCTAACTACTTATTTGTTCCTTTGCAACTTTTTGTTATTTATGCTGATAGATTATCTACTTCCTTGTGTCTTTTCTTTTTCTTTTTCTTTTTCTTTTTCTTTTTCTTTTTCTTTTTCTTTTTCTTTTTCTTTTTCTTTTTCTTTTTCTTTTTCTTTTTCTTTTTCTTTTTCTTTTTTTTTTTTTTTTCTTTTTTTTTTTTTTTTTTTTTTTTTTTTTTTTTTTTTTTTGCATCGGTATAAAAAATATAAGAAATTTTCTTTTGGATTCTGCTGAGTGGACATCCTTCTTATACAAAAAAATCTTGCTTCTTTGAGAAGTAAAGAGTGCTAATATTTCTACAGAGAAATAAGTTTCCTTTCTTTCCTAGGAGAAACTAGGAAAAAACCTTGTCAACCTGAGAGATAATATTATAATAAATTGTCTATTTTGAATACTTGTTTAAGCTTTCAAAGTGGAATAATTTTTGACTTTTATTTTATTGTCAGTCTGTTCTTTCATATTTTTGTGCTTGTTTTTGATAGAGTTCTGTGAAATCCTCTGTAGAGGATCTCTGCAATGTTCATTGTAGTGTCATTATCTAGGCTGTAAGTGAGAGATGCAGAAGGGCATGTCGGTTTCAAAATTTCCTTGGGTTGTACAGACTTGCACTCTTGTGGACTGGTATCACTGCTGGAATTCTTGCACGTTCTGTTTGCAATCGGTCTTTGTAGGGATAGTTAACATAGATGTAGACGGCGGAATAAACTGTCCCAAGAGATAAAATAACCCTGGACTATTTTATTTAAAGAACTAAAGATGAAGGTCATAATTTCTTTCAGTAACTTCCTCACAAATTGGTGTATTGACCTACAAAATACTCATTTCTATTTGTGTAAAAACATGTACTGGATCCTGCCGCAAAAAGCTTTTCATTAGGAAACACTTCCACAACTTCTGAAATGATATGTTGAGATGAGATTGCATGAGTGTATCTCTGTGTTTATACTAAAAAAGACAGTTCTAGAGAGAAGCTTAAACTCATGACTAAAAATAGGTAGCAGATTAAAATTAGATTAAAATTCTTCCATTCACTTCTTCAATCACTATTTTCCCACCTGGTGAAAATCTCATCAAAATTTGCCCCAGAATGCCTTCAAGTGTACGGGATAGCTCAAATTGGCTGAGAAAGCTATGAAGCTTCAGTTTAAAGATCTTTTTTTTGTTTGTTGGTATAGTTATAGTGGTTTTGTTGCCATGTTTTCCTTTTAGATCCAATGTGATTTTCCTTGAATTCCTGTTTCAAAAAAATCTAACTCAGCATGCAGGTGCTGTAAACATTTGGATGATGTGCCTGAAAAGGCATTCAAGAATGCACAGTGTAATTCCTGCATTTTAGTACAATTGTATTTGTTGTTCACTATGAACCCCTTCAATAAGTCTTCACAAATTTGAACCTTATTTTACAACTCCATTTTGTCTAAGAGACACTGGATCTCATTCAAGGCTGTAGCACAGCTGATGGCTGCTGCAGGGCCAATAAAATACGATGCGCGCTTTAGATGTGTTTCTTTGACAGCGCATTCCTTCAGGATTTAGCAAATTTGTCCATTGTTTTACAACTCAGTTTTGTGTAACACACAGGACCTTGCCCTGAAATGGGATGCACATTCTCACACTGCTTTTTAGATTTGTACAACTCTGCCTTTATAGCACCTTGATAAAATTATAAAGATGCTGTAATCTGATGTCAAGAGGAATTTTTGTGTCAGCTGAGAAACAGCAACACCTCAAGAACATTAGGAAAAACAGACAATATGATGTATCTCCTCTTGTATAAACAGTGACATCTAGAGTTGCCATTAGTATTCCCTAATATGCAACAAAGTTAAAGGTTATCATCTGCTGCAGATTTAATGGATTGCATTAGAATTACAGCAAATGACCCTTGCAGCTCCTTTAAACTTGATCGATCACAATGTAATTGTCAAGGCGGGCTAGCAATTAATTTTCATTAGTCAGGGAAGTCATTAATGCTTGCTGTTAGGGAAAATTACTATTAGATTGGAATGGAAGGGATTCAATAATTTTTTACAATTAAAAAAGTTGGCCTAATTTGCTGGTTCCATATGTGCAGCAGAATCATTGCGGTTCCTGCTGTGATGCACTGGTTCCAACAAAGAGCTGAATACGTTCCTTTTCATACCAAAAGGAGAAGCATTTATTACCAAATTTCTACTGGGAATATTATTTTTAAAGAATGCTCCATCAATATTTTTTTTTCTTTTGCCTTTAAAGACAGGTTGGAATTTAATGCTATGGTGAAAGGCATGCTTCCTCAAGTCAAAGTGCTATTTGCTTTTCCTTTGACATTTGGGGTTTTTTTACTGAATAAGACAGAGGAGTTGAAAGATTCCAGGATCATTCAGCTGCCTTGGTAAATACTAAATTGCTTGGCAATGACAATTAGCTGTGATAGAGCCGCCCAACATCATGGCTGATAGAACAATGCTCTTCATTCATGGAGTACCATTCATCTGAGAACTTAAAAATATTTTTTCAAACTCTACCTCCAGTAAGTCCTAGTCAAATATGGAAGTCAAATTGAAACAGAAGATCAAACACCTTAAACTACAAGATGAAATTTTTGTAAATGCTTAGTCTTGTCCAATTTCACTTTAATTAACTGTTACTGTTTTGCCATATCCTTGATGTCAGGATGCAATTTGCTAAGACCTTTTTCTTATTCTAAAAGCACTACGTCTTTCAAAGCATCATTTTAATACCTCTGTAAATGTATTTACTGGAGCATTCTTTTAAAGAATTTTAGTAGAAGAAAAACAAAGCTATCTAGGCTTCATGCAGTCCCTCTGAGACTGAATTTCACCTACATTTTAAGTACCTAAAAAACGGCTCTTTTTTTTTCTTAGTACATACTGCTGTTCTTTGTAAAATAAATGCAAGAAAGAAATGGTATTCAAATGTTTTCATAAAATTGCCTATCTCAGTTTAAGTCAATAAATTAGGTGAACATGATGTAGTTCTAAAGGCTTTCAAAAACACTTTATGCTTTTCCTTGACTAAAGGAATTTAGGCATTTCGATGAGTAACTTACTTAAAATTTATGTGCTTAAAACCTGCAAAATTTGAGTAAATTGGCTCTTATGATGGCTAAAACATATGGAAGAAGATATATTAATATTACTTATTATACTGAGAAGGACTTAGAAAATTTAAAGCCAAGCATGAAAGTGTAATATTCTTAAACGTACCTAAGGGAATATGCATAGAGGTAAGACTAAGGTTTTAGACTTCAGAAGTTCTGTAAGCTTTTGGGATGCTACTGAGTAACTAAAATTCCACTGATTTCAGACACAGACAAATTGACTTTGATAGTGTTTTATTTTTTGTGTGTAAAGGATGTGAATAAGAATTAAGTACTTAGCTTATTTTGTAAATGCCTCTGAGTACCTTATTTTCACCTTTAGCAATCTAGAACGGGTTTCAGATAATTTAATCCAATGTATAAAGAAGTTTTCCTATAGTCAGCGAAGGCAAGGAGATATGCAGGAGTTCATCTGGAATTCATCTGATCTATTTTGATGTCAATGCCATGCAGAGGTAAGTGGAATCCTAACATCATCCTGTCATTTCTCTGATAATTTGAAGGGAAACTGAAATGACTATCTCAAACCTAGATGTCTATATCACAAGTGTTTAAACATGTATTAAGAGCCCCTCTACTGGTGTTTATAAATCTGACCTTTCCTGATTCAGGAGCCTGAAACAATTTCAAAAGCTACCAAACACAAAGGTGCCTAAAAGTTCTTGAAGTGATTTACTCGAGCTTCGAAGTCACTTTTGAAAATGTTCTCCTTTGCTATAAAATATTTGCTTTCTCACTTGGAAGATTTTCAATAGCACTTTCATTGCATAGAGTACATTGTTCTGCAGTTTGATGAATTGCCTCTTTTATAAAACAAAAATATGTTCAAGATGTCATAGTGTAATCCTGGTTTTTTAGGTATGTGGCAATCTAGGTGCTCTACTTTTAGAAGAATATTTTCATAATTGGGATGTAAATCAAAGTCCTTTCTAGTGTGCAATGATGGCCAACATTCAGCATTTCCCTTACACAATGAAGTTCATCAGTTCTGAACATTGAATATTTGGGAAACTGAGGCTCCTTATGTCATTAAATACTCTGCTCATACATTATATGACTAGACATTTAACTTTGAAAAAGGACACTTCTACTCTTTTAGCTGGTGCTTTACTGGAAGCTACCAAGTAGGAATTGGTACAGCCTAATGGTTAAGAAAAAGAAAATTACTAAGATGTGTGTGGCTGTATTCTTTGAAATTGATGGAGTGTTCGGATGGACTCAAGTTCCTCACTTTGTTATATCCTTCAGTTTGAATATATTTCTGTTACCAGATTGATTACTGTAAGTCAGACTTCCTCCTAGCATTTATCTGTCACTCAGAAATGAATTCTCAAATCATTATGCACATTTTACTTTAAACATTTGTGGTTTCTAAAGAAAAAATCAGGGAATGAAATCTGGCATTTCATTCAATGTGTTATATGGTATACATTAATGGTAAGGCAGTACGTTGTAATCAAAAGATTCTGTGGGAGATGGTGTGGGCAGACTTTTTGACTGGATAAATCCTTTTCTATTATTTTATTTTTTTTCATGAGATGAAACACATATAAGCTGCCATAAATCATATTTCATAGCATTAAAAAAAGGAGTAAGACCTTTGCCGTCTCACTTTTTTTACTTTTATTGTTCTCAATTTATTTCTGTTTAAAAACTTTATTCTTGCACTACTTAACTATTTAACTGTCTTTACAGAACCACCATCGAAAAACCAGGTCTTTGATATTGTTTTTTATCTGATTAAAAGTATAATTCTTGCTTATTAATTCTCTTTAAACAGTGATATTATTTGAAATTAAAAGCCACAAGGTATAGGTCCTTGGAAACTTGTTACAGAAAATCCTGAAGAGAGACCCTACTTGTTGTTCTTTTCCATTTTCTAAAGATAGAAAAAGCTTAGGGATAGAACTAGGACTAAGACTTTGGTGTTTTTCAGAAGCAGTGTTACACAGTCCTCCTGGGTTAGACATAAAGGTAGAGACACAAGCTGGGGATGAGCCATGAGACGCAGGACAGTCTTGTGAGCTTGATGGTTAACCTTACCAAAGTTCATGTTAAATGAGCAGAAAATTAACTCCCAAAACCTGTAGTACTCTTCTGTTAGATGAGTATATAGATGTACAGAAGCATCTAAAAAAAAGTCTATCTTTTCAGGAATTGGTAAAGTCTTTTGAGCAAAATCCTCGCCACCTAGAAAACCATGGATTCTTTTCCTCATTAATTCTCAAAATCCTTAAGCTTCAAGGTTGCACTCAGATACTTCTACACCAACAAAAGAAATACAAAAAATGAATGAATGTAATGAATCTACATTATCATTGCTAGAGTGTAGTCTAATTTTCAAATTCTTTGTCTCACGATTTGGCACCATTTAATCTGTTTTAAATAGAGAATTTCATAAAGTTGTAGAATCATAGGGTGGTTTGGTTTAAACCGGACTTTCAAAAGTCCAACTCCTTTGCCATGGGTGGGGACATCGTTCCTTAGATTAGGCTGTTCAAAGCCCCATCCAACCTGACCTTGAACACTTCCAGGGATGGAACAGCCACAACTTCTTTGGGAAACCTGTTCCACTGTCTCATCACCCTCACTGTAAAAAAAATTTCTTTCTTATATCCCATCTAAATGTACCTTCCTCAGTTTAAAACAGTTGTTCCTTGTCCTGTGACTATAGGGCAGGGATTGAGTTATTGACTTTTTCATACTAAATGATTTTCATGATTTTTTTCAGTGATTCAGTCCAGGAAATAAAAGACATAACAATCAAGTAATATAAAGAAATAGCTTCTCTTTTTCTTCTGGCATACTTTCACATAATTTCTATCAATTACATGTTATATAAAAGCAAGACATTAAAGCTTTGATCAGGTGCCTCTCTTCATTTGACATCTATCAAATACATTTGGGCCATTCTGAATTAATATCAGAGGGCAAGAAAATGATAAACCTTGAATTCAGATCAGAACAGGTTATTTCTGGACCATTAACTCTTCTTCCTTTGTCAAAAGAAGCCACCCTTCTCGTTTTCCATTCTTGTTGAAAACCTAGGAGTAGGAGGGATATATCAGTATTGTAATTACCCCAGTTTACTTTGAAGATACATAAATATTCCTTTTATTGCTGTATGGACTTGGATATTTAGTTGCCATAGAGATTCAAAGAAAGTTAAAGAAGATACTATTGAAAATAGAGCATTAATGAGAAACTTTGAGCCAGTCTCATTTCTTCTTAAAAAATCTCCACTCCCCAATAATTCTTTTTGCTGTTCAGATATTCTAAAGAAGGGATATTGACAGTCTAGTTTACATCTTATTGCAGAAGTCTGTTTCTTCACAGATCTGCTTTACTTATATTTTCTTCAGGTGGGCTCTATTCCTAGTGTGGTTTGCTACGGCTGAAACTTGGTATTTTCTCTTTTGTGTACTCAGAAACATTATTAAAGCAAAACTGTCTAAAGTCAAACAGTTGCAAAGCAGAATAGGATGTCTTTACAACTTTGGTTTGGTCCCTGTTTTGCATAGGAAGTGTTACAGTCTTTGATTGCATGGTTACCTACTATTTTTCCGTATAAATCTGAGCCATGATTTTTAATTAAAAGCTGTACTGTAACTATTTTTCTTCGTTATCTTCACTTCTCACTACCAAAGGCACACAGCTTTTTCCAGAGATTTATGTATGATACTTATTTCCATCAATTTTTGATGCTTCACAAACATAAATTTCCTTTGAGAATCTTTGAGCCAAGAGAATGATGTTTT
The DNA here is from genome assembly GCA_013397815.1 of Aleadryas rufinucha. Lineage (NCBI taxonomy): Eukaryota > Metazoa > Chordata > Aves > Passeriformes > Aleadryas > Aleadryas rufinucha. Next base: position 60,874 of record VZTH01010129.1, read on the forward strand.
GCATATGTTTTAGATCAGAAGGGCGAGGATGGAGAGATTAAAGGTCAAAAATATTTGCTAACATATAATGAAGAATTTGAGATGTACATGGCCTAATTTTTCCAAATATATGACAGCAAGGAATTAAAAAAATTAAATCTCCTCAATTTGCATTGCAATTTTGAAGCTTAATACTTCTTCAAATCCTACTCCTTGGTCTTACAAGGGTCTTTCAGCAAATGGAGAATACGGTGCTAGTGAGCACCAGCTGTAAGTCTGAGGTGAAGCATTTACTTACACATACCTTTGTGGCAGAAAGAAAGATGCAATTTTAGGGGGTGGTATCCAGCCCCCTTTTCCTCTCTGACTGCTCTTTCTTTGTATATCTGAGTGCATTCATCATTTGCCAGAGTTAAGCACACTCCTTTACAAGAGTAAATGTGTTAAACCTATTTACATGATGAGAAGAATTTTCAGACTCTTCCTGGAGAAGCTTAGGAATATTACTTTGTTTACAGAGATAAATAGATAGAGTTAATATTTATATTGTTGAAAGTAGATTCAATAAATTAATTTTACCCGTGGGATTGAAAGCTGTGAATAAGAGACAGAAGAGAAAAAGCAGGGAAGGTGCTGAACTGCTGAACCCCTCATGTCCTGAATGAGTTCATATGACAGCCTGAAACACCCCCTAAACACCTGTTCCCTGCTGCATGGAGAGATTACCTGGGAGCCTGGTTTAATATTTGGTGCCATTCCATAAAAGGTCTGTGACTCTAGGTCATAAAAATTCCTGTAAATTCAGGCTGTAGATACTCTTTTCTTCAGATAGAAACAGGTTTTTTTCCCTTGACAAATTCTCTTCCATCTATTTTGGCAGAATATATGATTATACAATAGAATAACTTAGGCTGAAGGTCATCTAGTCCAAGCCCCTACTCTCAGCAGGGTTAAGATCCCAGTCAATCAAGTCAGTCCTGCCCTCATTCAGCAGAGTTCTGAGTATCTCCAAAGGAGGAGATTCAAAGATCTTTTGGGCAGTTTATACCATATAGTCTTCACAGATGAATTGAAATAGTGTCTTTTTAAAGAATGAAATGCCTTGGTTTTTACACAAACTGATTTCAATTGCAGATGAAATGTATACAACTATTTACAATGATGAAAATTTAGTGAACAAGAGATTATTTCCTTTTTCTATTTTGTTTTCAGGGGAAAGGAAAAAATGTTCCTTTCAAAGTATATTAAAAAAACCCCACTAAAATACGGTCTCTCTTTGTTTAATGCTTCTAGCACGGCCTTGAATATAAGTGTAGTGTAGTGAATGTTTTTAAACCCCCAAGACAGTGAGCTAAGGTTTTTAAAGGATTAAGTTTGAGTAGAGGCTGGCGCTATGAAGGAATGTCATCCAGATGCTTTATTTCACATTCACGGCATACAGACCCATTCTTTGGTGCATCAGATGTGAAAGGTTAGCCACATAGGTCTGAAAATGTTATCTTTTTCTTCTTTTTTAAGTATTATTGATCATAATTTGCATTTGAAATCCTTTCCTGATCGGTGAAAGCATTTGTGAAAATAATCTTATTTAGAAATAGGTTTCTGTTTTCAACAAGTGCTCTTATAAAGTGTTTGTGCATCATATTTCCCAAGTAGATATCCCCAAAATGTTGTCAAAACAACTTAGCTTGGCAGATTGTTTCCCATAGTTGTTTATATCTCATGGTTTCATTAATTTCTTAGACCATGAAGTGACTTGTCCTCGCGGTTTGCCCAGCTTGTCCTCATGTCCAGTGATAGATACTTGTACATTAGTAGCTTTTAGTTGCTATTTATATTTAGACACAATTTCTTTCAAACAAGGCACTAGAAAATTATTGCTACTTGCTGCATATTTAGTGTATTAAAAGTCAAAAGAGCTGTGCAAAATTACTTTACTTAAGGATTAATCACATCTGTGACCCAGGGGATTAGGGATCCTCACCTGTCAATAAGGCTTATTACTACTTATACCAGCTGAGCCAGAGTGTTTAAGTACCTTCCTCTGAAAGTGACTTTTACTTGGTGGGAGCTGAAATGAGGATTTCTCTGGCCCTTAAAGTTATATTTTACAATGAAGATTGCATAGAGAATGGCAATTTTCTTACTCTTTACACCTGTTAAATCACATTTTATGTAAAAATAAAGTAGAATCCCCTGTAAAGCTATTTTTCAGCATGAACTACTGCTGTCATTGCAACTGTGGTACTGCAGGATGACAAATGAGACAGGGAATTGATTCATGTAGCTGTGACTGGGAGGGAACACAGCCCTGTGGTCCACAAACCAATTTTTCTATTAAAATCTCATCTATTCTAGAGCTGTAGGTTCAGTTCACTGCATAAATCAGAGATTCCTTGTATCATTTCCCCTCAAATCCCTTTCCATTTTGAACTATAGGCAACTGCAAATTCCCTTCAGCTTTCAAGGATACTTTCTCTCCTCCATTTCCATCAATTTTCTCTCTTCTTTAATAACTCAGAGTTGCCTTTCACACTTGCATTGATACATGACTTAATTCCCACCTGGAAGAGGGCTCTTGAAGCACTTGGGAACTCCCCAAGACTTCACACTATCTATACACACACCTGGCTCCCCTGTTTGCTTCCCTGGAAAAACACCAGGAGCTGCTGCTAGGACATCCCTTTGCCTGGATGCAGCTGGGGTGATAGAGGCAGAGGAATGCCCATCCCACAGGTGACAGGGAGAGAACACCTCCCTTGCAGCCCATAGCTCTAACCTGTCTCTGAGACATGAAGTTTTGAGGTTGCCATCATTTTCAAACTGTTTAGGGAGGATTCACAATATGAATTAATGGCCTTAATCAAGATCCTGTGCGTTAGGATGCAAAATCACAGAGACAGCTGCAGCTGCTGGTACTGCTAACCAGTCTAAAAATCTTTGTATTCTTCTAATTTTTGTCTGTTTTTCTCCAGAATTGAAAGATAACATTAAGACATGCTACTTTAAATATGAACCATTGCTCCTCTTAGTGTTCTCTCAATAGACATCTTTTATTCTTTTTGTTGAAACCACTGGATGTTCTGCACTCAGAGGTTAGCAGAGCAGTAACCTTAGAGATCTTTTAGACTGACATTGCGTAACTTGTTCTTTTTCCTCAAACAACGAAAAAATACACATTAATCCTCTCAAAGGAGGTTATTTATTATTCCTGTGGTGTAAATGAGGCCAGGATTTGGCCCACAAGCAATAAAAGAGGAGTAGAGCATGTAATTCTTCACGCCATTGTGAGGAAAACTCTGTCCAGCAACAGTAAATTATCTGAAATTCTTTCAGGCTATATGAATGAGTCCATAGTCAGAGAAAGCTTGTGAGGTTTAAAGCATAAAAATGACAACTATAAATAAAGGTGGAAACCCCTCATCCCTGCTGAAATGAAAAAACATAACATTCCCAGGGCACTGGTGTCTTTGGAAAATGCATTGCCTGGCTGACTAGAGGAAAGGGAGGGAGGAAAGGAAACCCATCATCCTACTTAAGGCTTTGTCTTCCCAAAGTAAAGTTTAATGCTCTTGCATAAAAGGACAATTTTCTCTGGGAAGTTCCATCCTACAAGGACATGAGTTTATTGAGTTTGTAAAACCTTCAAACAAAAAATACATGCATATGTATTTTAACAACTACATTTACCCAAGTATTTAAAGAATGGGCAAAATACAGAAAATATCCATATCCTTTGCTCTGTAGGGTGCAAAGTAGGAGCGAAGAACAGTAAGCATTTTCACAGCAATGAGGGGGTGCATATAGTTTATCCTAGGAGTGTTAAGCATTCTAGAAAAATACCTGCTGCAGTCTGGACACTTTCAATGTCTTAATAATATTAGCCTAGTGGCTTTTACGTTAATATTACTCCACTTCATTGGCATAGTAATGCCCACTGTAGATAATGAGATAAAATAGCTTCTCAAAATACATGTCTCAGAAAGGAAAAATCTGCAGTCCCTGTTTTGATTTGGCATATTCCAAAAGCTTTGGTACCATTGCAGCAACAATTTAGAGGATGGAATCAAAATCCTTAAACACTGTAAATAGTTCCATAATCTTAACATGTAGACTAATGCTGTGTTGAGCTTAAATGCAATATGATGCTATGGATATGCCACTTCTTGCCATCTCATTATGTCAGAATGAAATTCTAACTTTGTAAAAAACTGTACTTGAGTTCAAGTTAATCACAGGGAAGAATTTTGTCAATGATTTCTTGTTGTTACAGTAATAGAAGTGACATGTTAGTTTTTAAATCAAACCAATCAAAAAAAAAAAAAAAAAGGTTAAAACCACTGAAGAGTGAGACAATTTTTATAGATGGACAATAATCAGAGACAGACTCCCAGTGAAACTTAGTCTGTCTATCTCATTTGGTCACAGATGGTCTAAGCTGACTCCATAGTCACTGCAATCAATAGCAGGGATCTGTGTTCAGCACCTCATGGAAATGGGCAGCTTGCTTGATTTAAAACTTTGAACCATAGATGTTCACATGCCACGCCAGCACAACTTGTGACTCCTTACAAAACCACTGACTATGGTCCACTGAGCCTATGATGGCCCGCGATGAGAGCTGCTGTGATGTAGGTCAGATGTTAAGGAACTAATAAAATGACACAGCAGGTTCACATTAGTCTAGTCTCCATTTCAGCATACATAATTTTTCAACTATTTGTCATGTACTTAATCTCAGTATTGAGGCTGTATAAAATTGTGTTGCTTCCTTACTAAAATATCATAGGTTTTTTGTATGGATTCCTTTTACCATAGAATGTATGCACATATCAGAAACAACATTTTAGATGTAAGAGGTAATGTTGTTCTATAAGAATGTTTTAAAAGTGAGTATAACTGCATTGTTATTCAGAGTTTAGTCTCAAACAATAGACTGACTATAACAAGAATAAATTCTTTTACTCAGATTTGGGTTTTTTTATGCTTTCCTCTTCTTAACTGATCATTGTATAAGTATGATTCAATAGGAGAAAACAGCAGGAAATTTTTTGTCTGCCACCTGAAAATTTTACTACAGGTGTCTCTCTTTTTTTTTTTTGTTTGTTCTACTCTCCAAGGTAAAACTCTCTTCTTTACTGGGAAAGGCAATATTTTGAAAAGTAGAAAATGAATTTAAAGGTTAGCTTAAACATATTGATTAAAAGATACTGGATGAAAATTAGTGTCAGTTTCATATGGTGTGAATATATTTTTATATTCATTATCTTTTGATTTAGACTTCAAGAAAATGCTGGAAGACACTATCATTATACCAACATGCTGATTTTTCGATCTTCTTGGAAAACAAGTATAACACAGAGAAGCAGTATATGATACACCAGCTATAAGTAACATGCTTTTAATTATGTGTTATTATTCTAGAAGGTCTTCTAAATACCGAGGGTCTCTGTGGGATTTTTATCACTGTTTAAGACATCTCGCTTGGTTCCTTTTCTTTACAGAAAGGCACTGGGCTGAGAATTCCAAGTGGCAGTGGGTTTTCCTCTCAGCTGCACTACTGAGTAGTTTTATGCATCAGTCTTTGTAATAAGTGCATATAATTCAAATATAATTTTCGCCACCATATCACACTGAGATTACTATTTAGCTAGTGCACATGACATTCTTTAAATATTGAAATTTCAGGAGAAATCTGTTTAACCAGTGCAAATCAAAATCATCAGTATTGTAAATATTTCTCTTAAAACTGAATGCAAGACAGCAATATAATGCAGTAGAATTATTGTAATGTTGAAGTCCTTTTTTATTTATATCAAAGATAACCTTTCTGACTGAATTTTTTGGATAATATTTTAGACAAAGACTTATGTTGGCCAAGTATTTAGCTTATCACACTGAATTTTTTATTAAAACAGACACACTCTTGATTCATCTAGTATAAACACTGTGCTAAAACTATGGACATCATCAGCTTGAATATTAGAACAACTTCTAATTTGGCATGCCTCTTAATTTATTTTATAATGTAAATAAAGAAAAAATACAGTAAAGAATTTCTAATTTCAATATTATGCCAAGAATAATTTTGCAACTAGTTGCTAGTACAGAAACAAAAACTGTTATAAAGGTGTTACTTAAAATAAAGGATAAAAATTTCAAAAGATAAGTTTCAATTATGTGAAAAAAGTTATGTATAAAAGTTACTTTTGTAAAATTGTATGTGACGGGGGAAAATAGAATAATATAATAAAATTAGTAAAATAAATTCTATGTAGAAATATTTCTAGAAATAAATATAGAACTATATATTATATATAATAATAATATCTATTTTTGTCTCTTAGCTGGAGACAATTGCTGTGTTGAAAAATTTATAAATTAGTTAGGTAAGAAGCTGAAGAAAGAAAATACTGTCTTCAGTTTCTAGACACAGCACAAGGAAAAATAAAAACTGAGTGCAAGATTTCCAGGTGCATACACAGAACACAGATAGAAAATCAATAGGGAACTGCATTTATCCAGGTAGTTTGTCAAATCCCACGTGACCTTTCAGTGACAGTATATCTATAAATGAAAGCAATTTGCTTAACTTCCTACAGAAGTCTATGTCAGAGGTAGGCACTTTGTTCCAGCTACCAGAATGGGAAGCTGGTGCCTTTCTAGTACACATTATGCTGACATGATTTCACAGAAAAATGATTTCTCTGTGAACACTCTGGTTTACAATGAAGGTTAAGTTTTGTAGATGGATAAAAGTCAAAACAGTCCATAAGCATATTAATCATGGAAACAGACCTTCAAATAGTGCTACTTGTGCACATGCAGGGAATGAACCTGCCCCCATACGAATTTCTTGTGGGTATTGACTGATAATATGATATCTCTGGCCTCACATGCTATGATTAGACAGGCTTTCCTCTTTAAGCACTTTAACTTCAGAAGCTTAGTGCATTATCTGCAAAAGCTGTTTTGAAATAGACCTAATTTAAAAGGATAGGTTTTAGGAAGGAAATAGGAAGGAGGTGTCTTCAGGAGGAGGTCTGAATCCTTGTCTTCAGAGCTAAGCATTAACTTATTTTTTTAAGTGCATCATTGTTCTTGAAGACCCTATATCAAATAAAGAGTCTTCCACACTCTGCTGCCGAAGTTTATGGCTCAAGAGAAACCATCCCCGGGCTGTAACACAGTCCATATGGCTGGCTGTTTGAAGTGTGCTTAGTGCTCCATTAGGGATTCTCGATTTGTACTTCTCAATCTGATTTCGATAAGACACAGGTTTCCTTTAGTGGCCTGACCTGGTGCAAACACATAATAGATTAATTCTATAATAAATTATGGTGGCAGTAAAGCTTTCTGGACCATTTTGCCTTTTAAGTAACAATTTTTTTTTATGTACTCTTATAAAGCTGAACCAATGTTTCATTTGTAGCTCACTTTATGTATATACAGAACTACTTGAAGCTTGGGAATGTAATTTTGTGCTGTGCACATTACCTCTGAGTGTATTCCATTTTATTGTGTTTCTGGAGCTACTGACATGTTGAGGAATACTAAGAGCTTTATGAAACAACATTATGCCTAGAAATGTGTTGAACTGCTTTTCAGGAAGCTCCAGCTGGTTTCTATCCTAACAATGGCATAACTACACTGTTTCTATATGCAAAACTGCATTTCCATGAAGTCCATTATTATCTTCTACTTGTATGTATTATTTTTACATGATACTGTTATTTTCAACCACCAAATTTATTTTAGATTTATTGTATACTTAGCACTTTCCATAGTTCTGCTGCCATTTCTAAATTCTCTGGTACAGAAGGAGTAAACTATGTTATTTTAGGCATTGCTGCCAGCCAGAGTTGAGGACCCCAGTGTGCTTGCTGTCCTGTAAACCCAAAGCCAAGATCTTACAGATGAAAAGCAAAAGATGAGAGATGTGAGTGAAAAAACAATGAAGTACAAAAAAAAAAAAAGGCACCAAATACCTTAACAAAAGTGGCAGCCCACTGAGAATCGAGTATAATATAATAATTTATATTTTTAAAGGACAGTACTAAGGGGAGCAGTGCAGGAGCCTTCTAGTTATTGCCAGGGAAGGCTCCTAGAGATAAGGGACAGCATGAGAGGAAAGCACGATAGTGCTTTTAAATACCTTGCCAATGGGTGACAAAGGGTGCTAATCTGTCAGCTTTTATCACCCTTCCTTTTCCAGCTCATGAGCTCCATGATAACTCTCCTCTTACAGACACCCACATCCACCTCCTTACTTTACCTCAGACCTTCTCAAAACTGATTATCATGGCAAGGTAGGACAGGAAGAGACTGGGAAGCCTTTGCGAGGGACTATATGGTGACTCTTAACCAGAACTAACGCACAAAATATGCAACAACGCACAAAGTTTTGGTGTTTTTTTTGCTGTTTCTTTTAGGTCACATACCCTGGAAGACACACCTGGGAAGGTGCTGTGTGATAAGACGATTCCACAAAACCCCCAATAAACACCACTCACGAAGATAAAAATCCCACTTACCCATACAGTGCTCTTGGTAGCAAGAAAATGCTGGGATGACCATCTCTTGTTTCATCAGCTGTCTGCCAAGATTTATCTGCACACATCAGAGAGACTCATCTACACCTTACAGGTAAGGATGCAAGAAGAGGAAAAAGCGTGGAATGAACGAAAGGGAGATATGGACATTTTGGGTTCTGTGGAAGGACATAGAAAATGTAGATGTAGAGGAAGCTGAGATGGAACCTGAAGAAAAAGGAGAATGATCTCATCTACAGGCAGAGTATTTCAGGAGCACATGGCATGAAATTTTAAGCTCCTGTAAGCAAGGAGGGAAGTAGAGAATAAGGATAAAAAAAAAGATGCATAAATAAGAAATAGAAGAAAAGAAAATACATAGGATATTAAAATCAGAAAATTGAAGGAAAAGAAAAGATTACATAGAAGAATAAAGGAACAAAATCTACTGGAGCACAAGGATCCAGCAGAATTAATTGGAAAAGACTGATGTCACATACTAAATATTTTAGTTTACTTATAATGAGCATGAGAGACAGAGGCACATAAACTTTTTATTACCAGAGAGGAATAAAATGACATAAATGGTAAGTACATAACTTAGCATTTTCCAATGAAAATTCATAAAGAGAAGCAAAATGTTGCTGCATTGAAGACAATTAGCATTTTAAATTAATTTAATCTTAATACCAAGATCAAGTTAATATTTTAATAATCAGCTGAAATTATCTTTTTCACAGATGGAACTACTTTTGTGTATTGCCCAAAGGCTTTCAGAAAACTTTGACTTTTCTTATTAAGTAATATGTTTTTTCTCATTTGATCTTTTACAAAAGCCTCAGTTATCATTACAAACAAAAGGACACTGGCTGGCAGTAATAGGGAAGGATTTTTGTAAATTACTTAGTAAACCCATGCAGGTAAAGGAAGGCTGAGAACATTCATTGCCAAGTCCTCGTCTTTCAAAATGTCATTTTGTGTGTGAGCAATCACAATGAACCCATGATATTTATCCCAGTACGAAGATTTGTGCAGAGACAAAAAAAAAAATGCTTGTATAACTCTTAAAATTTCCACTATATTAAAAAACCCCACAAAACCCAACCCAGAAACTGCTACTCTACACATCATCTCCAATATAGAGTGATATTATTATTACTTGCACTGGTTAGATTAAATTGATTTACTTTTCAAAGTAGCTAAATATATATTTATAGTTCCAAATAGATATAACTGCATAGATACTTTTCCCAAGTTTCATGCACTTAGGCATACTTTGCCAATTAATTCCAAACTTCAGCTGAGCTGCCTGATGATTCAGCATCTACTGTGGAAAATTACTTTTCATCATCCAGATTCTCAGCTTTGTTCGTAGCCACTCTCTTTGAGATGACTTTGCCTTGTGCCTGGAAAGTCATCAAGTGAAAGAAAAGAATAATCCCTTGAACAGGATAGTGAAAAATAGAAGTTCTTTCATTATTTTGATTTTTGAGTGTCAGATATTGAGATGGGCAAAGCTTATAAGTACTTTCAAAAATCTAATTTCCTTTTCTTGAAAGTATGAGATCAAGGAAACACAGTAAGAAACTTTTAACTAAGATAAAGATCCATTTATGTATGTGGGATAGTTAAATACTATATTAGCTAAGTATTTTTACCACTGGAAACAGTCAAAATTATCATTACAATGGACTTCCTGACATGGTACATGAGGCAGGGGAATTTGTGAAACAGTTCTCACCTCCTACATACAAGTTAATTATTTCTGTATATTGAAGACATCACAGCCTGATTCAATCCTGCCTAAAATGAGCAGCTAGTGAAGTCATAAAATAGGACATTAGTGATTCAGGCTCTCCATGGGGAAGGGAGTGACTGTCTCCACTGGCCCTGCTGAGGACCTGGGGTGGATGAGGCAGCTGTCTCAAAGTTTCTCACTTTTGACCAGGTATATCAGACAAGGCCTAAAATTGTTGCCATAATTCCAGACCAGTTTCATCTAGAAGTACAGAAGAAATCATGTCTTGCACATTTGTCTTACTAGGTTTGTTTTCATTTTTCACTGCTATGAAGATAGAATGTACTTAGAAAAAAAAATGCACATTTTAATTCAAAGAGGTCCTGAACTGAAAACCCCTTTCGGTTCATATATGTTGTCAAAACTGAGGTATTGATTTTCTCCTTGTTTCAGTTTGGGTTCACAAATACATATTAACTGAATGAAACCTTCATGAAACCGTCTACTGTTAAATTATTTCCTCTAAGAGATTCCAGATAATAATTGCAATGATTGGGCATGGGTGTTTAATTTTTGAGCACAAAAATTTAGGTCACTTAAAGCTTCCTGGGTGATGTCATATTGGTTCTTTCTATTTTTTAATACGTGTGTCAGCACTCCATTTTTGCACACAGTTTGTTCTAGAATTTCCTTCCTCCCTCATAGAGAAGTGAGATAAAGAGTGTCTGAAGTAGGATAATTGTGATTATCTCAATATCAGAAGATGCTTCAGAGAAGGTATCTGCAAACTAAAACATTTTTAAGGTCCTTTCTTCTCTGACGCTTTTTTATTTGGAATTGATTTAAATATACAACCAGTTCTTCCTGGGTGACAAGATGTCCATGGGACATGGAGAACTTTGTAGGGACAAGGCTTCTGATTGGAACCACCATCTGTGACTGCTTCTTCCCCTGGGAACAATGGAGGAAACTCACCTAACAGGCAAGTTTTGAACCATAACTCTCATTATGGATCAGGCTTAAAGATTGTCCTTATCTCACAGCTGGCACCAGACCAGCTCAGAAATAGATTCACTAATCAGAAATAGTATATGTCTTAGAAAGCCAAAGTCATTACAGCGAACTTTGCTGAGTCTACAGATGGGGATAGCAATGTCACATAGGACAGAGCATCTTCAGGTTGCTGACTGAATAAATGGGTATAAAAAATATCTATATATTCCTGGAGTTTCCTTGGACAAGAAAATTAAAATTAATGATTGTTCCTTCATAATTATTCATATTTGTTACCATGATTCTAGACAATTTGCTAGTAATTACAATTTTAAACAGAATAAGTATGTCCCTTTTTAATGTCCTGGTTTATAAATCTTTATGGGTTTTAAACCCAGGATTATTTAAAGCAGTTTTCCATTAAAAAGGAAGTGAAATACAACTTGGAAGTGATTTGAGGAGGGGGGAAATGGGGGGTAGAATTTCCATGTACACAGAAACCTCGTCTCAAATACGGTTCTTAAAATTATTTCTTTCATAATAAACCTTATCCATCCATTTGCACTGAGCTGTGTTGAAATGTGAAGCTTTCCTGAACTCATTGCTATAATATTATCATCATATTAATTGGCCAAAATTTTGGTCTGTTTTATATCCAAGTTGAGACCAGCAGAAATACTGCAGGCTTGTAATAGTATTATAGAGGGCAGAGTTTATTCTAATCTGTTTTGGTTTTTTATTCCTAAACTGCATTTGGCATCACCAGGTAATGACAAAAGAATCTGGAAAATTACTTTTGTGTTTTGATGGTTATGTATGCAATTTAGCTGGAACTCAGAATTCTTTGTTTGAAGAAAATGCCAATGAATTGCTGAGCAGAATTAAGTATTTAGTATGTGTTTTTCAAGGAAACTCTGAAAAGTGAACATTTAAAAAAATTGCTGAATAGTGAAGATTAAGAAAATTCATAGAATTGGTATCTTAGACCAGCCTCTCCCTGCTAAATCAGTAATATCCGGTGACCTACTTGGAGAAGTCCTAAGTTTCCACAGCAGTGACTGACTTCAGTAATAGCTGTGGGTTCTACAGACTTTTTCAAAATCAAGAGCACAAACACTTTAGGTCTGGAGCTAAGTCTTAAAATCCAACCTGGGTATCTCAAAGACAAAAAAGAAACATTCTGCAGAGCTACCTTTGTCTGATATTTATGGAATCCTGCCCTTGATTGTCTCACAAAAGGAAATGATCACAAAATGTAGTCAGGTATAAAAATATGAAGCATTGTTATTCTTTTCCTGCAAATCATGATCCTAATCTAAACAGAAAATGAAAAGAAAGAAAGAAAACTAACCAGAAAAAAATGGGAATATATTACTAATGAATCTATGAAATTTGAATTTTAAAATTTCAACTTTAATTATAATATAGGATGAGGAAGTATTTCAAGATGTAAGTACAAGTAAAATCAGGTTAGATTATAAGTCCATCTAGGCCAGTACCTACCTTCATTAATGGCTAATTCATGGGTGCCTACAGGACAATACAATATTTCTCCAGAATAGTCACATAGCTTTAAGCAAATTTTGTATCAGGGTCTTCTTTAGCCAGCAATTATCTTAAGTCAAAAGCCATTTTATGTGCATTTTAGTACAATGAACAGTGACTCCAGAATTTCCTCATAATTTTTTCTATCTATTTCTGTCATGTTGGCTTTTGTCTTTCTGCTTGTGTTTTACTTTATATAATTCTTCTTTCTATCAAACGTCCTCCTAATCTTTCTAGTTTCTCTGTCTTTCCAGGAAGAGGGAACTTGACCATTACCTAGACTTAAATTCAGGATTTCTCTTTGGTTATTCTCTATCTCTTTCCTAATAACTTCAATATTTTTTGCCTACTTCTGATCACTGAGACCTCATTTTCATAAAAATACATATCATACTTCTAAGATCTTGACCCTGGGGGACAAGAGACCATTACTTTATTAGCAAGGTCAGCACTGGTTTTCTCATGTGCACCACTAATTAATTGGTGCATCCATCTGCAATGAATTTTGTCTGCCATTCTAATGTTCAGTCACTTTCTCTAGTGAGGATCTCATGCAGTTCTGCTCCACAGACTTTTGTCTTTACTACCCTGAATAATTTAGTACCATCAGTAAACTTTATCATCTCAGCAGTCTCGTCTTTCTACACAAAGTTTCTGAATATATGCAAACCACAAAGACAGACAAAAACTTTCATATAGAAATCAACCTGTAATTTTTATTCATTATGAAAACTGATCCTTCACTCTGCTTTGTATTTTAACTGATTATAGAACTATGTGACAATCTTCCATTTTATATTATTTTAGCTTTCTATCCTGTACAAACTTTGCTGAAGTGCTTTGTTTTTTAAGTTTCTGAAATCCATATAACACACAGAGCAAATAGGTCTTGTTGTTGCAACTTGTAATTGCCAAGGAAATGGAAAATTTGGCCAAACCTTGTCAGCTCATAAAAAAAAAAAAGTATAACAATTTTTTTTGGTTGTCAAACCTTTTTTATGGTCTGGCATTCAGAAATCCCCTGATAATTAGATCCTGGAAAAGAGATAGAAGCACCTAATCTAATGGAGACAAGAAGAAAATTTGCCAAGAGCATAATCTCTTGAGACAGTATAATGAGAATAGGGAAGTTCTGGGAAGGTCATCAAAGTCAATAATGAGTTAACAATGAGAGAGTTGCTTCAAGAATGCTACAAAGGTCACAACAAATTGTTCTCAGACAGTGAAAAAGTAAATTTGAGAGCTAGCAAAATATTTTCAGTGGAGCAAGCAAAGACCAGAGTTACACTGGTGAAAAAACAAAAAAGGTAAAAAATAACACACGGGAATGCAGTAAAGGAAGTTGTTAAGTACAGAAGAAGGACAAGGAGTTGGCATTAGAAGATATAACACAGTGGGTTGAAGGAAATAGGCAACTAAGAAATTTATTAGGGAATAAATGACTAACTGTGAGGGCAATCTGCTCTGCAACAAGTAAGGTAATTAAACATTAAACAAGCAAGAGTGGTAATTTAAAGTATTTGAAATCAATTACACAATTAAGCAGTTGATAATGAGGCAATTTAGGGAAAATAGAACTAGAGACTATGGAAATAGCTGGTTCTAATCAGGCAGTTACTTATATTGGAATCCAAGAGGAGCCAAGACACTTGCCAGCTGATAGTCTCTAAAGGAGAATAGGGAATGAAGTCAATATATGGGGCCTATACCCTCAGTGCTGTACAGCCCTATAAAGGGTGAGTCCCAGAAGAGGGCAGTGGTGCTCCATAGAGACCATAAAATGATGGTGGCCAAGGGTTTCACCGACTCTGGTCTAGTGCTCTTGCTAAACAAGAACTTGCCTACGTAGGACTGGAGTGAGGAACAAGGTGCTGCAGAGTCATATTTGAACCTTGGTTCTCATGGAGGTGCAAGGCTCTTCTCTTGCACATAAGTTAAAATATTTCAGTTTTCTGTCCTTTGAGATATCTTTGTTTTTGAGGGGTGGCACTTTGAAATGTGGTGAGCATTGGGCTTCCATACCACATTAGTGCTTATCTCATTTCTCCTGGTTCTTGTCTAGAAAGACTTGATACAAAATGACTTGCAGTGTTTGGCCTTCATGGGAGAAATGGTTCACTGAGATTCCTGAGGTCCTGTTATAAGTTATAGCAGCTGTAATTTCAGCCACTTTATGGAGCAGTCCATTTGTGTCTGCTCCAGTTCCTAATGCTACCAGCCAGTCTGTAAAATGATCCTAATCTATTACATTTAAGTCATTTGAGTCATCTTTTTGAAGATTGTTGAGTGCAGAGATACCCATAAGGAAACAATGTAAGTTTTCCATAGACCACATATGTTATATGTCTGGTGAAATGCACTGCACACATTTAAAAAAGTGACAGTATTAAAAAACTGACAATTTTTCATGACCTTTTGTATTATAATGTATTTTAAACATATGGTAGGATTCTGTTCTTCTCATGGATGTGTCAGATACAGTATGAATATTTCATGAATTGTATGTGCATGTGAAAAAAAATGTACAAGAAATAAGAAATTCAAGAAAACACATTAGCCTTTTACATTTAAAGTGGGAAAATAGCTACTGTTTAAATATATTGTATTGAATATTTATAGAGAAACAGTGACTATTCATTGAGAAGCAGTGAAGATCAAGAGGAAAACAGTAAAACCAAAATTGTGATGTATTGACATTCTTTACTTTTTGCTCTAGTTTTAAAAGACAAGCTCTTTAAATCTTGACTTGGGTATCTTGATCTTCATACCTATCACTTACCATACTCAATGAAATTTAAGAGTAGTTACAATTAGACGTTTGTCATACCTCAAAGTACTTTTTGTGTATCCTAGGGGATTCCCTCTACTAGACATACAGCAACAAAAAGTTAGAGTATGTTCTCTTGTCAGTGTTGTTGTACAGAACCTATGTCCTACATTTATCTCTTCCAGCTACATATTAGGCAATGCCCAATAAGTTTTAGTTAGGCTGCTTGTATTGGAAAGAGAGAAGCAGAAAGCAGATTTGTACATTAAAGAGTACTGATGTCTAAGGTCAAATGCGCTTCAGATTAATATGCAAATAATTTGCCTGATTTTTTGGAGTAAGTGTTACTACAGAATATATGATGTAGAAAACACCCATAAGAGAATTAGGACCTCCATGTTTTTCGTGTTCCTTTTAAAGCTATTTTTCTGTGATATTCTAAAAGGTAGTTTTAATATATTGCTTGACCTCTTTTATTAATCTAGAAAATAGAAGATGTCTGTGTTTTTCATTGAAAAATGTAAACAACTGTTTTGACAGCCAATAGTATTTTGTGATTCATGTGACAATGTCAATTTATACTGGATTTGCATGGCAAGGTTTGATGGGGTGGGATGGAGGACTACAGGATTGGCTTCTGTGAGAAGGAGCCAGAAGCTTTCCCCATGTTTGAGGGAGCCAATGCCAGAGGGCTCAAGGCAGATTTGCTGCTGGCCAAGGCTGAGCCCATCAGCAAGGGAGATAGAACCTCTGGGACAACTTAAGAAGGGGCAAAAAAAGCCCAAATAACAACACAGCAGTTACAACCAGAGAGAGGAGACAGAATATGTGAGAGAACAGCCTTGCAGACCCAGGTCAGTGCAGAATGTGGGCGAGGAGATGCTCCAGAGGAGAGATTCCCCTGCAGGTGATGAATATTAGGGTAATACATAGTGCAGGAGAGAATGAGTGAGCTACCACAGTAAGAGAATGCTCATGGGGGGATGTATTTGTTTGGTTCAAGTAACAGCAAAAGTCCAGTTGGATTCAGTCAGCAGAAGGTCATCTGTGCCAGAGAAAATCTAAACTCAACTGGATGAGGGTGGGAGTCACCAGTTCCTACTGGGATGTTAACCCTCTTCTGGAGGGCTGGAGTTGATGACTTCCAGAGCTTCCTCAACCTCAGTTCCTGCTGTGGTTCCAGGGCCCTGTGAGGTAATATCCCAGTGCAAAAACTTTTATTTCTGTAATTTCTCTCTCTTGGTTTCTGAAGGCATGTGGATGAAAACATAGACAGACTGATGCAGACTTACAGAGAGCAAGATATAAAGTGTTGTAAGTATGATATTCATACTGAGTGAAATTTTCTTTAAAGATAATAAAAAAGTGTCAAAACAATTGAGTAATTTCAAACTTTAATAATTCATTAACTGTTGATAACAACAATAACAACAAAATCTTTTTAGTCCAAGAGGTGTAGTTATTGACTCCAGATGGGTTCTTTGCAAATTTCATAACACCTAAAACATTTAAGGACAAATCACTCTTGAGAGTCCATGTTTGGCTAGAAAAATGTCTAAAAAGCCCTACAAACCCTAGTAGTAATTTCTCAGTATTTACAAACAATGAAACTTTGAACACATTACATTTTTATATTTATTCTTCTACCTCTTGCGCCTGTAGCTCATGTGTGTTTTCAGGAAACAAGTACCATGCTTGGAAGTTCTAAAATAGAAGACATAAATTATAATCCTTGAAAACTTCTACTTTATAAAAAGCATTTTACTTGGTTTAACTCCTGCAGCATAGATATTACCTTTTATCTTGCCAGTTCAAGCAGCAAGATGACCTCTGCTGCTAATTAGATGTAAATCACATTGCTAATTCTTTTGGAATTTATTTTCCACTTGTAATTGCAATATAACTTCTATTAGCTTTATGCTCTTCGTGACTAGCCTTTCACTTCAGCTTCTGTGTTATGGCAGTCATTCATTTTTTCAAGTTTAATCAGTGTTCCATTACTATTTTAATTACTGTAATACAGTAAGAATGTGCCAGAGACTACAGATGTATTTTGTTAATCAGAGCAGGCTTTTTAAATATATGGTTCTTAGTGACTAGCTGCATTTGAATTTATCACAAGGTGTGTTTTTTGTAGAGAATATTTGCTTTGTTTGGCTATTTCCATGATGCAAGTTTTCCAACTCTGTATTATTCAAGGCTCTATCCTGAATGTTTTTTTGGTAATTTTTTAATTTGTGGGATATAAACCAAGCAGTGTTACTGAAATACAACGATTTATGCAGAAAGTGTAAGACCTTATAAAACTGGATAGAGAATGGAAGAGTTCATAGAGAGCTTGTAGAACATTTCTGAGAAGTACTTGGAAATCATAGTCTGAAAGAAACAATAGAAAAAAAATATATCTCCAAGGTAGTCACAAAACTCCTATTACTACTGATGAGGTAAACATATGGATAACACAGCTGTGGTATGAAAGAAAAAGATAAATGCCCTGGTTAAAGATTGCTGGTTTGCTTACCCAGAGGGAATCATAGGGATTGGGAAGCCACAGAAATGTGTCACAGGTAAAATGTGTCCAAGAGAACATCAGTTAACTTGCTGAGACATTCTCTGATTCATCACAGAGGAGTGAAGAGGTTTTGTCCTGGTTTTGTCTCAGATAGAGTTAATTTTCTTCCTAGTAGC
Organism: Aleadryas rufinucha; assembly: GCA_013397815.1. Classification (NCBI taxonomy): domain Eukaryota; kingdom Metazoa; phylum Chordata; class Aves; order Passeriformes; genus Aleadryas; species Aleadryas rufinucha. The sequence goes on from VZTH01010129.1 coordinate 79,115, forward strand.
TGGCACAGTGCTGTGGATTTAGTTTGAGAATAATGCTGATACCACACTGATGTTTTGGCTGTTGCTGAGCAGAGCTTACAATAGGTCAAGGACTTTTCAGCTTCTCATGCCTGCCTTGCAGGGTTTTTTCCCTCAGGTTTTTCTCTTCCCGAACAGGGTATTTAAAATGCAACCAACTGCAGAAGAAGATACCTGATGGAAGCTAAATTTAAGCTCTGAAAAGAGAGGAGCAGAGAGAAGCAGAAAATATTTAAAAAAAATTTCTTTCCCAATGGCTACAGTTTTTCTAAAATAATCCTAAATTTAAGTAATTTCAATAGAATAGTGATTAAAATAATTGAAAAAACAAACCAGCTTATATACAAATTGCTTTCAATGACTTTCACAGGAGACACTCTTGGCAAGGACTTGAAGAAAGCAGTATTCAGGGGAATAGTTCAGAAAAATCCTCCCTTAGACATCTGAGATATTTTTCTTCCTTGAATTGAACATCTAAATGCTCATCCCATCCCATGTTCATTCAGGCCACATCCCAGTACCTAATTCAGTGTAGCAGTCCAGCCTTCTGTGTGAATTCTGAGTAACCCTCGGGAGATCCATGCACACCCTGAAGAGCAGGAGCAGGCACAGTAATTTTTCAATTTCCTCAGTAATATCTCAACTTCCTTTAGACCTGGCTAATATCTCAAACTTCTTTTGGACTACTCAGTGCAAACTCACAAGTCCATTGTTACCCCTTTCTTAATTAAGGGTTACCGTTTTGGGGGGAATTACCTCATGTTATGAACATCCCTTTTTATTCTCTTCTCACAGTGTTCATGGGACTGAAGCTATGTAATCCTTTGGCTGGAACTTTGAAAAGTGCTTTTGGCTCATTTTATTGTAAATCCATTAAATACAAGGAATAACCGTAACACTAAAATATAAGTTACTAAAGCAAATTTCAACTTTATGTGTGCAGCACATGTTCATTGTTAAGAATATAGAAATATGAATAGTTTAAGCATGGAAACGTGGGAAAAATGGGTAAAGTAGAATTTTGCCCACTTGGTAGCAAGAAGACAAAGGATTAATCCAGCCACATAATCTAACTGTACACTGACATCCACTGTTCCATTGTATGTTTCTGTGCTTGGACTGCCCTGGACATAGGTAATGCTTCTGAAGGGTTATAATTAGCACACAAAGGTCTGCAAAGACTTTACTCAGTGAGCTAAGGTTGGACCGAAGATTAAATTAAAACAGAACTCCACCCCTGAGGAGATTCAGGCATTTCTATTATTTCTATATTTATATAACTGAAGATTCTGGTCAAATGAAATACAACTGTTCTTTATTATTTTAATTTCTTCAAGCTAAGTCTTTATCCTTTTTAAAATAGTGAGCTTTTAAATAAGTTCGAAAGGACACTGGTTTTCTTGGGATGTTTTGCCAATATTACTATTTTGAATAGTATTAAAATTTGACAGATTGAGTGCAAGTCACTTTTCCTTAGAAATAGTAGGGACATTTTCTGCTTCTTGCTTCATTTATCATGAAATAAGGATTCACGCTTTGTCTAAGGTCCTTTATCAGAAAACATCCTGAAAATATTTTTATCTTGTTTTAAAATTTTGATCATTTTAGAACATTTGAAGAGGGAATTATTGCATTATGAATCAAAAGTATCCTACAATCTTCAAAAAGCATTAGACAGTTATAACATACGGGTCAGTCCATGATCAGTGAAGCCCAGTCCCTGAAAGCAAAGACAGTATCAAACCACTGCAGTGGAACTTTGAACCTCAGCAGAATGATTGAGGATCTTGGCAGGTGTCATTTAGTGTGTCATTCACCTTGAAGTTTCCCTGGCCAGACATGTGGTTACTTTACTAACAAATTTCAGACTGCCAGGGTAGACAAATGTTCTTTCTCTCCAGCTCACTCAGCACATACATCCAAATTTATATTTGCCCCCTTGGGCGAAAGTCAGTGCTATTATCCATCTGTCCTGTATTTTCTCCTTGACCTCTTCATGCTCGCTTCCTGCTCCAATGGGATAGTTTAACTACCTGTGCAATTTCCTTTTATCAGCCTTAGAAATCTTACATGCATTTTCCAAATTCAGAAAAGCAAGAAACTGGAATCAGATCTACTAGATGATAAATAATTCTGCAGTTAATGGCATGTTTCACATGAGGCATAAAGGACTTAACCTTTAAAGTTATACATGCCTTAATTCAAAAAAATATATAGTTATATAATGTATATAAAAGTAAAATCTATAGTTACACACAGCTATATTCTTAAAGCAAACTGCCAGCATTTGCCAAAAAAAAGCTAACAGGGATGGTACACTGCTTTGTGTTAAACTCACACCAATTATATAAGTTCTTTTACTCACAGAATTACAATATTCTTTTTTCAAGAGCATAGCATAAAGAGCTATTGCTCATGTGAGACCTGCCCTTATTTCCTCTTGGTGTGCAGGACTTCAGTGAATCTGTTATGATCACCATTTCCTATTGAACTGTCATGACGAACTTGGAGAGATACCATCCAGGATGCAGGTGTTCAGGGTCAAACGAGGGAGAAGGAAGTTCAAAGGCATTCCCTCCCACAATTCCTGATGCTGTAATGCCAGCACACTGTGTCACGGGAAGTCTCTGAAACACCCATGCGAGGATGTACTCACCCAGTGAAACAGACGTATTTCATTGCAGCTGAAAGAAAAGAAAAAGAAAAGAATAGATTTTTTTCTTTGGTAGCTGAAAGAAAGCAATTTGTTCAGATATACTGGGAAGGCATGCTCAATGATAAGAGTCTTATACTTTGTTTTCTATAAGATAGTCAACCTCATCATCCTATACAGATTTTCTCTGTAAATTGCAATAAAAGGTGTTATTCAATAAGCTTGTCATCCTGGCTTTTATCTGATTGCATATAATAGCTGGAAAACTCTTGAAACTCCTTATGTCCCTGTTGTCATCAAGAAAGCTAATATTCTTTAAGATCTCCTGGGGAATAGGGGGTTGGAATTAATTCTTCCTCCCTCTTCTCCCTGGAGACACACATAACTTGTGCGGGTTTAATGAAATTTGCTAAGATTTCTGTATGTGTCATTAAGCAACTCTGTGAAACAATTACCACGTTGTGCTGGGTGGTGTACAGCTATCAGTCACGGCCAAAAAAGCAGGCAGCTTCTCAGTTCACATCAGCAGGTGATCTGTGTAAAAAAGCCCTGCTCTGTAGAGGACTGTTTGGACTGCAGGGTAATAGAGATGTAAGGCGTTGTTGGGATGTCAGTTTAAATGGAAGCCATTATGTCATCTAATAACAATCCCTATTGAGGCCGTAGGCACTGGTGGTAATGTTAGCACGTGGGTAGTAACTACATATACCATGAGAAAACATGGAAAGCAGCACTAGAACAAAGTACGTGCAATAAAGAACTTTTATGTAAGTAATCTTTTACAGATACTGAACCCAGAGGGAAGGTGATGCTTACCTTCCATAGTAGGATTTATTTTAAAAAAAGAAACCATTTTTACTAAATATTTTATCAAGACATTCCCTGTGCTGTAAAATAGCAAGAAAAAAATCAGATTAAGTCTTCAAATGTTGTAGAGAGGCAACATCACTTTGCTTTGTTAAAACTGTGGCTAGCACAGGCTTTTTAAAGTACTCTTTTCTTGTGACCAACTGTGGGATCATGCATTTTATGTTCAATTTCCAAAGCAGCACCTTAATGACCACTGCCCAGGACTGTTGGCTTTCTCTAAATGTTCCCCGGAGTAACGTTTCACTTATAAGCACCATTTTAAATGTAGCCTTCTGTAGCACTTTCCTTGTGATCCTCAACCTCTGCAAAGAGGTTATGCTTTAAAAACATGTGGCAAATGCTGGCCACCTGTTAAGAGCTAATGATGCTGAAAGAAAGCCTGTTATGTCAGGACATTTTCTTAGGGAAGGTAATAAAAAAGACAGAAATCCTTCAAGCTGGAGCAGCATTAACTTTAACCCATTTTGGACTCCGCCCTTATAAAAGCTACTTCAAAGGTAGACATAATCCTCTTGAAAGAATTGGGAGAGGGTAAAAACGGGGAGGTTTTGGCATAATAATTGCAAATGTGCAATTTTCTGTGCAAATTTTACACTCTTATCTAAACGGGAGATTTATTTAATCTTCCTTTTCCTCTACAGAGTACTGGACAATAAAAAGATCTATAGACAGATTAAGATTAATCTGTTCAGTAACCATGGGTCTGTGTTTTCTGGTACACTTGGCATACAACACCATCAGCAAAAGAGAATGGACAGTTTCCAAATCCGCTTGAAAATTATACCACTCTGGTGACAGAGATATCTTTAAATTAGCAGACTAGAAAGACAGATTTAGATTTGTGGAACTAAATAAATGGATAAGACATTATAAAAAAGGATCAAAATAAATGTGAAAAATCCCTCCCATTTTCTGCTGTCTCCCCCTTGAAAATTAAACTTTTGTAAGAGTATCAAATAGATATTGAAATGTCTGCTTTAACTTAATAAATATACAGGATAAGATTCTTTTTGGATGTATTTAAATTTAAGTACGCAATCAGAGGATTTTAAGAGGAAAAAAAGAGGTGGGGTTAGGTAGAATTACATATTGCTGAAGAAACTGGAGCCATAATATTATAAATTTGGCTTCAAAATGCATTTTTTCCGTGTCTCAGATGCCACTAGCAAAATGGATAGTTTTAATCCACAAAGAGAAGAAAGGGTGTATTTGTGCCAACATGTGTTTGACATCCTTATTTTTGTTTGGCACCTTGGAGAACCAGTGCTTCTCATGGGACTCAAAGTTCAAAGTTAGGTGCCACTTCTGTAATTACATACAGATGCATAAGTAGGATTACAGCAGGCAAATGAAGGGCTCTTTTACATAACAAGGTGCATTTGTCTGTATTTCTTACTAATCAGTTACAGGGATCACCATTGTTTTAAGCGCAAGAAGAAATTACAGTGTCAAGGAATGTCTTGGCCAGTAACCTTTTGGAAACTTTTTTGTCATAGTAATCAGCTAAATAACATCCATTTATGTAAAGGGTCCTTTTTCTTTCTTGGAGAATTTATGTCTGGATATAGGTTGTCTCATTCTCTCATTTGTATTCTCCCAGAGTAATACTTTCTTCCATGACAGTCCAAGTAACATTAGCAATGTAGTGAGGCCAGTTAGATTATGATTGATAAATGCTTCTCCTCAAACTTCATGAATAATTCAGCATATAAACACAAATATATGGCAAATTCTTGCTTGTAAAAAATAAAGCCAGTTCAAAGAATTTTCCTTTCTTCAATGACCTTCATTTTCATACAGCCCAAAGAATTCTGTTTTTATTTTATTAATGTCATATTCAGTTTCAAACAGAAAACAAAGGCAAAGCATATGGCATTAGTATAATCCACAGAAATGCTGCCCTTTGAAGCTCTAAGAGTTCTACAAGTGCTTTCAATGGAAGTATATATTCATAACCATAAATACTTGAGTTTGGAAGTAAAGAGCAGTAGCATTTTAAAATTATATTCTAAAATTACACCTACTGAAACATAAGCAAAGATGTATTATTACAGCACCAGCAAAGAAACATTATAATTACTATTTTTAGCAGAAAATGTGACACTTAAGCCTGCAATTGTATCTTGACTACAGCATTGTTCATAGTATTGAAATGTTACTCATTAAATTAGAACTCATTAAAAAGTTTTATATTGCAGTACTCTGAAAACTAAAGTGGTAAAAAAAAAAATAGAAGAAAGTTGGTCTTTTAGAAACAAATTATTTGTTCAAAATGCTTATGAAACGCTTCAGCTAAAATTTGCTAATTTCTAGCTTATTTTTCTACTAACCTCTTTTCTTTAGTTTTCTACTAACCTCTTTTCTCAGCTGAATTTCAAGATGTGTTATATGTGTCATTTCAGTAAATTTTATCTTTTTTCTGTAGACAAGAAGAGTGAGTCTGGGAACATCTGTAGCCTCAACACATGAACTCAAATGTTCCTGCTTCTCTGGAACCAACATGGACAGAGGAAGAGAGGAGGCTTCATTTTCATGCTCTACACTGGGTGTTGCCAAATTTGGCAGCTCCAGCAGAGGGAACACTGAGTCCCATCTGAACAAAAAATCGAATGGGGAGATCTTTAACATAAGCACATTTTGTCAAAATGTTTTTAAAAGGAGTACTATACATACATATATAAAATAAATACAATGTGTAATACTGCATGCATATATACATGCAACAAGCCCTGAGTTTTTAGCTAAAATAGGTGTTGAATGCAAAATAGGTTTTACCTAAATGTATAGCACTTGACTTTGTCTGCAAGGACAGAATTCTCTATTAACTGTTTAATTCTGTCATAAGCAGTGTATTAAAATTTCCACTGAAGTTAGTGGAAACTATTCAGTCTATTATGTTGAAGTAGCAATTTAAAGATGTAAAACTCTGTAAGAACATCAGCAATAACTCTGAATGAAGGCAAAATTCCTGTCTCAGTCCAGCAAATGAGTGCTGCTTCTGTTAAATATTATTTTTAAATCAATGGAAGTACTATAAAAAGAACAAGCAATAATCTGATACTAAATTCTAGACAATTGAGATGCTTCAGAGTCTAAATTTCACTTGAGCAGAATTTTAGGCCCTCTAAAATGGAAATATATAAATGTTACAATGTGATTTCCAAAAATCCTCCTCCAAGTTTCCTATCTACATATGCTTACATATTTTCTGTAAGGTTACTCTTTCCAGTAAGGGGAAAGAATGTAACATGTTCTAAAAGCATTAAATTTCTTCTAAAAGTATATCATTGTCTCCATTTAATGTTTAGAACACTTAGGCATCTGTCTGATTATCCATGGACCAGGTGTCCAAGTCTAAGTCATTTCTGTGTTCAAAGGCTTAATACCTAACTTGCTAGGTAAATCCAGGAATATATTCTGGGCCTTTCAGTAGTTCTAGTTTTATCATGTGCATATGTTAGTGACTGAAAATTACACTGAAAATCTATAACCATAGTAACTATTTCATGATTTCAACCACCTTACATAAACATTTTCCCTAAGATATCTACCTTGCTTCATTTTGTGCTAAAATTTTTAAAAACATAACATTTTTCCTGCAATATTCTGTAACTAAGGAATGCACATTTTATTGCAGATGTAATAAATCAGATCAGCATTTCTGTTGGGAAGTAATATTTCATGGGAACAGTAGCATAGACTGATAGTAAAGTTCAGCCTTGTAACTCTTTCTCTCCTTGGTCTTTTTTGTTTAACAAAACAGGTATCGTTGACATTTGGAGCCAACATTCATGCCTGAACAGTTACTTTCTAAATGCATTTAAACAAAAGACAAAAGCAGTCATTACTTTGGAGTTACATTTTTTATGGATTCATACCTTCTGGGGACAAGAGATAAATGAAAGTAAGATGAAACCTTTAGATGTTGTCTTCATCAGTGTTGACACTCTTCCTTGGGGGCTGACAGCTGCTAATGAATTAATTTTAAACATGACACACAAGAAGAACAAAAATGCTGTTTTGGTTTTGCTTCATTCTGGTAAAAAGAATAAGAATAGCAAGTGACATTGATCATAATGTGAAAGCTAATCTGTACTAATTTGTGATCAAATAAAAACATGAACAGATTCATAATCATTTTTTCCAACAAATGAAATTAAGTTGGGAATTTTAGTTGAATTTGGACATTCTTCCTGTTCATATGAAAGTGTTGTAGCTATAATCAAACCAAGATACAGCCAGAATTTCAAATTTAGTGAACAGATTGACCAGAATTCAGGTATCTGCTGTATTTCATTCACTTAACAAAGTCCTTTTATTTGGTTCTATTCTCCATCACTAAACTTTTGTCTTTTTTTTTTTTTTTAAATATTGATATTATTTAAACTTCTCTTAACACTACTTTTATATTGAGAATTTTACTTCTGATATAAGGAAAACATTTATAAAGTTTTTGCTTTTCAACAGAATTTGAATTCTTTGTTGAAAACACAGTGGTCCACATCCATAACTATTCAGGATTTTCACTGAAATTCTCTCATTATCATAATTTCAAATAAAAAGTAACTTGGTCTTGTAAATTAATAGTTTGTCCCTGTCAGCTGAGTGTGATTGTTGCCATGAATCTAAGGTCTGACTCTGGCCCACTGACCTACTCTTATTGGTAACATCTGTTTGTTTAACTGTACACTGTTCTTTAGCTAAATGAAGGACATATGATCACGAAATATTCATGAGAAGAATTGTTTATGGCTTTTGACTGCATTACCACATTATGCGTAATGGCCAGTGCTGATTCCAGCCTTGTGTTCAAAACCCTTTTCAGAAGGCATTTTTAATATACAAATACTTCACACAGTCAAAGGATATGGAAATATAAGGGTTTTTTATAAGCTGAATACTTATAAAGGTGTAAAGTAATAATTAACTTTCATGCATTATGAAATGAAAGCATTCACAAAGCTCTTTCTGTATGATTTCCATATAAAGATACATAGAGCTTAATAAAGACAGTACATATCAATTGTCCCCTAGAAAAGATCCTTGAATATTAGAGGCAAGATTGGCAGGTAGGGTAAGTGTGACCTAAGGAGGAAGCCCATGTCTTATCTACACAAGAAAATGATGCCATCTCAACATTACTGTGCTCTGCAGAGTGGGGCAGATCTTGGTAGATCTGACAGATCTTGTGAGGAGTAACAAACCCAACTCTGGTTTTCATCACTAATACTTCAGTGATTCCGTTCAAACCCAGGGAATAATTTATTTAAGGAGAAGACAAACATGTAAATACATTGTAGTATGTTTTTCTGAAGGTGTAATATACTCTACTAGAGACTTTGGCTGATATTGGTAAAGCATCTTCAGAAATAAAGGTACCCTAAATTTTGTTGCAAAGAAATATGAGTCAGGTGGATACAACTGGAACTCAGATCCAGGTAACTACAGAGGAACCCTTGGCTTTTAAAAACATGCCTGGGTATAAATATGTTTTCATACAACTAGTGGAGGGAACACATGGGATAAATATTCTCTGCTTTTCTCTTATTAACCTGTCCATTAGTTAGTCAGAATTCAATTTCATTTACACGTTATTAAATTGAGAACCAGCTTGTAAAGTCAGGCTGTTGTAGGTATGTTTAAGTCTTCAAGTCTTAATCGTGATTTAGATATAAAGGAGGTATAATGTTGAAATACCACCAATAAAAGAGATGTTAGTATGTTTCAACGTAAGAAAGGTCATAGTAGTGAATTTAGACTAATAAATGATACACCCAGAAATTAAGCAGACAGCATAATTTTCCAAAATTATATTAAATTTCCTAAAAATGCATATATATATGCATATATATATTTTATGCATAAATACTGTATGTAATTGAGACACCAGCATAGAATAAAATTTGCTTTAATTTTGTGTAATCCCAGTTTGTTTTTTTAAAAATATTTCATTTGAAAGCATGAGCCTAGGTTCCTTGCCCTTCCCTTTCAGGTGGGGTTGAATTTGAAACAGAAAAACAAGATCAAAATTTTCCATGTTAGTTTCCCCTCCATGCCACATTTCTATATGTACAAGTTTTCTTGCTATTCTTTGCTTTTTAATGAAATTCAGGAAGAAAAGAATGAGATAAAGACTTGAGAAGAATTAATTCTGCTGACAGAAATCGCTCACAATTTACTTAAATGTCTTTCTTTATTTCTGCAATGTAAATGCACTCAGCAAAGGAAAAAAGAATGTTTTCAGGTTCCTACCCTTTTCTGAAACAAATCTAGTTTATGGGTAGTTATTTTGTAGAGTCTATTTCAAAAAGGGTCCTTCCTCTTTCTGATACTCTGCTGTTGACAGCAGATCCTGCAACAAATTTGATTCACAAAGGTGCCATTTAAACAAAAAATGTTTCTTAGGGATATCTTTATATATATTTCTGGTTTTTGCAGAATGCCATTTCTATGTGCAGATACTGACTTTTACAAGTCTATTATTTTCTTACTCTCAGCTCTGATCTACATCCAGTGTTCCTGAAACTTTTTGCCATCATTGGAAGGTAGTTCAGTTTTTTTCTAAGCAGGCACATTTGATGTAAAAAGCTGTGTGCTGAACTTGTACATTTGAAGGAGATTATTTTGTGCCCCTTTTTATTGGCAACAGAGATTCGAAGTAATAACAGCCATTATTAGAGAGAATGGAACATAAAATAAACCTTTTATTGCTCTAGAAACAGTTGGTGATTCTTACCTTTCCATAGTGATACATGAGATTTCTGCAGGCTTTGGCAACAGATATCCTATAAAACATTGATTTTTTTCAAACATCAGGCAAGTATATGCCCTTTTGTGCTTATATCTGCAAGAAAGAATCATATAAATTTTAAAAACTAAGCAGTCAGGCAGCATTGAACTGTTTAAACCAGCAGTTCTATCCTTTTCAAAACAGCTGTACTCTTGTCAGCTGCAGGAAAATTTACTGCTAGAGAAAAGTGTCAGGAGTTACATCTATTGCTGTAAAGCTTCATATAAATGAGATCACACCTTCTGATCTCTTCCTAGCTATAGTGCCAGTGCTTAACACTTTGCTCAGAAGTTGTGACAGGACAGAGTATGATTTTAAAGTCACACAAGCAATACTATATTCTCTCCCCTTCTGGATAAAAAATCATGAAAATGTAGATTGTTCGCAGACACAGCTGTACTGAGTGAAGGAGAAATATTACTCCAGAAAAGGAAGTAAATGAAATTGTGGTCAGGAGACACAGAATCTTAGCCCTCCCCTTGCACACTTCAGTTTTGAGCCTTTAGTATTGAATAGATTTGATGCAGAAAAATGACTCCTAATGTCATGCCTTCAGCATTGAGTTATACCATTGACTGTATATTAATCTCTTTTCCTGCACTGTGTTTAAAACCTAGAGCCTCAAAAGATACAAACTAAGATCAGTCAAACAATGCCCTTTTTTGCCCTCCCCTTTTTTCCTCTCCAAACCTTATACCTTCATCCACTGTTACTCTCACTCCTCACACTCTTTCTGCCCAATGCACTGAGATTCAGATTTTGAAAAGTAGCTCCTTTTGCTGTTATGTCCAATGTTCCTGGTGTTTAAGAGCCCCAAGGTAACATTTTTCAAACATGTAAGGGAGAGTCCTTTTCTCAAAGATTGAAAGATTCTATAGTCTAAAAGACAGCAATAATGAAACAGTAGGACATGGGAAGGCATTAGTGGCAGCAAAGAGAAGATGGCTGGGCCTTTCCCTTTCCTTTTCCCTTTCCTTTTCCTCTTCCCTTTCCCTTTCCCTTTCCCTTTCCCTTTCCCTTTCCCTTTCCCTTTCCCTTTCCTTCCAATACTCTGGGATTGTAAGGACCAGTTTGCCTACTAAATCAGGAAGAGGGACATATAATGCATAGAGCAAGCTGGTGTTTGAAAGTCTTTTCATCAACTGCTGCAGCTGCTCTGCAGGGTTTAACTTCCATTTAGCTTGAGACTGCTAGTTCCACAGGTTTGACAGCTGGGAACAAACTGTTCCACTGTTTGATGTTGGGACTTCAGGTAGCACAGAGCATCCTGCATGATCCTGGGCACACAGCACCAGAGAAGACATTCCTGTTGGACCCCATTTTTCTCCTTCCTCTCTCCCATTACAATTTACTCAATTAATTTTCTAACTGTACTGTGCAGGCTCAGTTTCTGAGTGCTACACCCTGCATTTTATTTTATCTCTAAGCCTATGTTTAATTTCATTTTTTAAGGACTTAATAAAAGGCAGAGTCTTACTTTCCATTGAAGAGAAACTGGAGGAGGGAAATGTGTCAGGAAATATCTATGTGGCATCAGTCCTTTCCATTTTATAAATAGCACACATCCTTAGTGAAATAAAGCATTTACGCCCTCAGAAAGAAATCTGATCACTCATGGATTAAAAAGGAGACATCTCCTAAACTTGCCAGAAAGTGGCTGATGGAAAAAATAAAAGTTTTGGGGTGGAGATAGAAGTTCATTCTTAGGTTAGATTCCACATGCAATGTAAGACCCTGAAAAGTATTTTGCATTTATCTTTCATAGCAGGGACAGTGTTCTTGCTGCCTGCATAAATCTTTAATCTTGAAGACTGTAATTCCCTCTTCCACACAGATCTTGTCATTAGTTGTTTTTAGCCCAGTGACTTGTGTGTTTAACACTGCATTTTTGTAGAACAATGAGACTCACAGTGATCTTATTTAAACTGGGAAACAAGTCAGGGACAATTCTATTTAAATCAGTGCAAATAAGACAGTAAAAGACAAATGAAAAAACCTCCTGGATTATAATGTTGAAAATGCACCTTCAGTAGTGTTACCAAATAAGAAAAAAGATAGATGGGTGACACTAAAAAGGAGGACTTCATTCTTACAATGGTGTTACAATTTAGATTTTCAGAATACTTTATATGAATTTCATGTGAGATCATTTCTGCCAGAGAAAGTCAAAATATAAATGGCCAGCAAGACAGCAACTTGTGTTCTGTGCCCAGGGGGAATGATAATTGCTGCTAAACTGCTTAATCTTGTCTGATTTTCAAATCTTGTGTGATTTCCTCTGGTTTATTGCTGGTAAGAGAAAGCCTATGTACACTCGAGAGCAGTTTTAGTACAGTCATCCAAATGAATCTCTTCTGTTTTAATTGGGCAATTTGGTCCTGGGTGAGTGGTCAAGACAAGTTCAAGTCCTTTTGCAATGTCATTTTTGGCTTAATCTGTGATCTTGCGCCTTTATGCTGCTGTGTGATATTAGGTAAAGTTGATATTGATGTTTTGTGCTTCACTGTCACAGCTGTCAGCGCTCAGATGTAATGGACTTGTGGACCCTTCCCTCAGTGAATGGAGGAACAACTCAATCCTCACTTCCTAAAGAAGAGGAATGAGACCTCTCGCATATATTTTGCAAGTAGACTTAGTATGTAGGTAAAGATAATGCAAAAACAGGCTATAAAACTCTAACGCAGTGTTATCTAGTGCTTTCTACAGCACAAATTTGTGTAAATCTGAGTTAATCCTCCTACGGTCCCATTAAAGTCAAGGAAGAGATACACAACAGACAGGATTTGATTCCTCTGGCCTGATCTACACATTTATCTTGGGACTGGATGAACTGCTCTTTGGAGTCAGTCTTTTATCTCCACTGACTGTGAAAGGGACATAGGATCCCTAGCTCACACACTTCAGCATTTAATTTTTAGATACCTAAGACATAATATATAAGTTTCTTCCATTATCTCTACTGTTGGCATAAAACTGTTGGGTCTTACTGCTTCATCATCATTCTTTGAATATTTGCCATTTTTACATTGTTATTATAACCTTTTCTTTCACTAACATATGGAATTCTCCAGTAATGACCTGAATCTACAGGGAGACATGCTAATAAATGCAATTTGCTGCAATATTTCAGTGGAATATTGTCATTATAAAATTAATGTTTAACAGCTTTTACTCAATACTTTCACTGCTAATTTCAGTAGTCAGCAAAGGTTTTCTGTGCTCAATTCAAACCTGAAACACTCTCTTGACCTGTTTGTCATTGGAATCCAGTGAAATTACAGACCACTAATTAAAAATCATTTAAGTGCACTGGTTTATTTTGCTTTGTGGAATTTTTTTTGTGTGGTTTTGCACAGTCACAGTCTTTAACACATGTGGTTTTGTAATTCCAATATGCTGGGAAAGTTCAGAGTTTTCATTGGCCTTTTAGCTCCTACTTCCACCTGTGCTCTCATACATTCAGTGTTAATAACTTGGGCTGTGAGTCACATCAAATAGCTGGCTGGAAGCTTGCTCTTGCATTTTATTTGAATTTCCACCATGTCAAATTTTTCTTCAGTTGCTAGGACCCAACAATACGATATCACAAGAAGTGAAGAGCTACCAGAAATTGTCCTCTCAGACTGATGTTTACTCTTTGACTCTGCTTTTTAACTCTTCATGTAAATTATCCACTCCTTCAAGCAGAATCCCATGATGTGCTTGTGTCCTGGCTAGCAGGCCTGCTTTTCATAAGGGACTTTAAATTTAGACTAACAGTAATAAACAATCGTAACTACTTTCCATGTTTAATAGATTATCCTTGATTAACCAAGCAATATTTAATCATCTAATTTTGAAGGCAGAAATAGAAGAGTGGCAGTGAGTCACGGGTCAGCATATGCACTTGGGATGTGTGAGACCAGAGTGTAGACATATCCTTCAAATCAGAGAGAGAAGGGCTGTGTGTGCTTGCACAGCATATACTAGATAGATTTTTATTTCTTTCTCTAATCAGATATGAGACTGAAACATTCCTGCATATGCTTGTTTTCATTTGATTGTCAGTACCAACTGTATTCATAAAAATGCAATTTAATCTGTGCCCAGATGACTGTTTCTGCCTGCTTTTATTCCTTATTAATGTGAAATAATGCAATTCCAGGAAAGTTGAATGCTGTTTTGTTTCAATATTCCAAAGCATGGGATTCCTAAAGACAAAACACAGAGACTGTATAAACACTGTTTTAAAACATTACGATACATATTGGATAAAACACGTACATATAGAATTTTATCCCTCAGCAGATAAAGTCTCTGGGAAATCAGTTTATCTGACCCATTTCCTTGTAACCCAGCTTACCCTAGATCTTAATAAAGACATTCTCACTACACGTGGACTGACCAATTTCTTAGTCCCTAGGTATTTTGCAGTAAAATTCAGATTTCCATCAGCAAGCTGTTAGAATGTCCACCTGCTTTTCTGTGGTTCTGTAAAAGTTGCCTTGACTGAAGACTTATTCTTCACAACCTCTCTTCCAACTGCTTAGTTTTAACCCTCTATCCTGAACACACTTGGTATAGCAGTGTCTATATGTGGGGAGTGTTTTCCCTCTGTAAATATTCAATAAAACTACTTTGCAAGGTATTTTTAGTGCAAAAATAATATTGGTTCCTATTTTTTTCACAGTTTTACCTGTATCATGATTGCTGTTTTTGATAGTGGTTTGATTACATTAGATAATTCTGCATTTTTGACAGAAAGAATTAATGAAGCCTTGCAGGAACCAAATCAACTCAAACTTTGCAAAAGGTTGTAAAGAGGGTACCTGTACACTGAAGCACAGAAGTGCTTTTAAATGCCAGGGATCACACAATCTCTCTCATGGCCACACTTGATTATTGAAATTACTTTGTACATATTCTGTAGCAGTTGATTTTCTGTAGCATGGAAATACCTATAAAAAAATTCCCATGAAGACATAAGTTGAAATGGAAAACTTTTAATCCAAATGAAAGTTTAAAAAACCCGAATTTTGAAATTATAGCAGTATTAGGTATTAGTAAATGAAATTAAATAATCATGCAAGAGTAGGACATTAAAGAAAATTGAGATCTTATGATGTGCAGAAACGTGTATAATGTGGATGTCCTCTAGGCAGCCAGATTTTTATCAGTTTGTGTATCTCATCCTGTGAGCATACTTCATCCAAAGGCAAAAGCTGTATGCAAAACCCTGAAAGGCTTTTGCCCCAAAATTGTGGTTTCTATATCTTCCTTCCAGCTTCAACAATGCCAGTAGTTTACTAATTACATACAAGGAAAACATGTACAAAAGTTTACCATCAAAGTGTAGTTTTAGAAGTGTATCTTATCTGGAAATCAAATTACTTAACTATCATTGATTAATATTATTTAAGAAACCGAAGCAGGGAAAATAAGTCTGGTCCAAAACTTCAAAGTATTTCATCCCTCTTTTCCCAGTGAACTATATTCTTCATTAACTCAGATCAGTTCAGTTTTGTTTGAGCCTGTTAAAATGTGGAAACTGAAATTCTAATCTTAATTGCCTTTCTGTTGCTGCTTTTTAGATAAGACTGTAATTTATCCTCCCTTTTCGGAGCTGAATTAAGTGCATTGTGAGAGATACTGTACTACTTAGTGAAAAAAGTGCTGGACCAGACTTAGGGAGTTCCTATTCCCAGCCTTGGCATTAGAGTGAATAGAAAACCTACAGATTTTTTAACTCTTAAATTAAAAGTTCTTTCTCACCTGTCAGTTTTAGTTTTGTCATTTTGATTTGCATAGATCATTTGTCACAATTTAAAAACAGAAGCCTAAGGAAACACCTGCCTCATAGTCACTCATTGCTCTCGATAAAGTTACTGTTCCCCCCAGGGCATTCCAGCTCAGTTGTTCGTGGTGGATTTTAAGGATGACAATGGTGTCTGGCCTCCTAGATGATTAATGAAGAAATATTATTGATATTCTCATTCTGCTCAGTTTTTGACATCTTCTTTCCTTTAATAAACAACTTATCCCTGCGAGGAGCTCGTGAGCGGTCAGATCTGCTCTGCTCTGCACACTAACTGTGTAATGGATACACTTTCCACTAACCTGTCAGCATACAGGACTCAAACTTGATTCACATCTGCCTCATTCTTCAGTAAAGCAGGAGTAGCTCCTTTGAAGTCAGTGAAATTCTTCTGGTTTCATGTATGGGAAAATGAGAGAAGAATAAGGCCTTTTGTCTTATTCCAGGGCAGCCATGCTGCTTAATAAATCATTATATCAGCAGTTGTTTTTCACTGGGGAACAGCACAATAATTGATGCCACTGTCCAGAAATCCACAGCAGCTATTGATCAGGCCAACTTGTTAGCACAAATCTAAACCTATGGCACAGGACTGGAACAAATAGTACTGGAAGAAATGAGAATATACTTACACAGTTGTTTGCAAAGTGAATTCTATGCCAATGTTTCAAAAAGAACTGAATTACCACTTCTGTTTATATTTTCTATGCTGTTCCTGTAAATATATCTCTTTACTCACAGAGGGCACCACAGCCAAAATTAACATTTCTGCTTCCAAAGCGGGAAACTCTGTAAGCATTTTATTCTGTTTACTAATTGTGAAGATTAACAGTTTAGACCTGAATGATCAAGTACATGCTATGCAATTAAAAAAATGAGAGGAACATGGATCATGAAACTGTCATCCTTTAAAAACAACAACTAGGGGAAATTCCTGACCTGAGAAGAACAGTTTTTTAATTCAGTCATATTTTCACAGGCTTTTCATTTGGAATTCATCTGAACTGGTTTGTAATAAAGTTTATAAATAAAAGTTAAACAGAGCGTGTAAATTCACTTGAATCCCATCTATTCAACAGTGTAATCTCTTGAAGACTAGACATTATCAAGATTTTCTTTTATATTTCTAAAAACAGAGTATCCAAATAACTGCTAGTATTCAGTGAAATGTAAAAGATAAGCTAGTCAGTCACTGATCAACAGTACTATAAGAGAATTTTTGACTATAAAAAAATTTAGTGTGAGTAACATATATACTTAGTAAAACCAGAGAGTAGGTAAGAAAGCATTTAGTAGTAGTAGTAGTGGTAGTGGTAGTAGTAGTATGTTTAGAGGAGAGTTCTGACTTTTTGATGATGTGGTTTCATTGGAAAGAGCTGATGTGGCAGCAATGAAAATGAAATTAAGCAAAAGAGGACTCCTTCAACAGTATGGAAAAATCATATATATTCTTTCTATAGTCCGGCATTTAAACCACTTCCCTAGAAACGGTGTCCTGTCTGTCCAAAGAGGATGTGGATGTGACTTTCTGTCCCACATACGTGATTCAGGTGTCAGCCTCTTGCTACTTTGCAGGAAACTATAATTTTGATTCATTCTACCCCATCCCAATTTTTTTCAAATTATTTTTGTTCTAAATGTAAGCAGATATGAAAATTGTAATTTTTAAAATAAAATTTAACATTCATTTCTCAGCTAATCATAGACAACGAAGCAGAAAATAGCTACCAATACATGAAATTTATGGCCTGGAAATCACTGTTTTCACTTGTGCAATAGAGCAGGGGCTTATAGGTCTGGAGGAAAAGAATGCTCATTAGACAAACATTGATCATCCTGGAGAAGAGATTTATTCATTTTTTAAATTGTTATTTTGAAACACAGGCCAGAAGATAGTCGTTGCTTGATTCCATCTCCTTATCATGGAGATGCCTGTGACAATTTATGAAGCAACACCTGCGCTGATAACGCGCTGTCCTCCCACTTCCTTCCTCCATTTGGCTGTTTGCTCACCTGTTACTCGGTATCTGACCCCCCATTTAGAGATCTCAGAGACTATGGTTTATTTTTGTTCATTTTAATAAGACTCTAAATAGAAGACTTTTAAACAGGATTTATGAGGACTAATCCAAGAAATACAACACTTCTATTTCTTCTGCAGCAGAAATTAATTTTATAATTAAGGACAAAAATTCAGAAAACCCAGTCGAGGGATTCATTTAGTAAAAAAGGAGGAATGAACAGTAATCATAACTCCAGTTTTTCTGGTATTTTGATATATAGCACACCTGCACACAAGAAAACCAATGGAAATAATAACAATTACTGGGAAAAATCTTTTGGGTGCTACAAGGAAAAAAGTATTTATATTCACGCTCTCTGCAAATTCACTGCCTAGACCAGTGTGTTGTATGAACAAATAGTTCTCTGTGTCCTCACTGAGTTTTAGGGCATTCTGACAGTTCATGTTCTTGATTGTAATGGAGCTGAGTAGCTTTTTGCAGCTGTTTGTTCAGCAGACCCCAAAGCTCTCCTCCCAGAGTCATTACTAATTCAAACAAGCCACACTCAAAACCAATTACATGTCTGCACCTTGGAACAACACAGACCTAATTGTAGACCTATGTGCCTTCTAGGCTGAGGGAAAGAAAAATCTAAAACACGTCAATATGGACTATCCCTGTTCCATATGAAGCCCTGGGCTGTTTTTACTGTGTATCCCAGAGGTTGCACCAAGTGGATACAGAATTCTTAACGGGAGAAAGAAGTGGAGCAGGTGATTTGGAATTGCATGTTTGGAGCTGCCTCACATCCAGCTGCACTGGGAAAGTGGTCTGTGTGTGCTCCCTGGAGATGCTGAACACACAAAAATACTTGGTCTTCTTATGGATCAACAATGAGACTCCTCACAAAATAATTAATGACCAAGCTCCCCATTTCTGACAGCTGACATTAAAATTGCAGGCAGCTGGCACAGCTGGCATGTCTGGGCAGAGGGGTAAAATAGATACAGCCTGCCAGAAGACTGGTTAAAGGATCATAGCACTGAAACTGCGTTTGTGCTATAAGGATAGTAAAAGATACAGTTGTGAATAAAACCCAGTAATAAACCTAACTCTAAAAATGGTTTTGTGATAAATTTCATAGAATAGTGAACTGTAGGAAAAAAAAAAAGAATAAGAGTACTCTAATTAGCAGCATAATGTGATATATGAATTAATTAGTAGTCTTTGCACCTAACTTATGTCATCCTCCCACTTCTGTTATGTAGAAAAAAGAATTGTGATCATATTGTTTGTTGTTCCTTTTTATGTTATAAAAAGAATGAAATTGTAATGGTGTTGTCAGAATGGAAAGACTTTTTGTCCATTAGTACACAGATGACCACCACAGTCAGTGACCACAGTTTTTCAGGTTTATACACTTAGTTTCATTTTCATAAAATTTGTGAGGAACATACATTGTTACAAGCCAGAATCATTTTCATAAAATTTGTGAGGAGCATACATTGTTACAAGCCAGAAGGTCTCTGAATTTTGGCTGTTTGGAAGACAGAAATTTATTCTTTCCACTTTTCTTCGTCTCTGGTTTGGTTTTTCACTTTATCATAAACTCTGCAGTAGCATTTTACCTCTTGATTTTTTTTCACCTGAAATTCCTGTTGTCCCAGTTACTGATAATGTTTGGTGAAGCTTTACAGAAAGATTTCAGGGTATTCCAAAAATGATTTTTGGCCTAAAAGTGTGCTTTTGCTATACTCATAAAAAATAAAAAAATCTGTGCAAGTATCCTGAGGTTTTCCATCCTGGCTTTCTACCTAGCCCACTGCAAAAGAGACAGTTTTGAGGGCAGTACAGAGGTGATGCTTGCAAATAGAATATGTGCTGTTTATAGTGTCACAGGAGTCATGCACAACACACAACATTTGTGCAGGGACAGGAGTGAAAGGTGCAGACTGGGATAATTACAGAAGAGTGGTAATTAGAGGACTTGCCTCCACAGCAAACTGCAAACATAAGTTTGCAAATGACCAAAGGATGAACTCTCTTTAGAAATGCAGAGAAATATTTCACCATCGTTTGCTGCTGGTTTGGAGAGAATGCTACCAAGATAGATAAACTTGTCAAGCATGTTAAGTTCCTTTGATCTTGTGCCATGGCATAAATGTACAGCTTGATGATTAACTCTTTCTTCTTATTAGTAATTTTATTACCTTTTCTTCCTTTCATATCCTGCACCATATGCTTTCTCTCAAAGTTGATTGCAAGTGGGCTTACTGAAACAGTCCTCATTTCTTGAACCATTCAAAGATTAAGATTCTAAATTTGGACAAGAGGAAAATCACTGGAGAAAGGACACTTGTCCTAGAACAGAAAATAAAAAAGCTAGTAGAGTATTGGTCCTCTAAGAGTTGTTTGTCCACAATCTCTTTGCAGTTCTTCCAGAATGTTTTTCTGATGTACCACATTAAATCTAATATCGAGTTCACAGTGAAATCTCAGTTGTGGATCAATTTTTACCCAGTGTACTGATCAAGTCCCTCTTAATAATGCATTTTCTACAAAAGCTACAGAAGCTTTGTAGTCAGTTGGATGAAGTGTTAGAATAACTTCTGTAAATTAACTTTATTTCTTTTGCCTGCATAATAACATTTTTTTTTCTGTTTCAGGGAAAAAGAAAGTGATCTGGCATCAACATCTCTGGTTTATACAAGAGCACTGCTCTATGTTTATATTTTTCACAAAATGTCTGCTAACTTGTAGACTACTTGACATTCGTGGTTATTCACATTCATTTTTCCAAATCAGATTTAGTTCAAGCTAGCACAGAACCTGGAAACTCAACTGTTCTTGTCAGCTCTTCCTTCAGCAATGGTCTAGACAGTTAAGGAAAACAAAAGCTGTTCCAAATTTGTATTTGTTGGTATGTGAAATAGAATAATACTGAGGGATGATATGGAATTCAAAACTGATGCATAACAAATATAAAATATATCTTAGAAGGAATAAGTTAAATCTCTTCATCTAAAGAACAATGAGAATTTATGGTTATACATAGGGATTGTATAAGAAGATATACCTACCCAATATGGGTCTTCATTTGGATTGTGATTTAACAGTGCAAGAAAGTTCAGTTTCAATTCTGGCCTGTTTCTATAAGAACTTTGAGTGGGTTTGCTGATATTAAATATGCCAGTCTTGCCAGTATATGTATATATGATAAACCTGATTATATTGATACTGTCTTCAGTTGTGTTGATTGATTCAAGATTCTTGAATATTCAGTGAACAGTGAATTTTCTCTTACTGGGTCTTATCTTGAAACTGTTGTAATTCAATACTTTATAGACAGTAACAATCTTAAATCAGATTCAGAGTATGAGGGGCACTACTACTGCACCACCTCAGAGAATAATAAATCCTCATTTATCATAATTTTTGTAGTCACATTTTCTTCTATGAAGCAGTTTATTTGTCAGGCCATTTAATTAAGAAATTTTTTTATCACTGACAAAAAACATGTGGTTGAATTTTTAAAATTTAGAGAGTGTAATGTAGACAAACTATGAAAGAATTTTATCTAATGAGTTAAATCAAACTAAAAGAATTCAGAAGAATCTATTAGTTTTGTTTAATTTAACCTTCTTAAATCTGCAACTTAAACTTGGTGACCACCTACTTTTTTTAAAGTTTGGCCAACATCATATTGGGTATCTGTTTCTTTCAATAGCTTCTGGAGCCATCTGTATGGCAAATAGCATCAACATCTGGGAAGTGGCAGAATGATATGCTAACTTCTCCCAGCAGTAAGAAAACAGAGCATATTTAAGAGGTGGTAAAGTGGGGAAAAGAAACCAGAGTAGAAGGAAGAAAGGGCAAAATGTGGATAAGAGAATATGAAAAGACAGTCCAATTTGAAGGAGATAAATTTTATCATGTATTTCAGTTTGTTCTTTGGATTGCATGCAGTAATTTTTAGTAGGTTCATACTAGAGAAAGACTAATTTTGGTATGTCTCATAGAAAAAGCTCCATCTTGGTAGTGGCTAGTTTGTAACATAATTTGAAGATTCAGAAGACTGAGTTTTTCAGAGTGCTCAATTCCCAAAGAAAATAAAAAGACATAAGAAACTTCAGGAAAAAAGAAGGGTCCGGAGTCCTGGAGATCAGTCCCAGAAACCTGAAATCCACATGGTTCTATTTCATAAGGCTACATCATAAAACTTTAAATAGATTACTCACAAATTAACACACTTATAATCAATGACGGGACTTTCTTCACTCTTGCTCCTTTTGGAAGGACATGCATTTTGTCCCATCCTCTCCTTGCTTGTATACCATAGCTGTAAATAGTCGTCTGTTGAGTATTCAGTGCAAGAAAAAATCAATGTTATCACTTCCCTTTCCATGATCACTACTATCAGAGTGGTTTAGTGCACACTAAGAACTACTATCATATTACAGACATGCTAAGCCCATGTGTTAATATTTTTCCACCTTACTCCCCAGAGAAAAGGCAAAGCAGATTTTAAGCAAAGTGTGAAATGGAGAGATAATTAATAAAATCTTCCCTATGAAGGCAGAAAGAGGACCTCTATTGGGGTAAAACTGTGAAGAAAAGTTTTTGTGTGGGGGTGTGTAAAGGGTAGAGCTATTAATGATGGTGTCTCAGCTCTACTTCACAATAGTAATAGAGATGGGCTTCATAATACTAAAATATATGAAACGTTAGGTTTAAAATGCATGTGTGTGTATATGTATACTTACAAGTCTACACATGAGTGTGCTGTGTATCCTTGTTCCCCAATCCCATTCACTGAGATATCTTCAACCCTTTCACCACAATTGTATGTATCCCCTTTTCAGACATATAAAACAGGAGAACACACTTGGGGGAAAGAGGAATTTCTTCAGACTCCCCTAATGTTTCACAGATTGGATTTCTGTGGCTTTTTCCTGACTTCCTTTTCTGGGAAACAAGGTACCAAGTAAATGGGATGTTTTAACTCTGCGTTTATCTGACAAGAATCTAACCTGCATGGCAAATTGTTAATGTCTGATAGAGTTTGTTCCAAGACGTTTTATGTCATTTCTACTATACTGGAGCAGGACAGGCAATGTGACATTAACATTGCAGTGTTTTAGGTCCCCTCCTTGCACGGGGTCAGATTAAGTTCACTGCATAATTCCTGGTTGTGTGTTCCATTGTCGCCATGTAAGAGTGGATCTTTTGGTTCACCTCCACCTCAGTTTGTTATATCAAACAAGTCATATTTGCTTTTGAATTGCAAGGGAAAACTGAGTGAAGAGGAATGCAGAAATACTTTCTGGGGACCTTTTATTCTTTAAAAGGAAGCATGAAATCAGAGTTTTGATTGCTCAAGTGCTGTTTACCATTTCATCTATCTTGATAGTACAATAATTTATGAGTTCTCAACATCTTGCTTCAGACGCTTAAAGACTTTGATTATTTGCGTCCCAGCTGAACTTTTTAACTCATGCAAGGGGGACATGAAAACTGTGACCTACCTCTGAAATCATCTTTTTAAATCAGAAAAATGTGCACTGTATGGCTGGAAAGAGAATTTTCTGAGTATCAAAATGAGAATTATGAGTCAAAGCTCACAGGCTCCAGTTTCCTCCAAATGAATAAGCAATTGCATGTGACAGGATGTGCATCAGCTGGCCAGTGTTTGTAAAATTCGGGTGCAGTGTTGTGCCTCAATTTAACATGTAGTGTGCATATATTGGGTGATAAATACAGCCCATGGACTTACTAAACTTATAAAATATTATATTGTTGGAGAGGAAAAACCTAAATGTAAATTTAAAAAACAGTGTTTAAAAACTTACTTTAGAAATAAGCAAACTGTGCTCTAAGGAGGAGTGTTAATGAAAATTGCAAAGTTACTTCTATGTACAGTAAAAATTTATGTACACTGCTTTTCCCGACTCCCTCTATACCAGTAGTGCTTCAGATCGAAGTTAGTTAAATAGTTTTTCCCTCCAGCTCCATTCTGCCTCTCACCTCCTAATTACTGAGAAATGAGCACTGTTGGAGCAGATTTTTAAATGCAGAATTTTTGTCTCCATAAAAACATTGAGGAATAAGCAGGAGGGTTAGACTAGATGATCTCCAGAGGATTTTCCAATATAAATGGTTCTGTGATTCCCTGAAAAAAAAAAACCAACTCCTTGCTTGGAGGTAGACTACATCTCCACACACCTCTGGGCTGTAGGAAGGTACACGTTATTCACCATCACCTTCCCTGTTCCACAAACACCCACCACAGTGGTTTATCCATTAAAAATGGGCAGACTCCACACAGTTCTTAACCTGATAATGTGTTAAAAACTAATAATGTAAAAAAATAGGGCTACTAAAGGCCTACTTATTTAGCTACTGATTTAAATTTGGCTACTGATTTAAATTATTGATTAAGAAACAGATGCAGCCAAAAGCTGCAACCTGCTGAAATCAGAACTATGCATATGATTCTATTTCCCTTCTTGCATAGATTTTTCAGTACTTCATTTTTCAACACCAAACAAAACTATTCTCAGGAGAAAAATTAAATTTAACATTACAATTTTTCATATGAACAAAGCTACATTAGGTTGCATTTAGTCATCTTTGAGTATACCTTCTGTTCAGGTGTAAATAATGGTTTTCATGTGGACTTGACACAGATCCCGTAAGGAGTTCTGCAGATCTTATTTTTCTCTATTACCTTATACATGTTGATATTATCACTTAATTTCACTTATCACTGCAAAGACATTACCTATAAAAATCTACTTTTCACAATAATAGCAGACAAGGAAACAGACAAATGCAGTAATGTTAGTAATGTAGAAACTACATTAATTGTGATTTCATAAATGAAGAGTATCTCTGTAATTGCATATGAAAAAAATATATAATTATACATATAAAACCCCCTTGCAATCTAAGATTTTCTACTTCATTCCGCTTCAATACAGAAAATGTGTCACTGCTACTGCTTTGAACATAATTCACCTAGATAAGAGATATATGGTCAGTTGAAATATCCTAAACCTGTTGACTGTCCTCGTATCTCCATGTACTTAACGTTTTAATGATATATCTACCACAAAAAGAGATTATATTTCTGTCATGTGGAAAACTGAGATGCCATATCCAACGTTTCCAAATATTTAAGACTTTTTAGGCGCCGAAACATGAAGAAGTTTCAGACTTCAGAGCACTCGGTCAATCCTCATTCTTCTCCCTACTGCAAAGGCTGCAAGCATTCTGTTTGAGATCTCTGCTTACATATTTATTTCCCCATGAGCTCTATCATCATCCACAATCATAAAATGGCAAAAAGATGCCACTTACTTTGCAGAGAAATCATAAAGAGTCTCCTGTCTCCAAATATTTGTAAGTTATTAATTTTTAAATTAATTTTAGTTTCTAGAGAAAGAAAATCCATAACATATTCTCATCTGTTGAGCTGGCATAAATTCAGATTAAGACCACTAAAATCAGTGAGATTTCTGTGAATTTTCATCACCGTTTTCAAGGAAGATCCTCATAGAAATCAGGAGAGATACACCGTTTTATATCAGCTGAAGGTTTAGTCTGCTCTCTGTCTGTGCAACAAGACAGTTTAAAAACTGGTTCCATTTATCTGTGTAATATATAGAGATAGACAATTAATATTAGACACTCAATGGCACATTCCTCTTATAGCTGGGATAACAAAATCTACAGTGGGGAATTCTCTCTTAATAAATAGCTTGTTGTTGAATACAAGCCAGTTAGCAGACCGACTACAAAGATGCCATCAATTTGAATCTAGAGGATGCTTTTACGAGTTGCAAATATCTTCTGACTTATTTCTGACTCATTAAAGCTTTTATGAATCTTGCCAGATGTTTAAGGCCTCAGAGAAAATCAAATGTACGTGGAAAGATGACAAAAGAAAAATAGGTAGAAAGAAATACTGAGAATTATGTTGAGTGGAAGCTGGCTTACATTGTCCAATTTTCAAGAAGGGCAAGAACAAGGACCCCTGTCAGTCTCACTGAGTGCCCAGAAAGATCATGGAAAAGATTATTCTGGGAGATATTGAAAAACACCTGATGGACAACAGAGTCATATGTCCAACATAATTGATTAATCATTATCCCTTCAAAATTAATCTAAACATGCTTTATCCCAGATTTTTAGTGAGATTCCTTTGAAATGTATATTATTTCTATGTTCATAATGTATTTCTACAGCAGCAATGCAGTAGCAATCACGGATGCAATGCAGTAGTCAACTGTTTATGTTTAATTCTGCTGCTGCCACAGAGCACAGAACACTCCTACTAAGCTTGAAAAGCAAAATGAGTTCAGAGCTTGTGTTAGGAATAGTGGTCTCCTGATTTTTGTAGACAGACTGTATTTTCAAATCAATTAATCTCAGCAGTGTTGCCACAGTAGAGGGGCACCCGCCAGGCTCAGAGGAGTGCGGGTGGCAGCACAGCCTGCAGTAACACACGGAAGGTGTTTGACGCCAAAGAGATGGGCTCACGTTAAGGCTGTGGCAATGAATCTCCCTTCCTACAGCTCAAGAGCAGAGAGCCAAAATACTCTGGCTCCAGACTCCAGTAGAATTCAACATTTCCTCTTAAATGATCCATAAAGAGCCAGGAAAACTCTCGCTGATGCAAGCCAAAAAAGAATTGGATGAATTAAAGGATAAAGCAAAAGAGTTTCTGCAGTGCTACAGTGGATATTAATGCTTCCATGCTAGACACAGTTTTGAATTTACTACAGTAGCTTGATTACTTTCCATCTCAGCTAAATCCAGTCAGAATTGTAATAAAACCTTTTAGTCAAAGAAAAGAGGTTTAATACCACGTCTGTTGCAGCTGACAAAAACCTATGTTGGAGCAGCTCCTTCCAGTGAGGAGGAATGGGATTAGACACCGGTAGAAAACATGTCCCTTAAGACCATGTATAAGACCACAGCTCTGAAGTGATAAATGCTGCATTCCAGTAAGATATTTTACAGTAAATAATTAATGTAGAGCAATACAAGGTGACAGAAACGCAATAATTACCTTACATTTTTTAGTAGCATGTTCACTTTTGTCAAATATTCTATGTCCAAAGTGGGCTGTAATAAAAGGAAGTTTTGTGTTAGATTTCTGTGTGCTTCTTCCTAGACAGAGCCATCTCTAATCAGGTCTTCTGAGAGAATTCTATTTAATAAGATATTTTAGGTAAACCACCCAATACTATGGACAGCACAGGGTAGAAAAGAGGGAATTAAACTGAAATGAGGGTCTACTTCAATCACCTTTATCAAACAGTATAGAAATAGAAGACAACAGCTCATAGAATTTGATTCATATGTACAGAACTCTCAACAAAAAGAATTAAATGTATTAGAACAGAGTACTGGATAATAATTTCAACTATTGGAAAATCTTGGCATAATAAGTTGTAATTGGAACAATTAAAAGCAAAACTTTTGATTGTTGAGAAAAAAAAATGAGAAAAGGTCATATGGTAAAAATAGTTACACAGACAGACTGGGACAGACATAATCACAGTCCCACTATTGTCTGTGTGTGAACATTTTATGGCATTAATTACTAAACACATGTAAATGTGTTTTTACGACTACTTTAATTGAGAGCATTAAAAACAGACCCACTATACAGTATTTATGTGCTATTTTTGGCCTGAAAGATTATCGAAGGCAGTTTTTAGAAGTTTTATTTATTTATTTGGAGGGTTTAAGAGTTGACTAGAGGCCTTGCAAAGTTTTTCAACTTTAAAGCTGCATTATCAAATACTCTTTTGCCTTTAGATTCAGCCACTGTATCAGCCACTGCTTGTCCAATTGCATGTATGACTTCCTTTTCTAGTTTCTCCTCTCCCTGCATTCCCTCACTCCAATATGCCTGGGTGAGATTTGAAGCTGTAATGCTAAACGAAACAGAGTTTCCAGGTCTGGAAGTGCAAAGACTACAATGGCCTTGTGCCTCTACTGTCCCTTTCTATTCCAGGGATTTTTCCAGAGTAAACAGTAACCTGGCTTCAATTTAAGCAGCACTGAGGGCTTATTTGCACTGTAGCACTCTCCTTAGACTTTCCATATTACAGTCACTCCAGCAGAGCAGGTTTTTTTGACAACATATTCACAGCATCCAGGTTTCCCTTAATCTGCTCTGTTCTTTTTCATTTTCTTGAGAGGATGGAAATAGTCTAATTCTTCAGCTTCTGACTGTCTTTCCCAGACCAAAATTATAATTGCAATTACTGCACCAAAATATTTTGCCTCACATAGCAGGGTCATTGGACATGGTATTGACAAAAAGCAGCAGTAAGGAAGTGTCTCATTCCTTCAGAGGTGGACCAGATTTTGGGGGTCTACTTAGATTTGCTTCAGGTTTATTTTGACTTTGGGGCTTTCCAGAATCAAACAAAGTAGAAATTGTTAGAATGATTCCAAGATTGGTTCTATGCTTTAGTCATTTTTGTTAACCAGTGCCAGCTTTTTTTTTTTTCTTTCTTGCCCTAACTTTTATTACACAGCTTTATATCAGATGACTTTGGAATCATTCAAATTTCAACCCCCCATACCCCTACCTCTAACCCTTGCCCCCTTTTGCCCTGGTACATGAGGTTCTGTCTGGGTAGAGATACACTGAAGAGATTCCTGGGAGTCATTCATTTGGGATGGAAAACAACAGGGCATCTACAGTTGCTGGAAGTAAATTCAACTTCTGATGACAGCAAAGGAATTTCTAAAACAAAGTCTGGGGAAATCTCTGCAGCCTAATAGCCACTTACCTGCATACCTAAATCTCTTCCTTTGCTGATCACTTGTGCAGCCATTTTAAGAAGTGATGTACTCTTGCCAAATTTTCAAGATGCATGTTTAAACAAGTTGGTAAAGCAGAAATTTGCTGAGGGAGAGGCTTCTCTTCAGAAGTCCAAGGAATCATTCTTTATTTAACAGGGATGAATGAACAGGAAACTTTTTAGGCTCAAGCAGATGTCAAAGCTGTCTCAAAATTGCCCTGCACACTTCCAAAACTACAGATGATACTGGAGGAGAATAAATAGGATTCAGTTGCATAAAATATCAGGAAAAAAAGTCTGTGAACTATTTTGGAGAATAAAATTTAGTTTTTCTTCTAAAATTCTCTGTTGTTTTATTGTTTCATTGTACAACTCCATGATGTTTTTGTATGCACTTATGCACTGCAGTACTACTTTATTTTTTTAGAAATATATTTGCTTGAATACTGAAGGAGCACATTTTGGTGTTTTACCTTTAATTTTTAATGTGACCTTTATTTCAATTTTATTTTGTATTCTGTGTATTTTGATAATCTATATTAGGCAAAAGAGGATGCTGAATACCCACCTGATTAGGTATTTAGTTCATTAAAAAGTAAGTTATCTTAAAATATCATTCATTTAGAGGCTGCTACTTTTTATTTCTCTTATGGGAACATTTTCAAGTTGGAGTCCTTTCAGTCTTCATGCTTACAAAAATGTGGATTCTCTGTCCCAGAAACTAAATTTGAATAGATATAAAAGGCAAATCTATTAATCATCATTTTGCATATGAGAAATTGAGACTGAGAAGTGAAAAGATACTTGTCTAGCATCACAGAAGAACTAAGGATAACTGGACCTTTGATGAAAACCTTGTGTATAAATGGTGAAAGGGACACTAAAACCAGCCAGAAAAGTGACCTTTTCTTTTTCAGTTTATGAAAGCTAATTCAGGTTTTCCACTCTTCACAGACTCACAGAGTAGTCTAGGTTGGAAGGGGCCTTTGAAGTTCATCTAGCCCATCCCCCTGCAATGAGCAGGGCCATCTTCCACTAGACCAGGCTGCTCAGATCCCAGTCCAGCCTGACCTTGAATGTTGCTGTGGATGGGGCATCCACCACCTCTCTGGGAAACCAGTTCCTGTGTTTCACCACCTCATTGTAAAAAAAAAAGGAAATCTTTCTTTATCTTACCTGAATCAACTCTTCTTTAGTTTAAAACCGTCACTCCTTGTCCTCTCACAATAAGCCCTGCTAAAACTCTGTCCCCATCTTTCTGGTAATAGGGTCTCTCTGGAACCTTCTCTTCTCTGTGCTAAAAAATAAAAATTCTCTCAGCCTTTCCTCATAAGAGAGCTCCTCCAGCTCTGTGATCCACTTGTTGGCCTCCTCTGGACTTGTTCCAACAGGTTATCATCCTTCCTGTGCTGGGGACCCCAGAACTGGACACAGCACTCCAGGGGTCTCACCAGAGTTGAGTAGAGGGGCAGAGTCACCTCCCTTTGACCTTTTATGCTTCTTATGATGCAGTCCAGGATAGAGTTGGCTTCCTCCCATTCTGTTCAAAAAGCAGATATGAAATGGCAGAGATAATTGAGTTACCATGAAGTTCTGCAAGTACTGTGGTCTAAAGTAGCCAATGAAAAATTTTGGGATTGAAATATTTTATTCCATTCTTTATTCTCCTACAGTAGCCACACCAACCAAAGGATTTCTGTGGTTTTTTTTTTTTTTTTTAAATTCCTCTTTCACTTGAGTTGATTCTGGTGACAGAAATCTTTTCCTTGACAGAAAAGATTGTGGTTTATGAAAAATGTGTCATCAGAAAGGTGTACAGAGCAAAATATCTAAGCAGTCCATTATTCTGAAACAAAGACACTAATATCAAGCCCAGTAAGCTATTTTGTATTAACAACATCTTGTGAAAAATGATATAGTCCTAAAGAAGAGCTCCAGAAATCTAGTTTTGGAAATGAGCAGATATACTTCATCTCATCTGAAGATTACTTTTGTTTCCAAAATGGAATTCCTAGATTTATTGCAAAATAATCTGCAACAAATCTCTAAATACTATGACAAGGCAAATTTTAACAAAACAAAATGTTACTTTACTATTCATCCATTGCTATGTATGAGGCTTCTGTCTGTCTCTGAAAGCTGTTCTAAGAACAAACAGCTTCTACGCAAATCCTTCTGTTGACTTCTAATTTCCTAGTAGTGTTCACTTTAAAGCACTGTTTATATCAGAATCCAAGGGACTGATTCTCTGCTTAGTTACTCTAATGTAAAACATACTTACAAAAGATTCTATAATTCCCATTGGTAAATAATGTTGGTTTATTTTGTCCTGGGAAGATTTTGTATCTGGAAGATTTGATTCTTGGTAATTTTTTTCCTGATCCAGTAAATGCTTTAAAAAAAAGGTTTTAACGTCTAAAAACTAGTTAATTTTTCACTTACAGTAGACATTTCTATTACATTCTACTCTCATAGGTATAAACTTTGTAGCCAATAGCTATCAGAGAAAATAAGTGAGGTTTTTTGCTTGGTTTTACAAGGGTCCTAGGACTTGAAGGTTGCAGAAGGCCCTGAGGCAAATATTGCCTAGTTTTGCTTTAAGGATTTTGAACCACAGGTATTATTTAACATTTACACTCAATATTTATTCTTCTGAGATAAAAATATCATCACAGAAGCTTCCTGTGGGATTCCTGTTCCCATGAAGAGCTGATATTCGGTGTCTGATGTGGATTCAGAGGGTTTAGAACCATCCTTCCCAAATAGAGGCTCCCATACTGAGCTTTGTTACTCACAAAGTAAATACAGTTTCCCAGAAAACTGATAGCCTGACTTCTTCGTCCACCTACTGAAACCAGATTATTGCAGATAATAATCTTTTAGATATCATGCTTAACTAATTTCCTGCCAGTTTGTGTTTAATTCTCTCAACTATCATTTCCTGTGATGCAGTGCTATTGTAACACCTAGATCGAAAGGAAGATGTCAAACATGTTTTTGGTATTTTCAGTGGGTGTGCTACTGAAAAAAATAACCGGAACACATACTTTAGCAGGTGTGTTAGTCTTGGCTATTCTTCCAATACATATTTCCTGATGGCTTTTTCTGTTCCCACATCTCATCCCATCTCTCACCCTGGATGTGCAGTGTAAGAAAGGCCAAGCCTTTCAGGGAGGAGTATGCCTGCTCTGACCTTTAGAAGGTTTAGTAAATGAAAAGGGACATGAGAAATAGAATGAGGGATTTATAGTGTTTCTGGCATTGCAGGTTAAACAAATACTGCACAAACTCAAAACAGAGCTGCACAGTTTAACACTTCAGCCCTGCAGAGCGACTCAAGGGAGACTGTTGGAGGGGTATTTGCTTATTCTGGTTTGAACTACGAATTGAGCGAAGTGATACCAGAGACTGAGGGGCTGTCTAAGTGTGCTTGTAATGAGCCTCCCTTTGCAAGTCCGGGTCAGGCTCCATGCTCTGACACTGACATTCAGTCTGTCACATGTAACCATTTCACATCCTCAGCTGACAATGCTGCCTTCAGCAAAACAAAGGTAGAGGAGAAAGAGTAGAGACTACTCCAAGCCTTTGTTTTTGCTGAAACAAGCAAACAAAAAAGTATCTCTATAGTAAGCCATAGTAAAGAGGCTGTATTTGATGGCACATTTGAACACAATAATTTTTTATTTATGTCTGAGTCAAAATAAGTGTATTATTGGGTTTGTGCTCTAGGATATGTTTTGGAAGCTATCAACCCAAAATCTATTTTTTGAAAACAAGCTTTTGTCAGAGCACTTTTAACACACTTGGCAATATTAATCCAAATTAGGACTTGAGCATTTTTCAGGTTTGATTGCAATTTCAAATTATGACTGTGAATTTTTTTAAAGTCTTTGGAACTCAATACAAACTCTACTGAATATGTGTGTGCCCTTACATTACATTTCAGGATCTAATAACTTAGAAGATCTTAGTGAACTTTTTAGCACGAGAGAGTTTATAGAAACAGTAAGCAATATTCAGATGGAATTTTACAATAGCAGAGAGCAAAAGTTTAGGGAATGAGTAATCCTTTCACTTGTGAACTTTTTAGGGTGATTTTAGACAGTAGAATATAACTTCCCAAAAGGAAAAATGAGTAACAACACATGGAAGAATGTTTTATCATTGAATATTATAATGGATCTTTACTGTGCTCAAGAGGAGGTTTTATTATTCTCCCAGCAAGATAAACTAAATGAAATTCTCTAGTGTGATAGAGAACTGTAATCTCATCTGTTCTTACAGATGTGTACTCTCAGGAACAGAGGAAAAAACAAACAAACTTTGGCTAAATAAACTGGTGCATACAATGTACAAGTGCAAACAGACCATTCCCTAATGATAAAAAAGTTCAGGGCATGAAACTCTTGCTTTTATCACTCCAGATCCCAGAAGGACTGAAGCGTTTGCATATTATTCTGCTGATGCTATCAATCTATTCACATGTGCTCATCCTGTTGTGCCAATGGCAAACTTATCTTAAGGTTAAAAGCAGAGTTTCTGACAGAAGAGCCACATTATTTGAGCTTTCCTTTGTTCTGTGTCATCCCCTCTGCAAACTGTAATTTTATCTGTCATGGTAGGAAGCGCCATTAGGTTTTGATAAAATTTCCGGTTCAGTCATTTGAGCACATTGAATATTCACATTTGGGAGCCCTGGCTTTAAGGTATGAGTTGAATAGACCTGTGGGAGGGTTGCTATGTCAGTGCATACCTGACCCAAGAGTGCATCTGAGGGATGTTACTTCTGAGAGACACATTCAAGCCACATTTCTACTGCACCTTTCTTCAGACTGGGTTAGAATGACAAGTCAGTGATGATGCATCATTCTGAATTTTTCTCCCAGATGGGAGAGAAGACAGAATATTCCAGATATTCCTGCAGCCCTCTTACTTTCTCTTAAGTAGAAGAAAAACATGCAAATTTGTAATTTCTGGAGAGCATTGGGTCATTGTTCTGGAAATCTGTCAAAGGAGAGTGAGTTTTCAATGTTCTCAGAAATATTTTATTTAGATTGAAGTTTTTGAAATATTCAAACAGATTTGGTTTGATTTATACAGCGGCAGATTTTTGCTTAATTGTCCACTACCCAACAACTGCAGTCCTGTTATTTACCTTAGGGCTAAACTGGGGAACTGTTTTAATGAAGAAGTTGAAGTGGTTAAGTTAGTGGTGTATTTCTCATCGATTCTCTGTCCACTCTTGGATTTTTGATATGCTACCCTACTATATGCCACAAAGGAGTTGTTTATTATTTTCATTGGTTCCCATTTATTAACAGTAAGTTTGACCTGTCAATTTTCTAAGGTCTGCTCTCTTTTCATGTCAGGTAGGCAGTATGAATAATCAAACTTCTGTATTGTTTCCCTCTATTTTCAAGAGAACATGAGTTATAGATATTGAGCTACCTGAAAGTAATAAAATAAATATTTCTGGCCTTTCTGAAGATATTTAGATAGGATTGTTAAATTTCTTTTGAAGATTCTGTTAAAATGCCTGAAATTCTTGTTGGAATGCTCAGCGAATAAAGAATATTGCAAAGGATAATCAGCAAACCAACTGACTGAGATTTATGTTCTACTAAAGGCTTTGATGGTAACATCTGAGCATTTTGTTGACAGTCTCCTGCTTTCATTTCCAAAACCTTTGGTCAGCCTTTAAAACTAAATCCAATGAAAAATTGCACAGTTAGGTATAATCCTTTGGACAGAGCCTATTTGATGAGCCAGTTCAATAATGGATTATTGGATAAGTCTATAATTAAATGCTGGCCTTCAAGAAATTTTCTTTCTTGTTTTTATGCTTCAAGCTCTCTGAAACATAATCCAGCAAAGAGTAACACATAAATCTCATAATATACCTGTAATCCTGTTGAGGTAATCTTATCTGCTGCTGTATTAAAGACAGAATCCTCTCTTTTTATAGGGCCATGATATAAAGGTGTATAATAAGTTTTAAATGGCAATCAAGTCCTTTCTCCCAGGTGGTCATGGTTTATCCTCAAGATTTAGGAGAACTTTTTATCTAAATTCTTCAATCTAACAGTTTTGCTGATTCATCAGAATTCAGCTATTGCAGCATTCTTGGTTTCATTGCACTTTAGGAACCCATTGTTCTCTGCATCATGTGGGAATGTGCAATGCATTGGCTGTGGATACTGAAGGAAGGAAAGTAGGCAGAGGTCAGCCCAATTTTATAATTTGGCTTTTGACTCAAAATCTGAAAAATATTCCCAGTCCTATTAAAAATTTCCTATGTATTCTTGAGCATATCACCTAATGCAGGGTTTATCACATTAGGTCTTTGCAGACAAATGTTGTGTAAGATAATTAGATTCCTTACATAGTCTGGAAAGCAGGATACAATCCATCTCACCTAATCCAGATCCCTCATTCAGTCTCCCAGTTAATAGATTTTTTGAGAGTCTTAGATTACCTGAGCAAAATTAAAAATCAGCAGTGGTTAAAATAAATTTGAAATTTCACAGCTTGTCAGCAGATGTTCCCAAAATGAATTTGCTGATTTTTTTTTTTTTTTTTTTTTCTTTATTCTTTCCATT